>JALIZH010029584.1:125000-482500 GCA_030522465.1 Rhipicephalus appendiculatus | reverse complement strand
GAGGTGGGCAAAAAAAAAAATTTACAAGTCTATAATGCTTATCTTGGATGCGCGGATGTCTTGCTACGCAAGTGCCTTATCAGAGTAAAAAAATTATGCTGCATTTACAAGTCAGTATTATAGCTTTCAATTGAGCTCATAATTACAAGCGCTTATGTAACGATCCAAAAAATTGGACCAGCACCCTCACGGTCGGATATGATATATAACTACTTCCCACCATAGCATATCCTACATATGCGCGATCATAAGGGCCGGTATATATGATTGAGGCCAAGGCTCATGTGATCTTCCGATACTCTCCGGCAAAAAAAAAAAAAAGGGGGGGGGGGGATAAATAAAAACAATCGTTCTACAACTACGTGGCAGCATCGGCGTCCATTCATTGACCTAGCTGCTAATTCGAACGCGGCAATGTTTCATCACGGCAACGGCGGCTAAGATTTTTTTTCCGCAACTGTAATATTTCCGTCGAGTTCCCTCGATGAACACCTGAAGAGCGAACTTGGGCATAAATAAAATGTACTAGTCGAGGCAATCATCGTTATGAAACATCGCAGAGCCGCGTCGAGTCTCCATCGACGCGTTAATTTGAGAACGGGATCGAATCTCAATTTTACGCGATTTATTCTGATTCAGTTTGGCCGCACTACGTCGCGATGGTTTAGAACACGCGTTTTTAGGACAAAGCGGGTACCCTCGGATGTACCGGTTACCGATGGTAACGCCAGATGTCCAATGGCGACCTTGTCAAACTCCTGAAGGAGACGAGGCGGTGCCGCCGGTAGTCGGGCCTCGGTACAAGAGCGGTCGAGAGATTGTTTGTTATATCTTATCATTTAACGCATCGCAAGTGCGAAAACATAGCTCGATAATAATCATAGCACTCTTTCGAACGACAAGTGTTCTATCTCTTTTTTTCTTTAGCGCGCGACGGCAACCCCAGCAGTCTCGCCCGGCAAGCGCCAACGGCTTCTCTCGGAGAGCGTCAAGTGAAATAAAAGATCGCAGCAACACTCACATCAGGGAAGCGTTATCAGGTGATGGTCAGTTGCCGCTTATCGGGCTATGTCTCGTCCCAACGTTGAAGCCGGTGCAGCAGTCCACTGTAGGTGACCTTGCCGCAAAGCAGTTCCGCAACGAAAAGCTACAGCCGACGACAAAGGATGGCAGCAGCAGCGACGATAGCGGCGTTATATGCCTGTTTATTCTTTGTTTTTTCATTTCTTCAACGAACAGTTCTCTTCCTTTACAACAGATGGCTCTACCGTACTGACCCAATTTTTCTCCAATATGCGTTGGTTTGATGTGCAAGTTAGCAAAAAGCACTCTTTAAACTTTATGTATCCAATAAAAGTGTCAGTTCTAGTGCTACAGTACAGCATTTGTTTCAAATAATGGTTACGTGTTCGTTACACGCGCGCCGCGCCTTTTAAACATGGCGGCGCCCAGAAACTGGATTCGCCCACCTGCAGAGATTGCCTTCTCCGTTTCTTCTTGCGTTGTTTTGCCGGATATTTGCTCTTCCGTGCGAGCTTCGGCGCCGCATGTTTTTTTCTTCTAAGCACACTTTATTTCCCTATACGTATCGATCTACAGCGCAACTCCAACCAGAGAGAAGCGGTTCTTGAGGAAGGAAGTAGCGCTATCAAGCTATCTCATGTTTTCAACGTGTCACGGCGTCCGTTCTGGATATATGAGGCGTAAACACGTTCTGCATTGTACGGCACTTTCATTCATCCGTCATGCGCGGACATGTGTATCGTACAAGCTTCTACCACGCTCTGCGCATGGACCAAGCGTCGGCTCAAGGCCATCCATTCACCACCGCGTGTCGCAGATTTTGCGCCGGACAAACGGAGAGACCGGCTGCCACTCTCTCCGCACGCCCCTTGCCAAATACCCCTCCCTCTCTTATTCGGGAACTGCTGCGTGCTTGGTCGGTGGTTGCCCATCTCAACTGGGGCTGGGCTCATCCAGTTTGTCGTGCGTACTAGCGACGACCGCGTTATCTCGTATCTTCTTCCTCGCTGTAGTGTGGCGCGTCGCACGACCGTGATCACGCACAGTCTGCACGGAGCTTGCCGCCATCCTGCACACCGGTGTAAGCTGACCGTAGCACACGAGCACGCAACGTGGATACCACCCCACGAGACCTGTTGATCGCACCCGAACATGGCACAACGCAAGCTCAATTTTTCGGCCGGACCTTCAGCCGTGCCTTTGGAAGTGAGGACCTTTTAAAAGTCGTGCACATCTGTGTATGCGGCAAGCTTCGTCAGTGAATGATGACGGCGCATACGGATTTTCTGTTCTCTTAATGACTCCGTCGATCTCTTTGACAGGTGCTCCAGGTTGCGCAGGAAGAGATGCTGGATTATAAAGGATGTGGAGCCAGCGTCATGGGTCAGTTGAAGATGGCTGTGTTTTTTTAAGAGTGGCGTGGTTTGTGTTTGTATTGTGTTTAAATGCGTCGTGTGTGCTTTCAGTGAAGTTTTCATACAGCATACACGTGGTACTTACAAATACAACATATTTTTTGATAGTTTCAGAAGAGATAATCTCTGATGCGATTTAATTTTAGAATATTACATTTCATTCTTAGTGAAATAGTGTTTCATATTTATTGTAGCATTTTACATGATACTAAGTGGTCATCATTGACCGTTTAAAAATCTGCCCCACTGCTAAAAATTGCATACAATGCAGCGAAGCATTTATGGCATTAATGTTGAAATTTATGTGCGCTTATGATATAGAGATGACATGCACCTTTTTGCAGAACTGAGTCACCGGTCAGCTGAGTTCGCAGAGATAGTGGAGACTGCCGAAGCTGACCTGAGAGATCTGATGTAAGACCTTCCGGAGTTTTTATCTTATCCAAGTAGACAGACGACTTCCAGACAATCTCTGGAAGACTTCCCCTTTGCTGTTATCTTCATGTGACGCACACTGCGGCCAACCATGATAAATGTGTATTGCCTGCACTCTCCACTTTGTCACAGATGTTCAAGCAGCTTGTTGCATCAAGTTGAGATAGTGTCCTTGTATGGAAAGTATGCACAGAGAAAGATATTTGCAAGGACCCTGCTTGCTCTTGACTGCCCATTTACATTGCGTCTAAGCGTACTTTTTGTTCAAGTGGTTCCCAGTTACTAGAATTGTTGCCTTTTTTATTGTTGCAATTTGTGTTAGATTTCTCTGAATACCAGTTTATATTTTACACTTTTTGATATTTGGCAACATTTTCAGCATACTGTGCATTTGCACTTACAGCCTGTTGTTCTCTTTATAAGAGGAACCTCTTCATTGTGATTCAAGTGACAGTAGAAGCACTTTGATGTTCTTTACTACCACCAACAATCTAGTCTGATGACGCAAATTTTGTGGCGAAACTATAGATGAACCAAGAAACTAGCACTCAGTTTGTATCCACCACGACTTGCAAAGTTGGCGGCATTGTTGACACTGGTTAAGGCCAAGAGTGACATGTGCAAAACTATCCAGCGTTACACTGACAGGAGATTTTACAAAAGTAATTCACCAATAACAGCTTCTGCTGTTAAAGCATATTTTAAAGGTACAATTGGAAGCTTGTGTTTGTGGCAAAGATCTTTTAGATGCGAAGCATCTTATGCTCGGGCTCCCGTGTCCGTCCCGCGTCCGCCGTCCCCGTGCGTCCGGCCACTTTCATGAAGTAGGGAAGCACCCATTATGCGAACCAGAACACTGTAGTAATATGAAGGCCGTCAACCTTAACACAGTCATCAGAGTCATGGCCGAGAGCACAGAGAGGCTGCTTAGCAATAGGCTAGGCAGGTGGTGTCTGTCGCCCAGGTTGACCCCATTCCTTGAGTCATGGCCGAGAGCACAGAGAGGCTGCTTAGCAATGGCTAGGCAGGTGGTGTCTGTCGCCCAGGTTGACCCCATTCCTTAATCTTGCTTGCATGTGTTTGGAGGGGGGCTTAGTCCGTCCCTCCTTCCCGCGTCCCACACCACCACAGCGCGTCCCCTCTCTCTCCTCTTCTACGGTCCCCCCCCGTCCTTTCCTCTAGGAATCCTCTGCGGAGCGGATGCGCACGACAGGTGGTGTGACAGCTGCATACTCCGCTGGGGGCGCCGCGGTATGAAAATGACGGAGCGCGCGCGCCTCATTGTCTCTCCTGTGCAGCGCCGCGATGAGAGCGGCGCGTTCCTCCCGGTCAAGCTGATTATCTCCCCGCTGCTTCGCATCCACACTTTTTAAAGTTATTTACTTCTTCATGGGGGCTTGGCAAGCATGGTTATTTTGAGCATGTGGCTTTGGTGAACTCCTCATGCGAACTGTAATGGCAAGCAGCCACGTGATGTTAGCCAGGGGACTCTAAACAATTCATTCTTTCTATTCTTGAACAGCCACCTTGTGCTCTTTAAATGCGATTTTAACACATTTAACAGTTGAAATACAACTTTGATTTTCATTGTCATGAAACTAGAGAAACTGAACTTGATAAAACAAGAAGAAAAGATCTGTAATTTTCAAAAAATAAAATAAAACATACATTTTTCCAGTAGCATTTTCTTTTAAAAGCAGACATGATGGTCTATTGTGACTGAAAAGTGTCGTTGTCACTACGGTACCACCTTTCTCGGTGTTGCTAGGGATCTTTAGAAGCATGAAAAAGAACAGGACAGTTATAAAGAGATAGCAGAAAACAGCATCCCTTGTTTTATCCTGCTTTCTGTAAAAAAAAAAATTTAACTGATAGTCATCACCGTTCCGTGCTGCCTGTTTGTTTGCCCCATTCGAGAGACTGTCCAGTACCAGCCTACTCAACCTTTGGTGTTTCTGCAGTTTATTGTTGAAAATGTCATGTGACGTGAGCAATCTTCAGTTGCAGAAATAAAGATGTAAACATGTATTAAACCTAGTATATATATGAAGCATGTGCGGTGCTCAATGCAGGGGCATTCCTTCAAACTACAAAGTGATCTTCCTGCAAGGTGGAGGCACCGGCCAGTTCAGTGCCATCCCGCTTAACCTGTGTCCGCGAGGCAAGGAGCAAAAGGCTGACTAC
Organism: Rhipicephalus appendiculatus; assembly: GCA_030522465.1. Classification (NCBI taxonomy): domain Eukaryota; kingdom Metazoa; phylum Arthropoda; class Arachnida; order Ixodida; family Ixodidae; genus Rhipicephalus; species Rhipicephalus appendiculatus. The sequence continues at coordinate 477,443 of JALIZH010029584.1, read as the reverse complement.
GTCGTCACCGGCACTTGGTCAGCCAAGGCAGCCAAGGAGGCCGAAGCTCACATCCAGGTCAACAAAGTTCTTCCCAAGGTTGACAAGCACGTGGGTGAGTACAGTGAAAGTTTCACTGAAGTACATTTTTCATCTATGAAGGTGAGCTGGCTGATAGGGATTCATGTTTGTAAATGTGTGTTCTTCACGATGTTTGGACGATAGATGAAAGGAGTAGATGGGACTGGCCTTATCCCTCTCGCACCTGTCCCATCTACTCCTTTCGTCTATCGTTCAAACATCATGAAGTGCGCACATTTACAACCGAGTACCTTTAGGTTCTATTTAAGAAGAAGGCTAGAAGTTTGGGTGAGTTGGTAATTAATGGCAAGCTGAGGGCAGCGTGACGAAACAGACGTGGCAGTGAATTCCTGCCATGTTTACTGGCGATGCAGAGGTTATATATTTAAGTGTGCTCACAGAGAAACACAAACAATCCAAAGTGCTTAATCAAGCAACAGGTACAAAATACACACCATTGTGTTGGGGGGAGGGGGGGTACTAGGAACAATTGCTAATCTGTACATTCACCGGCATGAGCTGCTAGATATGAAAGGTATACAGTAAGCGAGCACCACGATAAACGTTTCACCCCGCGCAGCAATTTAGTATGCCCAATGAAGATAACCTAACCAATAAAGCTGATAGTGTCTATTGAATGAGAATGTGAGGGTACATTGCTCCACGAGAACCTGGTACTCAAATGGCAGGCAATTTTCCTATAAGTCATGTTGGTGATTGGGCAGTGCCTGTCATGCACTGCTGCTGCGTTTACATGGTGTGGCCGATTGCATGAGCTGCCTTGCCAGCACAGAGAGCGAAGTGATTTAACGTGTATATAGTCTACGTCGCAATATGCCACATGATGACACAGACAAAAGCGTGAGAGCAGAGGGCACCCATAGTATGTATTGGCTAGCTTTTCTTTAGCTTCTTAACGAAAACATAATCAGAAACATACACCAGTACTAAAGACAAAAGGAACAAAAAAGAAAGGGAAAAAGATCAGCCAAGGAGGTGAAAGTTTCTCTTAGGTGCATTTGCATTTATATTCAGTACTTACAGTTTCCTACTTGAGAAGAAAGCTAAAACTATCGGTGGGCTGCCGTGGTTGGTACAGTGGTTATGGTGCTTGGCTGCTGAATCGAAGGACCCTGGTTCGATCATGGCTTTTGGCAAGTAAAACCCCGGCAGTTATTATTATTAGAAGTATGGGTGAATTGGCAATTCATGGCAAGCTGAGGAAAGCCTGACAAAGGCACGTGGCAGTGAATTCCAGCACTGTTTACTGGCGACGCAGAGATTATATATTGAGGTTTGCAGAGAAATAAACGCCAACAGTCAAAAGTACCTTATCAAGCTACTGGTACAAAATATTGCTTCAAACGCCACATGTTAAAGGGACCAACAACTGGCCAAAACGTGTGATTAGATTCTGGTGGAAATGAAAAGACCATGAATTATAGTGACAGATTCAAGCATTCTTTTCGCGAGCTACACAGGATTTATATTTTTAAACCGTGTTTAAAAGTAACAAAAACAGGTATGTCGCGCAGCCTAGCAGAAGAGCCTTGAAGCTTGATCATGAAGTCGATTACTTTGCTGTATGTAGACATGTCTGATGCTGTCATGTACGCCATAATTAGTCCTCAAAGTTAGAGTTTGTATATTATTGTCCAGCCCCACTCAATTCGGTGCTGCTTACGAGGTAAAATGAGCTGCACGGTGAGAAGCTGTGCTGCCTTCGCGGCTGCCAGCGGACCATGTCGAGCCGCGGCGCATGCGCACGGAGTGCACGCACGTGCACACATGTGCAGCAAACTGCCGCGCTCGAACACGAACCGCTCTCATGCTCACTGTTTGCTGCATGCGTTGTCACTTGAATATACGACTTCGTATTCGCCACAGATAGAAAATTTATTACAAATGTTTCACGGCGTTTTCCACGTTACCATTCCGTCATTAGACACTCTACCCAGTAAGCTTTCCGTTGCGCTAAAGAAAATAGGTACCATAAAAATTGGCTGTCGGTCCCTTTAACAGTTCTGTGACGCCTTTGTCTTTTTTTGATAATCCATTTTTAGAACTGGATTAACTGTACATACACATACACATGCTCTCACCTGTGGAGTTTTCAAATGCAGTCTTAAATTGACCAGAGGAATTGATTGTCCACTGCAATTTGCTCGAAGTACAGTAGAATGTCGGGTTCCTTTGTGCATGCTAGCTGTCAATGCTTGTAGCACAAAAGGTAAGGGGCAGAAAAATAAAAACAGTTGGGAATTGCTAACCATTACCCATTGTGTCGGTTTCGTCTTTCTTCCACTTAGTACTTTTCTTTTGTGCGAAAAATGGTTAGAAAATAAGTCTTTATTCCTAAGAGGGGGGAGTGGGAGAGGTTTTCTTGACCATTGTTAAGTTTTTCACCCATGCACATAGCTCCATTGTTTCATTATATTAGCAATGAAGAAGTGAACATGCATGTGCTAATGTATAAATATCTTCCTCTTGGTACACACTGCCGCACGATGTAACACCACTATGAGACATTTTCAGTGTTTGGGGACATCATGTGTCTAGCTCTGCATCAGCTGAAAATTTCCCTACAAACTGTGATACTAATGTTCATGCAACCAGCAGACTACATGAGATGCTGATATTGTCATTCTGAAATATATATTTGGCCATCAATAACATTGGGTAAGGCTGTAGGGTTGAAGGCCTTGTTGCATGAAGGGTTTGAAGATTAAAGTGAAGGACAAGTACTACTCTTAGTGAACTACATGTGAACTTCAATGATGGCAGTCAGCTTGCTGGGTAAAATTTCATTGTTTTATAATGCCTTATCTTCTCCCTTTTATTATTTTGTGCAGGCATTCCACCACAGAGCGAGTGGAAGTGCAGCCCAGATGCAGCCTACCTCTACTACTGTGACAACGAGACCATTCATGGTGGGTCTGCTTCTGTATTCTTTTTATTTTAAGCCATGCACGGAAAAAAAAAAAAAAAAGGCAATTACGGAAACTTTTTCTTCTGTTTTTTTTTTTTTTTTTTTTTTTTTTTTTTTTTTTTTTTACTACGAGTCTGGCTTTGTGAAGGTGCAGAATATGTATAGTACGTATATAATACATAAATGTGGCATATATCTTCTATGCAGCTTTATCATGAGATCACTTGGTTGTTATAATGTGCATCACCTGCAATTTTTTTAACTCTGAAGTCTATTTCCTTGAAAGTATTCGACAGAGTTTATATTTATTCCAGATCTGAAGCTGGATACATAAATGTGGTTTAATCATATTGTAGTTGTCGGCTATTCTGACAATTGTCACAAAGGTGATCTTGATCATTGTGTTATCTCAGACAACTTGAAGTGTTTTAAATATTGAAAGCTAACATATGGCGTCATACTTTAATGTGTTTGTTCTGTTAAAGAAAAGCAACTTCGATAATTAGAAACATAGCAACAAGGCGACTATCTCAATATACATGAAGGAATTTCTTTCCAGCATCCAATAGTGATACTTAAACGAAAACAAAAAGAAGTCATTTTTACGTTTACGACACACTGACACTGACATGAAAAATAGTTGGTATGCCCATAATATCTGTGAGGGGGGATGTTATTAAACACTGAAAAATCAGCTCGTGCACTGGTTACATGTGATTGCTATTGTTTGACAGAAAGCAGCACTATGATCTGCCAGTTTGTCAACGTGTAGGTTTGGCAGTTTACTCACAAATCTTTTCCTCTCTATACATCAACAGGTGTTGAGTTCAACTTTGTCCCTGACAGTGGGTCAGTGCCCTTGGTGTGTGACATGTCCTCCAACATCTTGACAAGACCGGTTGATGTGTCGAAGGTGCGTGCATGGCTTTGACTTGATTTGCAGCATTAATAAGATATACATCCATTAAACCTGCAGTTATGTCCACTTGAGGATTATATTGATTGTTTAGGAAATCACACCAATTTCTGCAGCCCGTAAGGGAGCACGGTGCAACATGTCCATTTTACCCATTCGTGTAGCCAGCTGCGGAGGCTGGCTCTCCTTTAGTTTTGATACTGGGAAGCAGGGTGAGCGAATGTGGAATGATGAAAGGGTGGTATGGTGCCATATTTCAAATGTGTGCCAAAGTGAACCAAAGAAGTCTAGGGCCCTTCTGTTTTTGCAGTTGGCTTCTGTATTTTTTAGGCTTGTGCGAATATTCGAACGAATATTGCTGTACTCGAATTCGCTTCGATTCGAATTTAAATTGTTGAAAATTTCGAAGTATTCGAAATGAACGAATAGGTGTATATTAGTCCGCATGTAACCCCCTGTAAAGGTGGTTTCACTGCAGTGAAAGCACCCATTCCGTGAAAGCACCCATTCAGGTGTATATTAGTCTGCTTGTAACTTACTGCAAAGGTAGTTTCACTGCAGTGAAGGCATGCTAAGCTGTGAAAAGGGATGCTGCCACGAAGCCCCACTTGAAGGTTAAATGAACATATTACCTTCCCATCGATTCATCATTTTTTAAGTTTAAAAGCTTGTTATACCGGCTTATATGCTCTAAGTATAGTAAATTTTAAAGCATAACATATTTTACAGGTTATCACTTGCATTCTACCTAAAGTCAAATCCTGCTACTACTCAAAGTTGTTTCCTCTTCCTTTGAACCAAAAATAATGGCATTTGCACAGGCCTTGTTTCAGTTTTTAAAAATATATTGTGCAGGTTAGTTGGGTCATGAGAAATATGCCCATTTTTCTTTACAATATGTGATATAAACTATCCGAACTGGATTCGAAATTATTCGACCAAAATCACTATTCGCTTTGAATTCACTTCAAACCTAAAATTCACTATTCGAGCAAGCCTAGTATTTTCTCCATTGATAAAATAACATAAGAAGCCTACCGCGGTAGAGCAGCGGTTACGGTGCTCGGCTCCTGACCCAAAAGATGCGGGTTTGATCCCGGTTGCAGTGGATGCAGACGAAATGCTAGAGGCCCGTGTACTGTGCAATGTCGGTGCATGTCAAAGAATCCCAGGTGGTCGAAATTATGTGGAGCCCTCCACTATGGCATGCCTCATAATCATATTGTGGTTTTGGCGTGTAAATTTTCAGAAATTGTTATGGTACTGCATTTACTCGAATGTAACGCAAGTTTTTTTCAAGATTTTTGCTACCTAAAGTCAACACTCGCGTTAAAATTGTGGTCACGTTACAATCGAGCAAATACAGTAACATAGGGAGCAAGGGGTTGCAGAGGGAAAGGATCTATGGAATGGAAGTTAGATCACAGGGGCAGAAGCAAAGGCACCTGGTGTCTGATTCTCATTGGCTGGTCATAAAGGAACTGCCATAGATTCTTGGTGAACTTTGTCAGTCAGGAAAGTGGCAGTGGAGGAAGTTGAAAAAGCGACGAGGACTGGCATCAACACGAGGCCAAGGAAGATCAATAATGAAAAGAGATATTGTGCCAATGTTTCTTATAAATAAAGAAAAATCTTGATGGAACAGAGCAGAGATGACAAACAGAACCTGTCTTCACTAATGAATGGCTTTGTCATCACTTATGACAGATATTTATTTATTTATCATTAATACATATGCCTATGCCAAAACAATTAGTGGGCTAGCTCTGGCTTTTAGGACCACGATTTGTGCCTGCAGAATGGGGGGAACCATAGCTGACATAGGAGACTGACTCTAATTGAACAACAGCTTTACATAAAAGTTTTATTGTTATGTGATGTGCTGATCAATCAGCCTTGAGGAGAGTATGAAATCATCGCAAAGCTTGTGTTACCACGGGTGATGATCCAAATACATCCAAAAGCTTCTGGAAATGAATGGCACAACAGCACATTTATGATGACTGAATTTCCTTGAACACCGTACAATTTTGGTTACATATTTGACCTGGTAGTTGGCTGTTTTCTCTTCCAGTATGGAGTTATCTTTGCAGGCGCCCAAAAGAATCTTGGCATGGCCGGCGTCACAGTAGTCATTATCCGAGAAGACCTGATCACCCCACCGGCAACCCACTGCCCAAGCGTGCTCAGTTACAAGATCAATGCTGAGAACAAGTCGTTATACAACACACCTCCCACATATGCGTGAGTATAACTACATTGCTGCATACGTAGTAACAAGCAGTCTGCACGAAAATTCAGATTCAAGGTTTGCAAAGACAAAGACTAAAAGTTTATATAGTCTTAAGTTGAACAGCACCGTGAGACATTCTTATGAGTGCTTTGTGATACCAAGAAAGGCATTATCAGATATCTCACATAATTAATCAAGGTGACTACATTTCTCTGACTGCAGTGCGGTACAAATGTAGATGCAATTACAGAGCAAGACGTAAACACAAATATGCCAACTATGGCATATTCACTGTTTCACCAGCACAATCTAAACATTTGGCAGACAGATACGAGGCAGTGCAAAATTGCAATTTCTTGTTACAGTCAACATCCAATTTCTTGGACTCCCTATTAACTGCTGATCATACGAAAGGTCTGGAATTTGAAAAAAAAAATGGAATGCATGCCTTTTGCTGCGCTGAAGAGTTTAAAGTTGCCAAATTCATGCCATAAATAGTTTTGAGGATCCATATACTTATTAGGCACCTCGATCCTTGCACTGTGACAGGAGACAGTGGGTGCATGCAAGTATAATTAAGGAGCACATATGTCTCGTGACAATTAAAAAAAAAGGGTAATTGTTAGGGGGGCTCGTTTCTTTGTTAGACACATCTAATGAAACCAAGACAGTTACGCCAAGAAAAGCATAGGGAGCATTATCTGTAGTTCTTGAGAACAACAAATAATATCTTCCATGCTTTTGTTGGCTTAATTGTCTGTTGGTTTCATTAGATGCGTCCCGTGACAATCGTCTCGTTCCTCTCTTGCTATGCTTCCCCACTTAACACCACTGTAGTGCGGCGAAACAGACATGAGAATCAGCTTTGTGCAACAGATGAGCAGTATTAGATCATTTTCAAAAAACGCAAACAGGAAAAAATGGTCCTGAATAATTGCTGACTAGTTAGACTGATAGGCCAGAAATTTTATTTGTTTATTACAGTTGCCAATCGATAATTCGGATTCGAAGGGGACTATCAAAAAGTACCTATAATCAGAATTCCAAAATACCAGAATCTCCTGAATGTGAGCGACTTTATTCTATGAGTGGCAAAAAAAAAAAAAACAGTGTGCAGTTTTCACAGATTGTCACTTTTGGGAATAACGTAAGTTTTCCATGACTAGCACAAGACGAATCTGAGCTCCATGAACGGCAGATCGGAGCGGCACCGAACTGAGCGATAAGCATCTCTACAAAATTGCGGCTAGTGTCTCGACCATTGTAAAGGTGTCCCTACTAACGAAGCAGACAATACATGCACTTTAATTGCTGGGAACATAAATGTCAGTCACATTCTTTGCAACAGTACTTGTCTGCCGTTTCCCTTGCCACTTCTGTTGGGTGCAGACATGGGAGTAAAGTTGGTCTTGCATGAAACTGCTTCAACTAGTTCAACGAAATTTCGAAATTTCTGTTGTCCTTATATATATTAATTCTACGGCACCAATGGTGGTGCTGCAGAGCTGTCAAAATAATTGGGCTTGCTTGACCTTTTGGTGTCCAGATTATCACTTGGCAACTCTATATAAGTTTGAACTGTTTTACAGAGTACTAAGAGTTGAACTTGTGCACTGCCTAGTTGGTACTTGCTATATGACATAAAGGAGTGCTCTCTTGTGAGAGAGGGTTAAGCTCAAGTTTATTAATGTATTTTGTAATCATATGACTGAGTGCACGATTTAAGCATCATAAAAGTTGCTTTTGATTATCGATATGCAGCATCTACATCTTGGGCCTGGTTCTCAAGTGGATCAAGCGAAATGGCGGCGTGGAAGGCATGGCAAAGCGATCAGCAGAGAAGTCCAGGCTTATTTACGAACTTTTTGACAAGTCTAATGGCTTCTACGTGTAAGTATTTCATTTCAAGGAAGACTTTTAATCACTTTTCCATATTGTTTTTTTTGCTGCCTTGATGCCACAACTTAAAACCATGAATGGAAGAATTGGCATTCACCTGTTGATAGCAGATGGCTATGAAATAGAGATTTCTTGGGCACAAAGCTTCTCAGTTGACAAAAAAAATCATCTACGTCTAGGATTTGAACCGTAGAACAATGCCTTTTTTTGGGGCAGTTACTCTACTAGTAGATCATAGTGCAGGAGCAATTAATCAACAAATTGAGGCACAGAGACACTGATAATGGCTCATCAGTTCAGCAGATGCCCACATAATGGAAGCAGGTATGTCGGAAAGTTTCCCATTTGATGAAAAGCACCTAGGTTCAAACTTTTGATCAACAGGGAAGCTCCCCTAATGAGAAAGAACTTGGATCTGCGCTTGTGCGATGCCCTCATGTGCACCACGTGCTTTTGTAAAAGAGATTGCACTAAGTTTTACAGGCCTCAGCACATTTGCATGTTACAGAAGATGAAATAGCATAAGAGGTTTGGGTGCATCATGGCAGTGCAAGAACATTCAGGCAAACAGCACAACACTTTAAATTGAAATTTTACTACCATGACAGCCCATGATGACTTTGCACAGATGCTCTTATTTCTGCCGTACCTGTTTTATTCAAGATTGTCGAACAAGGTATAGCACGAGCTGGCGCCTAGAACATCTTTTGTTTGACCTCTGGTGATTATGTAGTCGCCATCTTACTGTTTAAGCTGTTTTATAATGCATCTGCCATTAAAAGGACACTAAAAATAATAACCTACGTCAGAGTAAAAGGTCAGCGCTTGAGAAATCGTGTCCTACATTTACCTTAATTGAAAAATTAAGGTAAATGTAGGACGCGACTCGCGCCACCAGTGAGACATTCTCGAACACAAGCCCGATGACGTAGTGAGGCCTCGGTACATTTAATCACAAGTACTCGGAACTACCCATGACAGAAAAGAACATTTCAGTGCATTACACAACTGAGTAAAATGCAACTACACTCAAACCTCTTTATAACGAAGTTGCATCTTACATGAAAATAAGTTCGTTATATCCGAAAAATTCGTTATAAAGGTATATTTTTAACACTATACCTGTTGCAAGAGTATTCTTCATTTACTTCGTTATAACCGATATTTCGTTATATCCGGGTTCTTTATATCGAGGTTTGAGTGTAGTGCATTTTAGTCTGATTCATGCAAAACTGAGCTTCTTGACATTACCTAGTACAACGCAAGTTCCATTTTCTCTGGACTGTGCCCCGCTAAAGCCCCTTGCTCCATAGCGCTGGCGGTCTGGCAGTAAAGCGAGTAAAGGACAGGCATGGCTTTGTCAGAAAGGCCATTATCATAGGCAGGCGATTTGAATTGCACTAACGGTGCGCATACCACTGAAATGTGATTTTCTTTTAAATTAAGCATTTCTTTGGCGTGAAACCAGCAGTACGAGGTTTGTGGAACGCTATTTCAACAATCCATGTCGACTTATTGTTTACCTTTACTGTCCCCTTCATCCGCAAAAAACTCTACAAGACTTTGCTATATGCTGCTTCTCTTGCAGCTACCTAATCCGAGAGAAGCTATGGAGTGTGCTCATTGCCATTTGTATTACAGGTGCAACGTGGATCGTGCACATCGAAGCCGTGTTAACATTCCATTCCGCATAGGGGGGAACCCAAGGGGATGAGGAGCTTGAAAAACTTTTCCTCAAAGAAGCTGCCAAGAGAAACATGATTCAACTGAAGGGACACAGGTAGGAATGTGTTAAGGGATTCGCATGGTCATGTTATCACCTTATTTTACATCCTCACCTGAAGTGGAGGAGCTAGTTAGGTGTGTCTGCTCTAGTATCATAGGAAAAAAAAAAAAACTTCAAAACCATCTGGGTTCTTGCGATTCTTTGAAGGAATCTATCTGGCTACCCGCATATTGGACCACTGCAGAAACTAAAAGACGGATGTCTCAGTTCGCTCTCAGAGGAGTCTGTTTTTCTACAGATTTTAGGGAACTCTACTAAATGTCTTCTTTGGCACAGTGGTGCCCTGAACACAAATTATACATGTGTGTCAGAAAGAGGCTACAAATTATAGGATCAGATTAATTAGATGGCTTTACTATTTTGTTTGTACAGTTCAACATGGTGGCTACGGAAACACTCTTTATATACATACCTCCTTAGAAAACTTTGTTTTGTAAAAGCGATGTTTTTTGCATTGTGAGTTCCCGTAAAGAAAAGGGCACTGAATTTGAAATTATCTAGTAAATCATTCAATTGTGGCAGTCCTGTATTGGTGCATTTGATCTGCAAAATTGCATTTCACATCATAGGGTAACACAATGCGAGGAAATGAACAAGTGAACATACTTATTTTTACACTATATTTTGTCAAAAAGGCCTTGCATGACAATGCTCTGGGAAAAACGTAGCAGTTGGTGTTGTTGCAATGGTTTTTATTCTCATATTTCTAAAAATAATCTCACCTACATATATCAGTACAGCTATGCAACTTATTATGTGCCTTGTATACAGTTTGCGCACTGGGCGCCAAGACTAGTCATTGTGCATGCTAGCTCTTCAGTTGTATTTGCCATTTGCTAATGCTTGAAAAACTTTAAAAATGTCCTAATTGTGTTGACCAGCAGCGTAGAGTGGCTATGCCTGTCGATGTTTGCAGGAAGTACCTGAAATTACAGGAGAAAAGGCCACAGTAAGGCTGTACACAGGGAGCATAGCTACACTCTACACCTTGCATTGTCCAGGCTTAACCCTTTGAGTGTAGAATTTTGCCGAAAAAAGCTTTCACAGCTGGTCAAATTACTTTATTGCATTTTTTGAATGTATGAGATGTGTGAAGTCCAGGAAAAAATTATAAAAAAATTCAGGAACAAGTACTTTGGTGTCAGTAGTACTCACAACTGCATGATGTTCAATAGTATTCCAGAGTGCAGTATTCCTTAATTAAAACACGGGTCTGTGCACAGTGCCTTATCGCAGTCTGCACACATAAAATGCGTGTCTGTTCTCTTGCATTGAAGAGTTCTGTTGGCACACACACACGGCATCTTCTCTGCGTGCAGCTGCCTTGGGCAGAGAAAACTCGGTAATTAAGGAGAACAAGAATACATCGTGAGTGTCTGTGATCAACAAGCTGAGAGCAGCACAAATAAAGATGGAAATCAACTTCCACCAACCCTGAAAGGAAGTGCCCATAAAGATAAAAATAAAGCTCTCGCGCACCTCCGTTGCAATCACGCGGCGAAACCGAAACCACGAAAGGGCGTTGGCCCATGGCGTCACCGCCGACCGCGTGATGTTCTGACGCTAGAAATCAGTTCTGTTTATCTCTGCAAGAAGGATTGCACAATCATTTCCAACACATTTTGCAAGTCCTAGGAGATGGCAGCACCTCCCAGTGAGCATGCATAGTCGTTATGGCGCGAAATTTTAGGGGAGGTTCGAAAACGTACCTGTATGGCAAAGACACTGCGGGACAGAAAACCACCGCTGTACACGTGCGGCAAAAATACTCAAAGGGTTAAGCCTGTTTGCACGTAGGCTGCACATATTCTGTGCACAAGCTCAGCCTTGCCACTGTCATTCTTACAATGCCTGCTAGTTACTCTAAATTCAGACTTAAAGGACATTTCCCTTGTTCTCCAGGTGTTCTCCAGGATGCAGTTGGGGAGACAACAGCATCCTTTGTTGCCTTGTTACCATTACTAATATATGTGTATGAGAAGGAGTGAACTCCGCCATAGGCTCCTTCATTGTATCAGTACCTCTAACAGTGATGCTAAAGCTTGTACTATCATTTAGGAAGCGCCACTTCCCCAGCATTTGGTCACAGTTTATGGTTAGGGCCACATCACTTGTCATTTCTTGCATGCCACGCAAAAGCGAAGGGGCAATTGCCGTGGGTGAGCCGAAGTTGCCCATGCTCTAGCAATGACAGGTATCAAACATCTGGGAACATGGTGTTACCACATTAGACCATCACCTCTCATGCACTGCTGAGTAACTGGACAGGAATCATTACAAAAATAGGAGGCTACAGTTCATCACATCATGAAACTTATCCTAGCACTGACACAGTCATAGTGCCTGTGATGATGGTGCAGTGCAGTAGGCCATCAGCTCCCATGTATTTCAGGGCAGCTGTGAAGGTATTGTAGACATATTCAGGAGACACGATAAAGGGGCTCGATTTTTCAGCCTGCCTCAGTTCTGCAAATACAGTCTACGCTCGTTACCATAACAGACCCGCGTACAACATACTTTCGGTTACAACGGACCATTATTCAGCCTAAGTTTGGTCTGTGTATTAAACTAATGGAGCGAAGTTCGCTTTTAACGGACCGCGAATACATCGGACTATCGGCTACAGTGGACGAAATCAGCGACAGTTCTGCAAATACTACCGAACTTACCGATAACATCTGCTACGAAGCTATACTCATTGAAATGCACTTTCTTTATCCATTCTGTGTTTGAGATCGCTAACTGAGCCATTTGGGTGTGCCTTTTATGCTCTTACATTTAACCATGTGCATAATTTATACGCATTGTAATTCACAGCGTTTCTGACTCTGTTGCATCCATTTTTCATTCCAGATCGGTTGGCGGCATTCGGGCATCTGTGTTTAATGCCATGAGCGTAGAAGCGCTTACACCATTCTTGGAGTTTGCGAGAGAATTCGAAAAGGAGCACCATAAGTAGCCTTGGCATTACAACCATTCCATGGAATACACTGGACAGTGGAGTTGCATTGACCAGACTATTTTAGGGTGGCTGCCAGTGACTATTGCTTCGAGCCCTCATAACGCAACTACACAAAATGTGTATTGTTACTGCATGCATTTTACAGTTTATACAGACAAGAAGTTTATTAAACAGTGCCTTGAACTTTTCTTCCATAGTGACCTTTAAAAACACTTCACTCTACTTCATCCCCTACAACATGAAGTACATATGAAGGACCTTCCCTGTGACAGTTTTCACAGTGGTGCCTTGAAAAGGTGAATAAACTTTCCTCCACTTCATCATGAGGCTGCCATTTTTCATGCTACAGATAGTATGATACACTTTTTCTCTGTGGTGCTCCGGTAGACAACCAAGCATGTTGAATTTTGGCTTATTTTCTTTCACTTCTAAAAGTACAATTCATATGGTAAACAAATATTTGACTCTGGATTCAAGAATACTAGAGCCCGAAATTCAAGTAAAAGAAACAATCAACTTGCCTATTGTAAATGTAAGATAGAGGTCATCTTCTGGCCCATCATGGACTTCATTAAATTAGGGTTAGCACAGTTTCAGTTTTACCCGGTTATGATGCTCTTCCCATTCAAACCAAAAGGCTTTACTGTAGGTATTTCCAGAGCCCCAAAACGCTGTCATGATGCCCAAAATTGAACCAAGAAGGACTATTAAAATGGTGACTCGGTTTGATTACATAGTCTAGGTCTAATTTTATGATGGCAGTGCTGTCTTCCATTTACAAAATAGCTAAATAAACGTGTCATTACTCAATGTAGATGTGGTGCATTGAAATAACTTGTGAATACCTTGAAACAAAATACATATGGCTTGCTTATATTTGTCTGTATATGTATGAATTCTGCAAAAGTTTAATGTGTTCTAACAAAAGTCACTCCCTACACTAGCTTTCAAAGAACTCATAGGGCACACTTATTTTTAAGGAAGTGAACCCTTGAAATTATTTTTCACATTGAGTGGTTTTTGAGAATTTTTAGGAGCTGTACAAACCCTGTATTTTGATAATGCATTTCTGTGTGCTAAGTAAATGCCCACATTTATTCAAAAAAGAGATGGGAGAGGTTCTAGTATTCAGGTGGTGTGCTGGAGTTGAGACTACTCATTCGTGATCTTCAGATTTTGGCTCAAGCAGAGGATAAGGAACCTTACGTTGCATTCAGTATTGGTAATGAAATCTAGCACTGAGGCGATATGAAAGGCGAAAGAAAAAAATTCCTTTTAGAATGTTGTACTTTGCTCAACTGCAAAGTGAGTATTTTATAAGGAAAGGCAACAAACCGTGCCACCCAGACTGGCTAAAAGGACTTGAGGGATGGTTCCGATTTGTAACTATGCATAAGCAACTTCAGCAAACTGCTTTACAAAACCATTATTTGAATTATTCAGCTTTGAATGTGGCTTCTTCTTGGCTGATTAGTGGATGCTACTTTGGCTTCCTAGCTTATCTATTAGTCTGTGAAAAGCAGCTTTGCAGTTCACTAAATGCTGCTCTCGCAAGTTCAAACTGTTTGTCACATCATAAAGCTGCCTCAAAGGAACCTGTAAGGGATGCTGAACCTCCTAGTGCCTCACAACATTCATTTTCCCAGCACACATCTTTAGTAACAAAGGTAACCAATCAAAGCTTTAAAATGACAGTAAATGCAACACTGAATTACGGACTTACTTTGGGGATAAGTCAATGCCAGTAAATACGCAAACGTTTCAAAACAAGTAACACCAGTAACAGCTAAACTGTGCAATGTTAACAATGCTATAGCCACTTTCAAAGCTTTCAAGTTGACCCAAGCCTATTCAAGGTACGGGCTTGAACAAGCTTAACCTAAATAAACACTTATGATCGATGCACAAGTTGTCACTATAAAGAAACTAAGAACAGTGTACGCTTAACCAAGTTCACAAGCAGTAGCAGAAGACAAAAAGAAATTCACGTCCGCTAGAAACACTAGGAAAAAATGTGCAATACTGCACAATATTCAATGCAGTCTAGTTTGCTGGCAGTGCGACCTGGCAGTGCGGCTAACTACCACTGAATGTCCTGCTATGGCAATGGAGCCTGACCCAGTTTACTAGAGTAACTTCTTGGAAAATCATGGTGGCCTGTCTAATTGTTGGAACAGCACAGAATACACAGAAAATTCGTGTGAAAATAATTGTCGTGCAACTCATCAGTGGAAAAAAAAAAGAAAAAGCCTTTACTGACAGAATGCAAGCACATGCTCCACTTAAATAACAGGACTGATTGATGACATCCACCAGGCATGTAGTAGTTTATTCCAACACCAACTGGCATGCAATGGTAAACTTGCATAATTAGTAAGCATTGACTACACTGTTAATGAAGCAAAAGGTGAGCAGATTTTTAAACCTTGGATACTGTACTATATTTTGCAATGTAGTTCTACAGTAGGTAAATGTCAAGTACCCCGCATTGCACATTCACAAAAATGTACCTTGAGGTGCACAAAGTGTCATTAACATCACTGTAACAGTTATTACATAGATATGGTAGATTATGGTGCTTCCTTTTGCATGGTTAAAAAATCTGCTTCCAGAAAGGAAAAAAGTTGCAATTTCAGCCCAAAAACTCAGATTCAAATAGGCAGTTAGATGTAAAAAGAAAGCATTCATGCATTGCAAAGTAACACAGGAGTCAACAGGCGACTTGGTGTAACCCAGAAATAACAGCACTCGTTCAGACAAGATTAGAAAGGATATCTAGAACAAACTGTAATACAAGATTATACATGACTGCGACAGATTTAGTGCCTCCTGCAGAAAAGAAAAAAGCCATGCCCTTTCACTGAAATCAGCATTCTCGTTCTGCTTGTATCATCACATTAAGCCAACTAGCTGTGGAAGTTCTAATTTCTAAGAAAAAAAAGAGGATAGTAACTAAAAAGGAATTCAAAATGCGCCCTTTGCCTTCAGCACTTCGTCCAAAGCATCCTCCATTGGTTTGTTGGTGCCGCGGAGTCCATGCACAACTTTCTCGGCCCACTCAAAATATTCCTGCACTCTGGTGCGGCTCCAGCCTACAGGCGTGCATCGCTGGAGGTCTCGCAGGTTGTACAGTTTGTCGGCAAGCTTCACGAGCTTTGCCTCTCGGACTGCAACCTGGTGCATGTTCGATCTGCAGCTGTTTGCGGACTTGTTTCGGCAGGCTCTTGTCATCCGTAACTTCCTCCACGATGGAGCGCACTTTGCTGCCGAAGTTTTGCTCTATCTCATCAAACGTGGTATCTGTGTCTTCCACTGTGTCATGCAAGATCGCAGCCTGGTAAGGTGAGGAAGCAAAGAAGTTATATCGCAGTGTCGACTATAATAAAGAGTTGAGCATCAAAAAATTGTGGTTGGAGCACCTAATAACCAGCTAACATTGCTGCAATAATGTTCAACTGTTGCTCAGATAACTATTTATTATATAAAGCACTCATTATAGCAGAAAATATGAGTGAAATTAACCAATCTAGGTATGTGGAGCTATAGCTTCAGTGTGGAATAAATTATCAACGAAGTCCATACAAGGTCACCATAATGCTACTTTGCATGCAGCAAGTTAGGACACTGGATATCTTGAATCGAGTGACTTGCGCATTTAGTGCATGCTCTGATGCAAGTGATATCATAGCAGCAAAATTTCGTAAGTTATACTATACACATTTTTGCACAACTAGTGTTGTACCGCTTCAAGCAATAAAGATGAAATATGTGTTTAAATTGCTCTGCCTGCCAAATGGGCAATGATATTAGACGTGTAACCTGAAGAAGAAGAAAAAGGAAAGAGTGGCGCAACTTACTGTTCACAAATTCACATGGATAATGCACACTCCAAAGACAAAAGGCAAGATTAATAGTGCAATAAGTTGTCAGATAATGTCAGAACATATCGTACAAACAAAAGGACAGCTGCTTAATACATTGTGCGCAGTCTCGAGCTCCACCTAAAGGCAACAGCTGAAACAGCATGCAGTAATAACCAACGTGCAAGTATACCTGAGCCAGGTGTAAGATCCTATCAAGAGCACAGGAACCAATTCGGAAAGCTAGCAGGCACATATGAGTTGTTTAATTCCATTAAACTGGAAGAGCTTTAATGCAAATTACATATTAGTAAGACTGGGTAAGGATAATTTGCAATTGTATCAAGATATGATACAAGAGACCAAGATGTAAAGTTTCTGAGATACAGATACAATTTACTAGCAGAAGAAATGTATCTGATATGATACTTGACATTCGCATCTTGGTATCTAGTGGAGTAGTACGCAGCGCACTGACGCTACTTTACTTAGTATCCCCAAGACGAAGACAGGGTTTATTTATTTATTATACATGGCTTTACAGAGGAAAGGGCTTGCAATAGACAAACATGCAACAGCCGATAATGCTTAATGCAACTATCCTTTGCCAACTCTCCACTTTCAATAGCCGCTACCACCTGTAAGGTAGAAACTTTTGGTGGAAGACCAAAAAGTATGTTCAAAACCAGTGGGCGAGACGGTGAAGATGGTACGTATTTGGCATCGAATTGATTCTCATGAGTGTGTAAAAAAATAATAGAAGTACTTTAACAACTTTTGAGAATAACTGACTAAATGATGTCAAACAGTGAATAGCAACATAGCGTGTAAAGAGGTAAATGTACAATTAGGCAAATTAACTCTGATGACAGGCATTGTATTGGTAGTATTTTTTTTCCTAAACAGCCCCATGTGATACATTTATGACATAGAGTTCAACCAACTCCCCAAAATCGTTAGGATGGTTGACAGGGGAAGAAATGTGCAAACTGCGACAGACATGGCCAGCAAACATTATGTGCACGGATGTGCCAGCAACGGCATAACAAAGCTTAATGATAATATGAGTGAGAGATAGAAAGATGTAATGAATGCTCGAATTTATCCAAGAGGTGTTTCATTATCCACACAAGTTGTTAAAGTAGAAAATTTGCCAATAATGCTATTAGTCTGCAGTGTCTGTAAATGTCATAGAAAATATTCACGATTTTTTCTTATTATGCCAAACCATCTATGCAGGAGTAAATAATGGTGTAATTACTTTGTCTAAGGCCCTGAGGTTTATAAACAGCGAAATAATAGAAAGAAATCTGCCGGTAAAACATGTATATTGTATAAGATGGCTGGATTAGTAAAGCTAATTGCACAGGCACTTGGGTGAAAGTTGTCATGAAATAGTCCAGCAAATTGTTCCATAATCACGTGACTTGAAATGGCATGCTGGAGCTAAGAGACATGGGCAGCAGCGACCGAGGTGCCACTGCCAGCCAAATGAATTCAGTAAAACGTTAGTTTCTTTTATAGTGCCTGGTTCTGCATTTCAATTAGTATTACGTAGCATGGAAGGTAGTATTTAGAAGCAAATGGAAAAGCTCTAGAAAAGTACGATCTAAATCCTTAAATTTGCAGCGATATGTATTTCTGTTAAATATAATACATACGTGTTTCCACAGTGCAATATATCTCAAGTGAACCTGTCCGCTAAAATAGCAATACACTACAAGCCATGTGTGGAGAACATATTTTTTAAAGCATAAAGAAAGCACTGGCTGGTCTGATTTTTCAAAAGTTTCAACATTCCACATTAGTATAATGCAGGAACTAATTATTAAAAAAAATTAATTACTGTTAGCATTGCTCCACAGCATCTGCCTAGGTCATTCATGTTTGATCATTAGAAAAAAATATGCGTTAATGAGTTATTTGCAGTAAAGTTGCACCTCCTAGCCTCAGTAACTTGTGCCAAGTGTGTATATCTTAAAAATAAACGATACTTCGTACGACGTATCGAAAATACAGATACTGATACCCGACCTCCCGAGGGTATCATAATACAGACACAAGATATACCCAAAGAGAGTCTAATAAGATGCCTGTATCTTCGCTACAGCCCAGCCCTGTCATTTTGGTAGACACAGCGGACAAAAACAAGTGACGGTTAACCGCTAATTCACCAATGATTGCCACATACCTGCAACGTTGCAATATCGTAGATGTTCGCTTCATGAGTAAGAATTCTGGCAACACCTGTGCAGAAAGCAGAGGGATGATATCGCCAATAACGTTACCTGAAACTTGCAAGTCTGAAGTTCTACAGGAACAAAGTGCACACTGCACTCACCGATCGGATGATTGATGTAAGGGGTTGCATCTTCGTCTTTCCTGCGCTGTTTCCTGTGCTTTATAGCAGCAAAGTTAACGGTTTCAATCAGTGTCTTCGCTATCTGTTCCTCCATAGTGTACCCGTGTCCGGCACTCGCACACCGCTGAAAGAACGTCTTAGCTGCCGAGTCAGTGCCGCTTTCTTTCCACACACAGCATGTTTACCTTTTCAAGCAACTGCAACTTGACGTCTACGCACCACTGTCAGCAAAGCAACACTCGTGTCTCTACAAACTTCACCCCTCACAAATGATTGAAAGAAGCTCCTGCAGGCGCAAAACGTTCGCTCGCGTACGACACGCACGACCGCTCGCGCGCGGCGCGCGCCGCACGGTTTTGCCGATGGTCACGTTTCCGGTGATGTCGCTAGCGTCGCAACAAGCATCCGTTGCGTTTCCATAAAAACCGCAAAAACGGCGCGTGGCACGTACTTGGACCACTTGGGCAGCTACTTGGGATGTTTTTGGATAGTTTTAAGGCGAAAGCCTTAGATGCCTCATCAAACAAATCATCAAACAAATCTTCCTGTTGTATCACTGGTACTTTTACTCCGATGTATAATTTTTCACTACCATAGGTATGAATAATTACTTCATTACATTCGTTTTATTTCATTCGCTTGCTGTTTTTTTTCTTAGTTGCCGATCTTTGTTCTGCATTCTTATACATGTTTTAACAGGAGGTCCCCCCTGACAGTTTTTTACTTTGGGACCTCCTTCTGTATTATACCAATTTTCTATTTGTATTGTATTGAATATATTGAATAAACAAACAAACAAACAAAAAAAAAAACGTGAAAAGTGAGCGGCGGCCCCGTAAGCGGCGTCGCGTCAACACGAGTGATTCAAAAAATCAACGTCACGTGACGAGGGTATACAGATCGCTACAGTTCGTGACGTCATCATGACGTCACTGTGATGTCACAGCGTGACGTCATTACGTTACATCATTACCTGGTGGGCCAATCCTAAAGGCAGTGCAAAACAAGGTGAGGTGCAGAAAGCTTACAATACCTCTGAACTTAATTGTAGGCATTGCTAAACCATGATCAAGAAAGCTAGACGGGGGGCACAGGAAGTTCGTTGCATCAACTTCAAAGAAAAAGAAGAGGATGGCTTTCACCTTTGAGTTGAATGAGGTGGATGAATAAGGGACCCTCTGAGTTTTTTTAGTCGACACTGAATGACACCGCGGCTGCTGCTTCAAGCTTGAATGCCCCCCTACGTTCCCTCGTTCTCGATCTTTTTCAACAACCTTTGACATTTCAAACGAGGTCACTATAATCTCGCGGGAGCTTACACATCGGATAGCATTTGTGTGTGAGCTACGACACTTCAGCAGCGTTCAGAAATATGTCAACTATGCATTAGGAAGCAAGTCTCCGACAGCCCTCATGATATATTTAGAAGAGTCGTGATTTGGCCTAGTTAACGTTCTTTGTTATGGTGGTGTGGTGCACGACGCCACCTTAACGATCTACGGTACGCATTTTGCCGGCGTAATTTCATATCTTTCCCCCCCAGCAAATCGGGTGCATGCTGCTCATTATGCGACAACCTATCAACAAGCTTACATGAATTGAAATCAACAGTACTTTCTGGGAGATAACTTTCCATTCTCATGTTCGTGTGAAAAGATGTGAAAACTGATTTTGTCAGCGAATGACATCTGTTTCTAAATGTGTTACATCTGAGACTGATGTGATTACAGTCAAGTCTTATTTATTTAAATTAACAGAAAATGACGCCATGAAGTCATCATAAAAGCCACTTACGCATTACTTTATTCCTGTAGGATGAGCATCACATGGTGTTGAGGTTGATTAGATGAGTGAGCATGCAGCTAACCACGATGCTGCTGAATATGAGGTCTCGTGCTCTCGTAAAAAAAAAAAAAAAAAACAGAGGTGTCTAGGGTTGTAAATTAGGCTCACAGGACAGCAAAGCTGATAGAATTTACTTGTCCTGTAAAGTATGAAATGTATGCGCATATGTACTATAGGCAAAGGAGTAACACGAGTCATTGTGACTGACCATATATCTACTCTTTAATGCTTCAAGAAAGCTATTTGCTTTACTAAATGAAGGGTGCTCATGATGGTGTATATTTGTTGCATTGAGGGTACTTGGGTGTAGCCTTTGTTGTTTTATTGTGTAATTTTGTACAAATACCTGCTAATACATCTGCAGCACTAAAACCTCTGTGGTCATAGACAGCAGGTGCAACTTGAACCCCAGTAACACTTTGTGCTTTATGAAAAACACACTGAAACGTGCATCAGCTCGTGCAACAACCAAATAAATAAATAAATATGTTGTATTTTCTCTGACAAAGGCTTGCTTTGGTGTGGCACTAGCTGCAGGATCAGCACACCGATCTATAGTGGGCCAATGCTGGGGACACTGAAATACTGAACTCGCTTTTAGGTGCGAAGCATCTTATGCTCGGGGCTGTGTCCGTCCCTCCCGCGTCCGGCGTCCCCCGTCCGGCGTCCCGCTTCCCGCGTCCGGTCACTTTCATGAAGTAGGGAAGCAGCCACTATGCGAACCAGACACTAGTACAATAAGGCCGTCAACCCCCATCACAGTCATGAGAGTCATGGCAGAGAGCACAGAGTGGCTGCTTAGCAATGGCTAGACAGGTGGTGGGTGCAAGCAAAGGATAACGCGCTCTACCGGTCTGTCGCCCACATTGACTCCATTCCTTGATCTTGCTTGCATGTGTTTGCGGGGGGCTTTGTCTGTCCCTCCTTCCCGCGTCTCACAGCCCCTCTCTCTCCTCTCCTACGCTCCCCGCCCTTCCTCTCCTCTAGGAATCCTCTACTCTAGGGAGCAGTGCCCGCATCCCATTGACTCCATTCCTTGATCGTGCTTGCGGGGGCTTTGTCCATCCCTCCTTCCCGTGGCCCACACACCCTCTCTCTCCTCTCCTACGCTCCACACCTTTCTCTCCTCTAGGAATCCTCTACTCCACAGAGCGGCGCCCGCGTCCCGTTGACTCCTTTCCTTGATCTTGGTTGCTTGTGCTTGCGGGGGCTTTGTCCGTCCCACCCCCCTCTCTCTCTCCTCTCCTACGCTCCCCCCTTTCTCTCCTCTAGGAATCCTCTACTCTACGGAGCGGCACCCGCATCCCACAGCGCATGCGCATCCCCTCTCCCTCCCTCTCTCTCCTCTCCTACGGTCCTCTCCTCTAGGAATCCTCCACTCTACGGAGTGGTGCAACAGCTGCATACCCCGCTGGGGGGCGCCACAGTAGTTCCGCGGTATGAAAATGACGGAGCGCGTGCGCCTCATTCTCTCTCTTGTGCAGGGCTGCGATGAGTGCCCGGGCCGCTGCCGCGAAACAGGAGCGGCGACGTTTCTCCCGCTCAAGCTAACCACCTCCCCGCTGCTTCGCATCCACGGTTCCCTTTAGCGGGAGATGGGGAAGTTTTTTTTTTTTTTTTTAGATGCGAAGCATCTTATGTTCGGGGCTATGTCCGTCCCTCCCGCGTCCGTCCCGCGTCCGGCCACATTCATGAAGTAGGGAAGCACCCACTATGCGAACCAGAACACTGTAGTACAATATAAGGCCGTCAAACACCACTACAGTCACCAGAGTCATGGCCGAGAGCACAGAGAGGCTGCTTAGCAATGGCTAGGCAGGTGGTGTGTGTCGCCCAGGTTGACTGCATTCCTTGATCTTGCTTGCATGTGTTTGGGGGGGGGGGATCGTCTGTCCCTCCTTCCCGTGTCCCACACCACCACAGCGCATGCGCGTCCCCCCCCTCTCTCTCCTCTCCTACGCTCACCCCCCTTTCTCTCCTCTAGGACTTCTACTCTACGGAGTGGCGCCCGCGTCCCGCGTCCCTACACCCCCCACAGTGCATGCGCGTCCCCTCCCCCCTCTCTCTCCTCTCCTAAGCTCACCCCCTCTCTCCTCTAGGAATCGTCTACTCTACGGAGCGGCCCCCCGTGTTCCACACCCCGACAGCGGATGCGCGTCCCCTCCCCTATATCTCCTCTCCTACGCTCACCCCCTTTGTCTACTCTTGGAATCATCTACTCTACGGAGCGGCGCCCGTGCCGACAGCGCATGCGTGTCCTCTCTCCTACGCTCACCCCCCTTTCTCTACGCTAGGAATCCTCTACTCTACGGAGCGGCTCCCACGTCCCACACCCCCCACAGCGCATGCGCGTCCCCTCTCTCTCTCCTCTCCTACGGTTCGCCCCGTTCTCTCCTCTAGGAATCCTCTACGGAGCGGCGCGCGACAGGTAGTATGACAGCTGCATACTCCGCAGGGGGCACTACGGTAGTTCCGCGGTATAAAAATGACGGAGCGCGCCTGAGTCTCTCTCCTGTGCAGCGCCGCGATGAGCGCCCGGGCCGCTGCCGCGAAACGAGAGCGGCGACGTTTCTCCCGCTCAAGCTAACCATCTGCCCGCTGCTTCGCATCCACACATGGTTCCCTTTAGCGGGAGATGGGGAAATTTTTTGCACTCTGTTTATTTAGTTATTTTTCCTTCTTTGACTGCATAGTTCTGCAGCAAACAGATTTGGCAACCAGTTCATTCAGTGGGGTAGTTAAACTGGAGATGCATGTCAGCCATGTGCATGTCTTTCAGTGAACATGTGTGCCATGTTTCCATCATTCAAACTGTGGTGCTTGTGGAAGACAGTGCCATCTTGTGGGGCTAAAAAAAAATGAAGTGGTGATGTGATGATGGCATCCATTGAGAAGGAGCAAAAGCAGGCAAGCACGTCCAGTCACAAATGGTGAAGGTTTCTCGATAAACGACAAAAAGTTGGTTTGTTAGCCCCATAGAGCTCTACGATCTGGTAGTGATTTAAAATTCACGGCACTGCTGTCCACCATGTTCTTTTTTTAAAGCAGCCTTGACATAAAGAAGTTCAGAAATGTTGGTTCCGTTGCTAACTTTTTTTTCACAATTAAGTTTCAATATTCTTGACTGGAATTATGTTTCATGATCATCAAATTGAAAAGGTGTATCATTCAGTTTATCCTAAAAGGTGTGTAAAACAATAAAATTTAGCAACAGTTGCGTAAGCATTCATGAAAGCTGTTAGTGAGACCTTGTGGAGCGTCTTTCTATTAGTCTCCATGAACTTTGCCCATTTTCTGCTACTTTAGTTGGAGAGGTTGAACAAGCAGTGATCTAGAGTGTAGTAATGGTAGTAATACCATTTTTGGAGTACTCGCATCATTTGTTTGGTTGAAATAATGAAGCTTACTATTGTTAAAAAAAAAAATTTTATTCTGAGAATATTCCCTTATAATTTTTTGGCTGTTGCTGAGGCGCTGGCTGCACAAATTCTCTAATGCATTAAAAGTTTAGTCTTCTTCACAGTGATCTTCTTGTTATGTAATTGATGCATGCTGTGAATTTATATTCCACAAGTAAATTTTATGCAAAAGCCTGTAAAGATTTGCACAAAGAACATTGAATGTTCTTTCATTTTTATTGCTTGTTGTTGTTCTTGTTGAGTAAACTTTATTTAGGCCCATAGAAGACTTAACTTACTTTACAGCAGAGAGCTGTTATGGTCGAGCTTTGGCATGTGTCATAGATAGAAAATTATCATCATAAACTGGCACGCGCTCAATCGCGTCCCCACGATTCGATGATGAGCGTCGTAACCACTTGGCTCTGCAGGGCACACTAGCAGAGTATAGCACAGCCTTGTATAGTATAGTATAGCAAGGGGATGGGAAAGAAAAGTGAGGTTGAGGAGGACAGATGTGAGGTTTACGAGGAGGGAAAGGAGGAGGGGAGAGTGAGTACAGGGAGAGAGAGAGCAATAGATAGAAAGGGAAGAGAGAGAGAGAAAGAAAAGAAGGCAGTATAACGACTACAGAGAGAGAGAGAAAGACATAGAAAGAAAGAAAAAGATAAGAATGCAGAGAAGGAACTAGACAGAGAGAAAGAGATAGAAACAGATGCAAAAAAAAAGATAGAAAGAAAAGAAAGCATGGGGTGGGAAAAAGAAAGAGGTGAGAGGATAAAAGTCAAGCCAAGCAAGGACCAGCTGGGTGTCCACGAGCTTTGCTGTGACCATAGGCGTGCGCACGAGGGGGGGCAGATTTGCGCCCCCCCTAGTCACCTAGGAGGGGGGGGCGCAAATTCAGTCACATACATTGACATAATAGGGAGGGGAGGTGCTGCGACTCGGGGGGGGGGGGGGGGGGGGCACAAAGTCAGCCCCATGCATTGACATAATAGACAGGGGGGGCCACTGCGACGAACTTTTGCCCCCCCCTGAAGGGAAACCCTGCACACGCCTATGGCTGTGACCCAGACTCGCACGACTTATTGCAAGCTGTACTCATTTCTTTTTCTAATTTTGTGTTTTTTCATAAATTGTGTAATATAAATAATAATTATGACTGTGAAGTCCCACATCGCCAGACTTTTGAAATATAGAAGTCAAGCTAGACTCTTTCTTTGACCTAGCTTGACTACTTCTTTTTTTTAAGGGGCCCTGCAACACTTTTCTGAGCTATAATAGAATCGTGTCACATTAGCGACTGACACTTCACGAAACACATGTTGCAAAAATTTTTAGAATTCGTCAAGTACGAGTGAAGTTACAGGTATTTGTCGCACACTTCAAGCACTGTCTCTCTCCTTTAATGCCAGCAAGTGCGCTGAAAGCTACACAGGGAGGGTGATGACAAGGGTGTAAGCAGAAGCGTCCCTTCGTCAGCGTGCGTAAAGACCTTAAGCACTTTCTTTTCTTGTTTTTCTTCGAATGCGTGACTTACCTTCAGTGTGATTGCGAGTCCACTAAGGTGGCGGCATCCCTCAACAGCCACGGGAACCACGCAGCAAATCAGCCAACCGCCGTGAGTGTGGGCATGTGGCACAGAAACTTGGGTGTATGGCATCATTTGTAGAGAGAAGGAGCGATTTCAAGCTGACTAGGAGAATTCATTGTAAATAATATTCGGCTCGCGTGTTCTCAGGAGCAATGACTAACGATTGGCAGCGTTTTCTGACCATGCTCAAAAGCTGTTACAGGGCCCCTTTAAAGCATTTTTATAAATGGTACCACCGTACCACCAGATAAGCTTGCACGACCAAGATAAGTGAATCTGCAGGACAGTATGTGATATATTTCATATATCTCGACAAATTGTACATAAAGAAAAATTCGTTTACACAAATCACAAACGTTGTAAAGTGTTAAAAAAACAGTAAGCACCACATTGCATTCACTACCTATAAATGGCACAGCAAAAAAAGACTACAGCAGATCTACAAAACATACACGCAACACTTACATATATACAAAAGCAAAATGCTGTGACCGGGAACTAAGTGACAGACCATCCTCACATTATTAACAACTTCCTGGCTTTGAGCTGCATGTTTACAAAATTGTGATCATCATCAAGCACGCCGCATACTAGAAGAGGAATTAAAGAAGTACAATTAGCAAGCAAGTATAAAATGCATGGAAATTTAACAAATCATGACTGATATTGACTCTTTGACAGTAGTGAAAAACAGGACAGCCACAAATATTCATTCATTATTTTAAATTCTGTACACCACACACACACAAACACGACCCCCCACTTTCACAGTGAAACTCGGCAAAAGTTTTTAAAAGTGAACTAATATTTATAATGGCTACTTCCACACATGCTTGCATACACGTAATGTAGTACAAAATTTACTGAATCAGTAAAACAGAACCTCTTGTATACAAAGTCAAGCTATTGGGCCTGTTTGATTATGTTGAAAAAATGTGCCAACACACAAAGTTAAATGAGTAGCACAGAATATCTTGACTTAAAGCACACACTCTTACCTTACCTTTCTTGCTGCAACATACTGCTTTCCTATACATATAGGCTATAAGCTATCCCCTGGCCCACACATAACTCTAACCGCCAAAGGCCTCACACACATACGCGTAGCACTTTTCCAATTTTCCTGCATTTAAGTATAAAAACCAAAGCTTTGTAGCAATTTTGTATGCTATTGCAGCTTCAACTATGACTGCCTGCTGAAGTGCGCTGGAACTCTGCAGCAATACATGCCACATTGCTGCAAAACTTCACGTCAAGGAAAAAGTTTGTGTAGCTCGTACAGCCACTTTGTATTTAAGTTCATTGAATTTTCAGGGCACATAATATGTGTGAAGTATGCCGTTATCTCTTACTCTAGTCCCTCCACAAATTAAATTCACTGACTGCATGTGTAGAATCTGAGCCACTCCTGCACAATAAACAGGTCAAGAGCATTACATTTAGTTCTTGTGTGGACCATTTCTGAAGGACCTTAATTTGTTCTAGTGAAGAATATTATTTTTTAGGGTCAATGAAACTTAAGTCTGACGCTTTTGTGGTAGACACAAATTTCAACATATGTGATCTTCAGCTAAAAAAACGAAACATATGCATGTTCTCACATCTTTGGGACAAAAAGATGCTGCAGACTTGAGCTTTGAAATTTGCTCTCAGTAAGCTTCGTAACAAACAAAAAAAAAAGGAAAAGAAAGAACATGACTTACAAGTCATCAAAATGTATAAGACAGCATGCTCTTTGCTGTGTGCAGTTCTAAAATCTAGTATAATAAGTATCTCACCCAAATCAACTTTTTGAATCTTTTATGTGTATAATGTGCTCCCCACTGTAACAGAAAGAATGCGAGTTTATTGCAGAATTTTCTGCTAGCTCCTGCACGAAAAACAATAAACGTCTGTAACTTTGCTTGGCTGCAAAATCACTGAGTGAAAGCTAGCCTAGATCAGTGACTTGGGGACACGGCGAAACTGCCTGTGAGAAAACACATTAGTTAAAGTTAATCATTTCTTATTTGTCTGAAGTTTCAAGCTAGCCCGCGGAAAATTTACTGTCATCAGTAGGTTTTATGTTCTCATAGTATTCATTTGCACACCTGCAATGGCTGAATCACGTCACATTTGTCAATGAAACTCTTATCACCAGGTTAATGTAAAACTTTGTGGAATAAAAATGTGCAATGGAACATCTGGGAATAGCACTCTAAACACTTGAAAACAATTGCGGCAGTAAAGATAGTAGGTATGATGTTAGCCAAGTTCTTGTTCACTGTTTTGTAGAAATGGCACTGATTGTTTTAACTGAATGTAGGCTGGTTAATCGTTACTGTCAAGCAGCATAGGCGTGCGCACGAGGGGGGGCAGAGGGGGCGGCCGCCCCCCGAGTCACCTAAGAGAGGGGGCGCAAATTCTGCCCCATACATTGACTTAATAGGGAGGGGGGGGGCGCTGTGATGAACCTTTGCCCCCCCCTGCCCCCCCCTGAAGGGGAACCCTGCGCACGCCTATGTCAAGCAGTTTCATAAATTAAACTCACTCAGAAGCACGTAAGTGGGCACGTCACGTGCAGATCTATGCCAAGTAAACAATACCAAGAAAACTGCATTTGAACGGTTTTTGTAATTTCCTGCAATAATTGATTGCACCGTCAGTGGTGAAGAAGTTGCGCAGCATAGTAGTGACAGCAAATTCAATATGTGGGCACCGTTCGCTCAACTATCATGAAACCCATATTCACAGGAGACAATGCTTGTAAATACCTTTCAACATGTGAGGTATAACATTGCATTATGCCTACCTTGCACAATTCTATGTAGCTTTCTTTTTTTCCTGTCTGAGATAGCATTCGCGACCATCATATAGTACTTGCACAGCTCATGAAGGTATAAAGTGTACCCACATTAATGACAGAATTTTCAATAATGATCAAGCAGAACAAAATGTAAGATCGGTAACATAACAACACAATAAGTATACCCTGCTATGTAAATGAGATTTCTGGACTTGTATCTTCTTCTGCTCTGAGAACAAATACTGCTGTCATAATATATATATAATTATATATATATAAAAACAAGAATAACAAGCACACAAGCACGCTTGGGCACAAGTATTGCCTAAAGGAGTAGAGACACCAAAATTTTGATCATACATTTCAGAAAATAGTGTACGAGAAATCGATCATGATGAGTAGCAGTGCAAATTGCATTTTTCTTTTCTTTTTTTTTTTTTGCAAATCATGTTTTTCCTTTCTGCAGTTTTCAAACTTAACGCATGACATCCCACAATAGATGTAAAAGAATAAGAAGGCTGTGAGGCATGCGCGCCGCCTCGTGCTGTGATACGCACAGGATTAACAAATTTTCCCATTATTCGGGCAACAGAAAATAAGTTCATAAATTTGCCAATTTGTCGAGATCACGAATGTACACAAAAAGAGGTAACACTTTCATGCATGTGCCGACGCCATATGAGCTATGATTTCTCGGATGCAAGGTCGTAAAACATGCTCGCCTTTGAGAGACTTGATGCATTTGAGAGAACAACTTTGAAATGAAAGGTATTCCAGCTGTTTCAGAATCTATTATCTACAATTAAAGGCCACCTGCCCTCGGAATGAGAATAAAAATTGGGAGCCAAAATCTTGATGTCTGTTTTCCTTTAAAGGCTAGTGGCTGGCCTTTGGCACACAAAAAAAAAATTACATACTGTATATATATATATATATATATATGTATATATCTCGTGCAATAAAGAGAACGGGGAGCGATGCTCCCCAGTGTGACAAGCACTTCATTGATTGGTGTTTGAACACTGAGTAGAGCGAGACGCACGGCTACGGGAACATGACACTTTCAGTCAAGATGAGTCAGTGCTCATGCTGCAGGCACAAGGCAGTGCCATCAAAGTGGTGCACTGCGGCCGTATAAAAACGTGTAGTACTCGGCAGTGCTATGTACAGTGTTCTGTAAACTCTTCTCAAGAAACGGCATGGGCCGGCGACAAGCCCCGAAGTTTCCAGCCATTCGTGCCAGCCATTAAAAAAAAAAAAAAAGAAAGAAAAAAAAAACGCTTGAGAAAACGTAAAGTGAGTGATGAGAGGGCAGAATTCCGAGACAGCCCCGACAGAGATGGCTAATGGTGAGTTTTCGGATTCTCTCCGTTGTATGGCACACTGCGAACTCAGTCTCCCGTGCCACAGATGATGGTGGTGCTTGCCTTGCTCAGAAAGCTTGGTGGCTGAACACAGTCTGCTCGTGAAGTTCACTGTATTGAGTCCTTGGTGAACACACCACTAAAAGTCATTTGACCATAGACGGTGGCTTAATTAGCACTCAAACTCCGACGCTGTTATTGCGTTGAGGTCCTTCATCAGGCCTTCGAGGTTCGCCATTTCTTGAGTGAGTTCTTCATTGTTGAAGGGTGACTGGAAAAGAATAAGAAAAGTGTTTCGTGGTTAGAATCATGAGGGCTTACCAGTGCAACAGTATTATAGACATGTTTACAAAAACTGAGCAGGCAACGCAGGCAACACCCCTAATTTTCAGCATAATACAATGTTTCATAGTTTAGATAGGTGTGCATTTGCACGAACATGTCTGTGCTTGTTCATATTCAGCGCAAAAATTCTCAGTTGTCAGGCACAATTACAGGCAGATGTAAAGCTAGAAAGTTCATGCCAAGATTGAAATTGCCATGTATGAAATAACACACGTAATGTGATCATGGAATTCCACATTGCACTGTGCATTTGTAGCTGTGACCTATACCTATTAACAACCATGCTGCATCTTCACTATGTTGAAAATTTTAATGGGATTTGCTTTTTCCTTGGTGGAGAATCAAATAACAGAGTATTCCTCCTCTCCCATGCAAGAGATGAATGGTTCCACTGTTTTTTCATTGCTGCTATACCATTTATCACCATGTCCTGACATTGCCAGCTGTAAATTCTATACAAAAGCCTCAGCTGTTTTGCCTACCATCACAAAAATAGCATGCTGTTTCTAATAGGTAGGAGCACCTTTAAATTTTGCATTTCTCATATATTATTCCCTATACATATATCTTGCAACACGCTGGTCAAAGTAACAAACATGTCATATGTGCAGCGCAGGAACACAATGCCATGACCTTTTTCTTTTTAGGCGAAGGCCTTAGATGCCTTATCAAACATGAAATTTGACCATCGGTGGTGTCCTGCGTTTCACGGCATTGGGGACGAGTGATGCAAAAAATCATCATCATGTGATGACGCCACCATATGACGTCACGATACTGTCACAGATCGCCAACATCTGTGACATCATTATGACGTCATCATGACGTCACGTGACGTAATGTCACATGATGACGCCATCATATCGCATCATAGCTTGGTCAAAGGTGGCCCGGTCACGTAGGCAATGCAAAACCAGGTGAGGTGCCTCCGATCTTGGAGGTAGTGCAAAACCAGCGTTAAGTGCAGAAAGCTTTCGAAGGATGGCAGGCCAGCATCAATATTTGGCTGAGAGGAAAAAGAAGGTGGCTTTTGCCTTTGAGTCATCTTAAGTGAATGCACAAGGGACCTTGTGAGTTTTTGCTTAGACCTGTTCTATACACAATTCCATGTTATTGTCCAAAGGCTTGATGCATGTATTCTCTTAGCCCTCCAGGGCTGTTCCTTGGGCAGCCAAACAACATATCTTAAACATCAATGGTGTAAACAGCAGTCATAGTCACAAAATATTTCAACGTGAAAATGGAGGGTTGAAGTGATGAAAAGTCGTTGAACACAGAATGTTTTTGAAGCCAATGTTTCGAGAAGGAAACTTGCTTTTCTAAAGGGATCAACTGCTTTCGCACCCAATTCACTATTTGCACACCCAATGAGGGTCTGCAAATAGTAAATTTTAGAACCAAATCAAATACAAATTAAACAGTGGTCACAGCGAATCGAATATGAATTGAATAGTGATGACACTGAACCTGAATATGAATAGACTAATATTCGAATAGTTTTCGTATAGTAAGGCAACCATTTTTAAGACAGTCCCTAGAATTCCACATTTAATTTGAAATAAATATTCAGAAACTTTCTGCAATTACTTTTAACAGACAAAAAATGACATAAACTGAGATAAGCTCATACACAACACAGCCTTTGAGATATTTTGTAACTATAGGTTGAAATACAGTGGTTACTTCAGTATTCAAGGTGTTTTAGATAAAGTTGGGACCTAAAGATTAAACAATATTTCATAAATCAACGTCATCACGGCAATTGTGATGATGATGATAGTAGACTGAGGACACCTTCGCTTTGGTGACACTAAACTTATAAGCAAAAACACCTTCATCCTGGGATCAAGACAGTGTTGAGAGAGTCCCGTAAAAGCTTGGGCTACATGCATTTTGTTAATTTAATAATTAAAACAAGAAAAATGACACTTGTTTCAACGCTTTGTTTTCTTGAGGGTTTTCCCGTAGGTGCTGGTTATTTGAAAAGTATTAGAAAAATATTCGGTATTTCGACTATGCATTATTCGAAAATCTCAAATAACCCCTGAACATGTTGTTATAGAGTGTTTTCGATACTGTTTGCATATTCTGCATCATATCCACTGTGCCATTTGTTTGTCTTTCTTATTGTATTAACTGATTCCTGCATTTTACATGAGGTACCCATTGTACATCTTGTTTTTGTTTCCTTGCATTTTTTAAAGACATTGCGTGTCTACTGTACACATACTGCCCCATTTTGTTCTTACTTTCATGCATCTGCTTTGCAATAAGACGCAACGCCAGTACTGTTTCACAGCGGAAGCTGTTATGAGATCACAACAAGCGCAGTTTTTGGCGCCATAGTTGTCCGCCGCCGAAGCCGCTGCAGCCGCCGCAGCTGCTGCACCCACCGCCACCGGTGTACATAACCGATATAGCGCAAAATAAGAAAAAGAAAAAAAAAAACGAAAAAATATCTAGGATGGAACGGGTTTCAAACCTGAACCTTCTCCATGGAAGCCCAGTTTTCTACCACAGATCCATACCAGTGCTCAAAAGTCCTTCGCAAAAAGACCCTATACAGGCGTTATGTTGGGAAAGAACCACGTCAGCATATGTAATATAGCGTGGTAGAAGAGTAAAATAACAACCAGGCGTCACACAGTGCTAAATTATGTAACCAGGCATCACACAATATGAATTGCGTAATTAGTGGGTCGTTGAATGATTCCAACCCATTACAAAGGGCTCAGCCATAATTCTTCATTGTCATCAGCCACTGCATCAAAAAAGTGCACATAATGCCTTGCAAATGCGTAGCGGGTGCCTTGCTTCTCCGCAAAATGATGAATAATGGCGTAGTGGGTGCTTCCCAACTTGACAAAAATTATGATTTATGGCGCAGTGGGTATATTGCAAGCGTACTTGTATCAGTAGCCCCAAGAGAGTTTACACCGGGTTCTAGAAATGCCGCTCTTCCAGCTTTCGCTGTGACTGTACTGCGAAGGCCTGGGGTCTTTTTTTTCATACCCACTCCTGCATGAGCCTTTCATGGCTTACAGTATTGACAAATAAAGTTAAAAAAAAATAACAGAACACTATTTGTTTCATTATTAGCAAATTTCTAATATTTGCACACCCCTACAATTCAACATTCCAGTGTGTATGAGCGCATGCTGTTCTCCTTTGCTTGACAAGTACTCCGGTTGAATGGTTGGTTCCAGCAACATTCCTTGCTTATATAGTGACCGTTCGCTTCAAGGCAAGGTAAGTAGAGTAGAGTAGAGTAGAGTAGAGTACATCCTTGAATCTGTGGCGCACACCCACGCTGGGGGATTGGCCAAGAACCAGATAGTTTTGTAAAATTATTTAATAAAAGGCTCGTCAGACATACGGCCAAGTCTTCTTCCTTCTTGGGCGTGTGAGTGGTTGAGGAAGACGATGCGTCCCTGTTGATGCTGCGCGGCGAGGCCACGACACGAGACTTGAGCGCCGACTGTCGGCCGGGGCTCTGCTTGCTCGAGGGCCCCCCGGATGATGTGGACGTGGCCACAGAGGCTTTCTTGTGCGGACTGCCAGTCACCTGCTGCGGTCGTACTACTGCACCAGAGGAAAGTGAGACAGCGCTACAGATTAAAGGGACACTAAAATGAAACAGTAAATTGAAATAAAAACAGTCAAGTAAAAAAATACAGTCAAGTGAAACAACAAACTATACCCTGAAAACCCTAGTGTCGTTAACAGCACCGCCGTATGTTTATTAACAGATGAGAAGATCCATGTCAAAAGTTTCACTTTTAAATTTCCAACCAAAATCTCTGATGGTGACGTCATGGATTTCAAGGTGTTTCTTTGTCTTAGATAGGTGGTGCGCAAAAGAATGATAATACGAGAGGAAAGAACACGGATGCAGCACAAACTATCAACTCATAATTTATTGAAACAACTAACATATATATGTGTGGTTAGATTGACACGTGCTAGAAAACCATGAGCAGACAAAGATTGACTCAATGACGCACTGCTAACTGTGCTCATGGCTTTTTAGCACATGCCAATCTAACAAATTTATATGTTTGTTGTTTCAATAAATTCTGAGTTGATGGTTTGCGCTGTGCCCGTGTTCCTTTCGCTTGTGTCATCGCTCTTTTGCCCACTACCGTTTGAAGATGCATTACCAACTCGCCGAGCAGTTCATCTTTCTGAAGTATTTTTTTACGTATTTTGGCCACATTCGCTCAATGAAATTCCCTGAAACTTGGTATGTTAAGTCTCTGGCTCCCTCAAAAGACAATGTACTTCATTCTTACCAATTAGGAACTATGTAGGCTCTAGTAGATGTCCATCAAAATCTGTGACGTCATGGCAACTGGTGTGGGAACTTCAATGTGGCGTCACTGCCCGCATTTTCTTTTTGTGCATTTTCTCGCTTACCAAGCATCCTCCCGCAGCACGTGCAGTGTTTTTATTATTGTATCGTGAAAAAGTAAATTACTAATACGAGAAAAATCGTTTTTTTTTTCTTTAGTGTCACCTTAAGGACTGGTCATACTGTGAAAAACTGCATGCTGACCTGCCTGTGGCATTACATGTAGTATGAAAGCCAGCAAATAACGACCTTTTTATCATCATTGCTATAGTTCTATGTTGCCTTTAGGGGCCCCATAGAGAATTTAAAAAAGAAAGGAGAAAAAGTAACAAAGAACAAAAGGCAACATTGCTTTTTGTAAATGAATAAGAATGTGTGATGATGTAAGCATCACACACACAACCGCTGTGTTGCAACAGTTGTTCTTATACTAGTCTAGTGAACAGTTGCATAATATTAACGCAAGTTTACAGTGCTTTGTTAATCTATATAAAAAATGAGTCTTAAAGCTGTTTCACTGCTTTTCATGTCTTGTGAGACCACAACACCAAGGAAGCTTTCTCTTTTTTTTTCTCCTTTTAGCTGCAGGCCTCTAACCCCTTGCTTTCTTTCAACTTTTCTAAAAACCAACTATGGTTGCAGTATGAAGCGTATGTGGGCCAAACCTATCGCATGACTATCATGGTAGCCATGTTGACACTTTTGCTTTGACCAGCACACTGCATGGCTTTTTCCACTGCCTTAGCTATAGCTTGTACTTTTACGAACTTAGACACGCACATACAAACTTATTGTACACAGCATGATAAGCTATTTCTGTTAGCCTACCAGTAAAGTCATCATCAAAGTACAGTCTACTCAGCGTTCAATGAAAACAAAATTCTGAGCCCGGTAGCCAGTCCACTGTTGAACTCCGAGCATTATGAAACTTAGGAGGAGAGTATGAAACCTTTGTCTTTGCATCACAAAGGCTTAGCCAAGTAATGGGGCCCCTGCTACAATGCCTGGAATTACCTTCAGTCACATGATAACAGCACCATATACATTTGACAAGGAGTGGGAGAAAAACATGACAAAGTTATCATCAGAACATCGATTCCAAGTGGAACACGCTTGCCCGTGTGCTTGTCCAATGCGACCAACAAGTGTAGCACAACGGCAGAACAGCCCACATCACTATGAAAATAGTTTAAACTTAACAATAACATGCAACCAATATATACATGAAAATGTATATGACTCTATGCACGCAAACATTAGTGCAGGTTTTGGGCTCCCCACAGCCTTGTTCTACGTTCACGGTGGCAAGGTCATTTAGTGTGCTTAACATTCAAACAGGTAGTGAAATTAACAATTATTGCCTGATTAAAGAATAAATCTGTGTAGTTGGTTTACTACAAAATTTCCTGCCTACTATTAAACCTGGCAGCAGCTGCGAAATGAAATTTGTTTATATAGTATGAAAATGCTGTCTTTTGCACCAACAGCACTGCTTAACGCCACGATAACTATGAAGGAAGTCACAAAAAGCATAACCAACACAGTTGGTTATGCTTAATTCACTGCAGCTTTAATCCACTGCTTTAATTCACTGCAGCTCACCCATGTGCTTTGGCTGGGGTGTAGATGGCGCACTTTGAGGGGGTGGTGCAGGCACGCTGAAGCTTTTGAGGGGATTGCCCGCATGCACCCGCTTGGTCAGTGTTCCTGTCGTCTCGGCGGTTGCAGAGGGTGGCGGCCCCGAGGGGGGTGGGCCGAGGGGAGGAGCCGAGCTTAGCGAAAGCAGCGGCCCGCCCCCGGTTCCCATCAAGGCGTTGCTGTAGGCCGGCATCTGGCCTGTTCCCAAGGCCGAGCTACTAGGGTGGCTCATGCCTGGGTTCAAGACAGGCTCGTAGGTGGGGTTCCCGCAACCCATGAGGCCTGACTTCTGGGGGGCTTGGACCTTCGTGACCTGGTCAAAAGAAAAGAAGAGAGGACATTATGGTCTTGTAGTAAGGTAGAGAGCAGAAAGCCAGGAAAGCTGGACCGCACACTCTGAATTAGCATGACAAATTATCCTCCATGGTGGTCTAACGGTTATGGTGCTTGACTGCTGACCTAAAGGTCATGGGATCGAAACATGGCCGTGACGGCTGCATTTTGATGTAGGCAAAATACTAGAGGCCTGTGTGGTTAGACTTAGGTCCACGTTGAATTACCTCAGGTGGTTGAGATTTCTGGTGCCCTCCACCACGGCATTCCTCATGATCATATCGTGGTCTTGGGATGCAAAACCTCAACAATTGTTATTATTATTGCTATTATTATTATTATGAGCATGAGAAATGATGGAAACACTAAAAAGAAAAAAAGGGACACACAATACAAGCAGTCTAAAAACTGAAATTTAATATGAAATACATTTGAAAATGAAAACAAACTGCATGCATAAGCCTCTAGGTTACAAAAAAAATGATCAAACATTTGTGTTTTGCAATACTATAAAGTCAGCACTCACATGAACATTGTTTCACCGTGACGACATTTTCACTAGGCTTTCAGACCCCCCCCACTCCCACCCCCGCATAACCAACACACACTCCTAAACACAACTCACGACGTTATGAAACCAAATCCAAGAACAGCCCAAAACCACATCAGGAAAAATATGCAAGAGAGAGATATAATTAATCTAGTTGCACTCGGTTTGCTACCCTACACGGTGGAAGGGGGAAAAGGGAGGAAAAGAATAGAGTATTTCTCTTCACTACAGGTAAAATGCGGGGCACAAACATCAGGGAGTTTTAGAAATAGAGGAAGTGAAGTAAGAGGATGCTACTGGCCATGGTCTCAAAACAATGCGAAACGAGTGCACAATAATGTAAGCTGGGTGTGAAATGTTAGGTAAACAAAGCCAGTGCAGGACTGCTATTTTAATTAATGAGTGATCAGTTTATTTCTGTCATTACCAATATTGCTACACATTAACTACCTGACTCCTCAACAATACTGCAGTAGAACGGAAAGTTGGGCTGGTTGGAATACTTGCCTGATTGATGCAGCACTAAAAGATGAAGACGTAAAAAAAAAACAGAGTACAGGACAAGCACTGCTTGATCTAGGCCATGCAAAATTAATACAAAATGTCATTTCAACTCATTTCTAAAATCTGCTATTGAAGTGAAAAAAGCAGTTTTTGCCCACATATAGTACATGCAAAAACTGGTTTCAGACATAATGTTACGCACGGACTGTCCGCATCAATTTTAATACATTGAGCAAATTAATGCTATGCAGGTGTCAATATTGAACGTGACCTTAGCTGTCGGTGCTTTGAACACAGGGTGAAACTGAAACTCGTATAGGCACCCTGAGAGAGAGAGAGAAAGAAAGGAGAGGAGAGGTAAGAAAGAACCAGATGAGCATTCCATTTTGCTATACTACACAATTAAGGGGTAACAGAATGCAAACAAGGAGAGAATGAGCACTTTAGACAGTATATGCACAGCAAGACTACAATACGTACTACATAAGTGTGTTCCCACATGAACTGGTGCCAAGTACATAATCGCACATACCTGAATGCATTGCATCGATGGTTACGTGGGCCCGAGGTATGTTGTACTGGGTCCTTGGGTAGATTGGACGGCCCATGTTAATCGAGCTGCCTTCTAAACCAGCGTTCATGCTGCCATTGGAAACAGCAGCTGGTCCCATGGCTGCAATGGGTCCATGACAAATGCGTAAGTTTCAGAAGAATGGCAGCAAGCTACAGCATTCAAAGAGGCAAAGGAAAAAGAAGTTTCTTCTGCACTGTAAGCAGATTGCCACAATTTCAAATGCACACACTTAATCAGATTGTCTAGAATGTCAGCGCCCATATTGAAATTTTCACTACTTTACAAAATAAACGGAAAAAATTTCCAGAATGCTTTATTTTGTACAGCAATGGTATTCTGCGCAGTAAGCATGGACAATCTGTACACTGCTTTATTCTCAATGTCTTAGTGATCATTCACTATCATTCATGCGTAAAAAAAAAGAAACTTAGGCAAAGCCTCACACATGAAAGGTTCTTCTATTCACTCATGCACAATTTAGAATGAGTACACTTAATCTCATCTTATCTTAGCATGGTGGTGCGCGAATAAACGAAACACTCAGAAAGGTACACACAACATAATTGCCAGTTCTTGGCACTGCCTGCACAGAAAGTGGAAGGCTGATGACAGAGCATGTGATGAACAAATGCTGGTTGCTGTCAAGGGCAACAAGCAGGCTCAGTTCTACTGCACGTGTTCATTCCACAAGTTCCTGAAGACCAATAAAACTTATAGCTGGGCTAGTTGGTGCATAGTTATAATACAGGAAAGTGGTGCAACAAGGGACAAAGACGAAGATGAGGGAACAAGTACGTTTGTGAACAAGTGCGCTTGTACTTGTCCCCTCATCTTCGTCCTTGTCTGGTGTTGCACCACTTTCCCGCATTATTCCTGAAGACCTCTGCAATATATGGCAGCCCCCCTCCACCTAGTGCTGCAAATTCCCTCTACCTAGTGCTGCAAATTCTGGCCCATATGTTTTTTTCTTAGTGCAGGAAGAGAACGCATCCTC
This sequence comes from Rhipicephalus appendiculatus, assembly GCA_030522465.1. Classification (NCBI taxonomy): domain Eukaryota; kingdom Metazoa; phylum Arthropoda; class Arachnida; order Ixodida; family Ixodidae; genus Rhipicephalus; species Rhipicephalus appendiculatus. The sequence continues at coordinate 438,161 of JALIZH010029584.1, read as the reverse complement.
TATGGACATTTATGCGTGTGCAGTAATATTGAGGGGTACTCGCACTACTTCTCAGCAGTTCAGGAGCTCTCAAAGGAAAGGTAGGAACTGCAGAGGAACATTCAATGGAACTTCTTGTACTTGTACTTCCAGCCTTAGTTTAACTGTATGGCTCGGATTGACGAAGTTGTTACTTTGTTCACTAGCACAAGAGCAAGCTTTACAGTGCTTAATTTAGACTGCAACATTTCATTTGATAGGCCAGCTAAGTGCATTCACACATAAAAGCCTATTGCGAAGGCTCAGGAGCCTGCTACATTCTAAATGTAGTGCCCCGTTTTTCCTACTGCCTGCCATACCTGAAGGCCTCATTCTTTTTATTTTTCTGTGATATGGTTGGTTTTATTTAAATAGGTGCACAACTTCTGAAATTGCACGAAAGTTAAAGTGGGCACTAATTTTCTGGAAACACTGTTCAAAGTTGGGTGATTAACCTGCAGCATTTAAAATTAATGGTCTCACATGAACAACCTTGAAATTTACAATCTACAGCCCCTGCAACCAAGTTTTCATGTCAGGCCCACAACACCTGGCCTGTGCTTAAAAACAGGGAACTTTTCTGATGAATGAAAGTATTTAAATTAACAATAGAAATGCTAAATGGTAGGCCATCATGCAAGGATATTACTCCATTTCTTTTTTAATTCTAACTTAAGCAAAGTGTTCCCTAGAGTAAAACATTATGTACTATATTCATACAGAAATTTTTGGCAGCTTAATGTCACTTTCATCACCTGAGTGCCTCCCAAGTAGCACATTTCGTCTTCCCAAGAATGCAAAAGCATTTGTATTAATCAGAGCTGACAATATCTTACGTGCTAGCTGATTTCACGCTGCTCTATCACTTGTTAGAAACATCTGTCATGAAAATTAACTCTTTTTCTTTAAGACACAGGAAACAATCAATACAGGGTGAATTCATGCGGGGGATGTGGTTTGTGTGGGGGGGTGCGCACAGAACACAGGTGGGTTTGGGTTGATGATACTCACATGCTTTACAAGAATCAGGCAGCGACTTCCGAGAGTCAAGTGGTAACATCATGGGCTTAGTGCGTGAAGATTTCGGTAAGAGTGGCTTATCGGTTTTGCCACTGTCGTCGCTGCTTAACTGGTCTGTGCAGGAGTGGGAAAACAATAGGGGGAAAAAACCAAAAGGGGCACGGACAACGACCATGCATCAACGTTCATCACGTGAGAGTAGCAGGTGAAGAAAACAGTGAACAAACTGAACATAACGAAAAGAGAGAGAAAAAGAAAACACAGTGGGTGCACCGAGAAATAGTGTGTCTAAACAAAAAATTCACATACTCAAAACAGTTCATCATGCACACATGAAAGTTTGAGGTTGAGTCTTAAAAGGTGCAAGGACTTGTTTAAAGCATATGTCTTAAGCCAGAACTATGGTACCTGCTCTTGCAATTAGAGCGAAAAAGTTGTGGCATGTTCATATATGGCAGCAGAGACAGCTAGATGTTGCACACACATCACATCTGCAAAAGACATTACTGCAAAAATCCTTTGTCATCAGATGAAGGTACACCGTACAAAGCATTATAAATGTAAGTTCTATAATCATTATCCAGTTTGCTATGAAAGCTGATCTCAGCAGATGAGCTCAATTGAAAGAGCACAAACACGTACGAGACAAACACATGTATTTTATGCTAGGCTCATCCTTTGGCAAAACATGACGATATGTCACCAATAAAAAAAGCATTTAAGGTAAATAACATGGCATGCATACATGCAAATAGTCTTCATAATTTGGCAGCATTTTCAGTGCTAGCTCAAGTAGTACAGCAGCTGTGTTCTGGAAGTATATGCTACACGAACTACAGTAATCACATTTATATTGTGCAGGAACTAGTCTTTTGGCACTGCACTAGCTTTTAAGCACATGGTATAAACACAAAACATGTGTGAAGTAAACTCTTGCAGCATTATGTGAACTTGTGCAAGGCACTGTCATGAACTGGTGCAGCAAGTGCAAGTACAATTCAGGATACTTTATAGTTACATTACAAGTTTTCAGAAGTAAGATCTATTTCCTAAACATGTGTTTAGAAAAATATGAGCTAGCCTACGATTCACGAGACTAGTGCTACTGTGTTAACCGAGATCATGCAAGAAAAGCAGCTACTGCTACACTACAGGGCGTGTTAGAGCGTGATCTTGGATGTCAGTAAGTAATATGCAAGTCGTTTGTCACCTAATATGTTTGTAACAGATCTGTAAATATGTATTCCTGATGTTACGGGCCGCATCCCTTCCTGCAATTTTTATCTAGCAGCATTGTCTTTTTGGAGAAAGGCACTCTCATGCTTTGGCCTTCAAAAGTAGCAAATATGATTTGGTGAATACAGGTGCAGGAAGCACAAGTTTGCACATGGTCATGTGCACATGCACATAACGAACATGCCAAACAGGTTAGTAGCAGACCGTGCAGAACAGTTTTTGCATGCAAATGTTCAAAGGTCCTGTGCTAGTAAAGTGGCAACTAGCAGCGCGAATGACAATATCTCAGCTATAGAAAATCCCTGTGTTCTGTTAGGCTGTCATTAAACCTTCATATTCACGATCATAGCACAATGCACATTCTTGGCCACATGTGATCTCATAAATAGGCACATAACAATTTGGCAGTGTTGAATCACAGCAGTGTTAATTGTAAAAATTATCTATACTTTCCCATATGTACTGTGCAAGCTTTCTTGGTTTTGACACGTAATGCACCAACAAACCGAACAGCGCATTGTCATCATGGTCAAAATAAACACAAAAAGCAGTGTGTGTGGCTTTTGGTGTATACTTTGTCATACGTCTATAAGTGTGGCTCAGGTTAAACCACTACACAAATGAAATTAGGTTTTGTTGCTTGCGGCTTTCAACTTGATCACATACTTTTCAGCTCACTCAATTGCTCACTGCTTCTGAACTGTGTGCATGTGAGGAATTAAGAAAAATTAAATAGTGCATGTTTATTGGCCACCCACTGGCAGGACAATCTTGCACCTGGTTATTCTTTCCCATCACCTTTCTCTATCATCTATCTATTCACATTTATTTTATTTTTTCATTCCCCCCCTCCCCCCCCCTTCACAGTGCAGGGTAATCAAACAAATGTCGTTCTTGTTAAGTCCTTTTGCACCATGGCATGGTACAGTCATATGTGTTTCTGGTAAAGATTGCCAAAGACAAGCTCCGCTTCAATTGATGGCACCTTTCATTTACCTGAAACGCCTTGAATAAGCTGGTTTTGTATTGCGCATAGACATGCTTCTGCTGGATGGCAACATGCAATCTATGAGGCAGCACAAGCATGAGCAATTCAATGCTCGTTGGAGAAATCTAACGCATTGGAAAGGTGTTAAAAAATAATACTTTGGTCGTTTCTGGTCAGACTCACGAAATAGCAGCACCACAGAACCCTTATGTGAACAATGGAAAATCTTTGATGTTGCTCAAAAGACCTTCCACAGGGCTCACTTGGCCAAGCAGTTACAAGAAGAATGAGATACGTACCCATGTAGCCACCGCCCGAATTCTTCTTCTTGTCGAGAGTTCCAATGTGCTCCTCGGAGATCTCCTGGGAGTTTCGCGATATGGGAGTGGCTGTCATGGCTGCCTCTGGGTTGCTGCTCTTGTCCATGGCCTTGAGTTCCATCTGATCATGGTGGATCCACAGGTCGGGTGGCTTCAGGTCCTTGGTCGCTCCCTTGCCCCCCCCTTGGCGGCTACACCCTTTGCACTCGCATACCTGTACAATTGTAAGAAAGACGAGGCACTGTGAGAAGTGCACACACTGACCGACGCTGTATTAAGTACTGAAGCTGCACAGCGCAACCCATTTCAGGCACTATAATAGCTTCCATGTTTCATTACCTCACTGCAGTAGCGAAATGAGAAAGAACAAGAAATTTTAGACACCTGACTAAACTGCAGACGATGATGAGCGAAGGAGAAATCCAAGTGCATCTTTTTACTCGGACAGCTTAGGGGGGGACATGGCTTGTGGATATATTTGCTGTATTTTATGTCCAAACCTGATTAAACTAAATAGACTTGTTTAGTTTTTCATGCTGATTTCAAATATGTAATAATTTTTCTTGTAGGTAAACCGGTTTATGAGATACACAAAGCTGCCTCTCTACTGTTTCTGGAGACAACAGGAAAAAAACAATTTGACAGAAAGTGCATATTATCAGACAGCTAGATACTGCAATATGCAGTAAGTGCAATGCTGCAAACAGTTTTCAGATCAAATCATAACTAGTCATTCTGCAGATGATCCGAATGCAATGTTTGTACGATGACTACCATAAAGAAAAGCAAAATCAGATTTTAAAAAATCCGAGAGCAGAGAATGAGAATTCTGCTCTCAGCACATTGAGACACACCGCTTGGGCTTTATGGCAAAAAAATAATTACAGCTCTAGGTGTTCTAGACCATGAGATATCACTCCGACCAGCTAAGTAAGTGACCCAAAAACATTTCAGATTCAGTTCATACTCGTTGCACAGATCTAAACTGCGGATGAAGTACTGATCTTACAGGACTTAAGTTAGGCTTTACATGAGAAGGAATTGTTGCAGATCCCAATAATGTATTTAAAAAAACAATTTTGTTCCTTGGCAATATTTTGGTTTAAGTGGTACGGTCCGAATGTACAAATTTTCTGTGTCATCTTTTGCACAGATTTGTACCCAATCTATCTACACTGCTTAGCTGTTTGAGAGAGGAATATTTGGAATATATCTTCACTATATAAAACAGCTTGTGCCGACGGAATATATAGTAACACCATGAAAGTAACGAGACAAAGATAAGGCTGTTGCATAGCCAAGCTGCGTGGCTTAGCATCCAGCATTGCCACTAAAAAATGTACAGATGCCAGAGATGTTTTACAGATCGTGTAATTATAGTAACCGCCCAGAAAAACTCATTTGGTTCCGCACTCAACACCGAAAATCTGTCATGTTCTTTCTCTTCATCTTGCTCCAACCATAGGTTTACTACGGCGAAAAACCCTTGATTTCAGGACTAAATTGAGGCCTACACTATGGCCTTTGTGTAGAGGTTCTGAAATGCTAGCTAATTCCTAGGGAGAAGCATTTTCCTGATTACCCTAGTTAACTAACATAACTTTATTTTATATGCCAGCGACCCCTGCAAAAGTACATCTTCACTATTGAATAGAATACTGAGGTAAGCATTTTAATACATGTCATTTACATATGCATGTTGCTGGTTAACCGTATAGATTACACCTTAACGAATTATCATGGGGTACTTAGCATTATGGTCGACCTTTATTAATTCGATATATTAGGTTCTGTGACAGCGGCTTGATCTATCGAGTTTCTGACTGAAACAAGACGTAAAGATGAACAGCTGGGCTTGTGAACTACATAATACGGTTAAATTGGGTGGACTGTGGGAAAACCGCGCTTCGGCGTCTAAAGGCGCCAAAGAACAAAGACGCAAAGCCGAGCATCCATGTCAAAGAGCGTGTTCTATTTCACTCCACGTTTTCTTCTTCGTCGTTGTCAAGGTCCTTCGATGCGCGTGACATTCCCGCGGGAGGTTCAAACAATTTACAACATGGACTGCAGTTTGTTAATATGCAATGTGTTACAACGACACACTGTTAACAAAAAGAGCAGAAAAAACATGGGCACCTTTTCGATCCATGAAACATGGTCAAGTTGAGTGTGCCACAGTTTGCTCATAGGCATTGCTAATAACAGTATCATTAGAAGCTGGCTATGCTTCCATTTTTTATTGCTATGTGACCAGCAACTGCATAGATAATCTGCTACTTCTTTAAAAGAAATTTTCATTATGTTTTCTTGGTTCACATATATAAAGAGCTATCAGCATTAGCCCAGTCTTAGCTACATACCACAAGGCCCAAATTTACAAAGTTTAGCTCAAAACACAGAGGTACTTACGTCTTACTGTTCACTGGACCAATGTAGCCCTGGCGCCGTCGGCACATCATGTAGCAGATCACAATCAGGATAAGCAAAATGACTGTGAAGCCTGATGCTATTGCAATGTACAGAACGTTGTTTGAGATCCCACCTACACGGAGACAGAAAGCCAACATTAAAGTTATCCATACAATATGGAACACATTAACGATGCACCAAACCAAGTAGCATATCTATAACACCCATATCATTAAAATAACTACAAGCAATGCTTGTAAAGCTTTGCTGCTAATAAACTACCATATGTATGCGCATGGCCTCCTTCTAGCAACAAGCCTCTGCAAACTAAGAAGGTCTACTAACAGTAGTCACAGACAATAACACTACATTTTAGCCAATTCCAGCATTCAATAATTAGTAATGTAGACAGCGTGCAAACCATATTTGTTCAGCGATTTTGTTACAGCTAGGGTGTATGGCTCTGTCAATCTGTGACTTAATGCCCATTCTCTTCTGCATCGGATTGCTTGATAATTTAATTAATTACTTTGATTCTCTATGGCTGAACAGTGGTTTTGCAAGTGCTTCAAACAAAGAAGCTTTTGTTCTCACAAAGAGTATATTGCACAACTCATACTTGAAAGAATGTGCGATAAATCCATTATGTTTATATAAAAATAACCAACACTGCTGCATTTATGGCAGTGGACTATCAGGTGTTTTCTCCACTTTCTCCACTTCGCCAATACCAGCAGACTTCTTCTTTGGATTTCTAGCTCAATTCTAACTTTAGATGTTACTGTAAGTGACATGGGTACTTATAATCACAGAAATGAGATTTTTCTGGGGTAAAGTTGTCAAATGATGGGGAACTTTGGGGCATCTAAAACCACGTGGTTGTTTAATATACAGTACATATTATACATGCGCATGCCGCAACATTACAGCTTGACATGCTTAGCATGGTAGCATATGGGTGATGCAAGTGAAATCATTAAAAAAAACTAAAAAAAATGCTAAGAAACATGTCACAGCCAATTCCTTCATGCCATGCACCTTGGACATTCACTTACCGTTGCTGGTTGGTCCAGAAGCAAGCTCTAAACCTAAATATCGCCAACAGAACAAACAATCCATAAAATTAAAACAAACGAAACAGCAACAAAAGAACAGCACACACACACATACACATATACAGATGGTGACACACATGCACGCTCTTGCATGCAAGAAACTCAAGAAAATTAAGTAGAAAGCATTGAAAAAGAAGAAGCATGCTTTATTTCGAGTAACAAAGAATGAAGGAGGAACACATTTTGAATCTAAAGTGCAGTGCACTCGAGACATCATTTGAAAATCATTAGTAACGTAAACATGTCTCAGACGAAAAATGCTAAACTTTGTTTCTCTAGGCAATATTATGTACTATATTGTATACATCAGAAGTTCCTTTTGAGTACTGTAAAGTGTGTAGTGCAGTCATAAACAGTCACAAGCAGCAAATCCTGTGACAACAAGGTACTGATGAATGCCTTTTGCACAGAATGCCTTCAGGCAGTGCATAACATGGGAAATCAACTGTGTGGAAAACCGTAAACAAACCTATGGATAAAGCATATTGTTGCTTAAATAACTGTAAAGCAAGCGTTTCTTTTAATGATAGGTCCTTATACATGTTATTCATTCATTCATTTATTTGGTTAACACAATACATTAACTGTCATGATGCTTAGGGCAAAATGCGACATCGTAGAGTCACCTGATTGGGTATCTTGTACCATACTAACATTCAATGCTCAAAGAATCTCATAAATTATTGAAATTGACATCAGCATATACATGCAAGACTGAACAAATTACATAACAAGAAAATTCTGCCTACTATGACATTTTAAAGTTAAGAAATTTCTCTTAAAAGCTTCAGAAAGAGTCAGGGAGCTGGATCACAGTGACATGAGAAAGAACTAAGGAATTCCCATGATTGACGAATATAAGCATCAACTCAAAAGCCTAACTGCTACAGGTATGTTATTCCGATTAGCATCAGAAATGCAAAATGAGCACAACTCTAACTTGAACACAAGCTAAAGCTTTACACATCACAGACGTGTTTTTCACTCCATAATTCCTTCACAACAATAATCTCAAATCAATATACCTAGATGCAAAAATTTAGAAAAGTATAAGATGCTCTCAGCAATGATTCCTTGAGTGCATTGCTTCGTTCCAAAAGCTCTTGAATACAATGTGTAGCCACTCATAAAATAACACGCAGAAAAAGAACCTTCACTGTTGCCACCGGCACTTTCCAGTAGTATTTCATACAAATGATGAGAGAAAATATGAAAAGTTCAGGATACATTCTATCATTGCCCAATTGGCTGTAGTTCTGCAATGGCATATTTAAAACTAGTGTTCTAAATACTGTTGGCTTAGAGAAAAGAGAAGCGGTAAGAAAGAAGACCTAGAAAGACAAAAAATCTGAAATATGTTGCAGAAAGGAATGTTCATGCATGATGCAAGACAGTGCCAATCAGGGTAAAGTGAGCACATTATATTGTTGTACTCCAGCAGCTCCAAGTCAGTAAAATCTAACGTGATTCCCAAATTCTTAACGATGAATCAAGAAAAACTTATTCTTTTTCTAACAAAAGAATACTAATGAAAAATATCTTGCACTACTACTTACAAAAAAAATTTCATTCTGATGCATTATGAGGTAGCAATTCTAACATGCTGTTTTCATACAATTACAAAAAAGGAAAAAAAAACCTTCACACCATTTGCCTTCTGAATTTACACACAGGATTGCAGAGAAGCTCATAAGTAGTCCACCGCATACATAATTGTTCTTTAAAAAAATGTGAAAAACATCTGTAAAGACACACCTCACGCTTAGTAGTATGCAGGAGGGGCTAAAAAATCAATGGGGATTACTGTTTGCTGTTTAGAGAAACACTGAGTAATGCTAACATCAGTTATTTCCAGGCAAGGTCCAATTGATGACAAATGAGGTAATGTTACAAATTACCGAGGTTTTTATAAGCATACAAACATACACTTTCTTAATTTTGCTTGTAGATTGCTAGATGCCTTAAGCTTACTATAAAATTCTAAGTGCTAAAACTGGCGAAATTTCCACTTTCCATTCTAGCAATATTCAGATGCAAAGTATACAAGCTACAAACTTTTGAACCAGTGTAGGTAGCAATAAAACAAAGCGCACTTGTGGCCACTTATGACTGCACATGGACCATATGGGACTATAATGGACCGGTTTGTGATCTTCACAAAAGTATGATAGTTTTCTTCCGTGTATTCGACACAATCTACACAGTTTTGCATTGCTCGGAGGACATAAGACAAAAAAATATCTTTTGTGGCTGCTGATGACAAAAGTGACAGCTTGTGAACTTAACAGCAAAGTTCATGAATATCAGAAAAGATGGCAACTTTTGCCATGTGTCTTCGCAACAACATGGTTAAAATAAAGGGGCACGATTCATGGCATGATTAACAACCAAGTGTTGAGCATTTTCAGCCATGCAAGAAATGAAAAGTGCTTTGCTACAGGCATTGCATGACAGCTGAAAACAGGAGCAGCAACCAGGGAGGGTAGTGCAACATACTCTTGCCTGTATGGTAGGCCACCTCTGATGAGAGTGGGCCATAGCCCTTGCTGTTCCGGGCCTGGATCTTGAAGTGGTACGTGGTATCCGTAGTGAGACCTTTGATCACCGCACTCATGCGGTCCCCGACCACGGCTTCCACGACCCAGTCCCGGTCTTTTTGCGAGTTGTCGGCTGTGTACAGGATCACGTAACCTGCACAACAGACAAGCAGAATACCAAGGATCTTGCATAAATGTGTAAAGTAAAAAGAAAACTCGGGTTTAACATCCTGAAACTACACAATGGGCTAAGGGGGGACACCATAGCAAGGCACTCTGGATTGATTCAAATGGGCCGCGGTTCTTTGACATTCACCTGAATATTTATACATGAACATTTCTACACATAGCCTCCCTCGACACGCAGCCACATTCATAAGAATCTAATTCAAATGAACAAAATCAACAAACTGAGGACCATGAAGTCTAAGGAAGTGGCTCCATGTTAAGGTTTCCCATTTTAGGTGCTACACAGTTCCAGTATAGCACTGTGACTGTTTTTGTAGACGAATGCAAAGCAGCTGTGGCCATAATGTATGTGTGCTGTTCACAAGACCTTTAGTATAACATTTTACATGGTGAATGAATTGCCACAGCTAAATGTTTTGGTACCATTTGATAAACTAGAAATCAAAGCACTGTCATGGTAACAGCGGTGACTCTTGTTAGTCCCGGCTGCATCCCATTTCAATGCTGACATCAGTAACAATGACAACATGTGACCATTATTTCGCCTTCAAAGAGAGACAATACTAATTGTAAAGGCTTATTACAGCAGTTATGTTTTGCTGTCGTAACAAAGAGCACACAGTCGTACACGCACTGCCAGTGATTCAAGTAACACAATGTCAGAGCATTTGCTGGACGACATGCTCATACCTGTAACCATGCCATTTTGCTGCTTAGGAGGCTGCCAATGAAGATTCACAGTCGTAGGCGAATCCTCGCTCGGAACGATTGTAAGGTCTCGCGGTGGACTTGAGGGTGCTGAAAATAGGAACATAAAGTTAAATCAGTATACTTGAACGCATAAGGGTATTGAAATAAAAAAATATACTTAATTATATTTGTGTTCAATAAACTGAGTTTCAGTGTGATTAAGAACTGCAACAGCACATTTAAGAGAAACATTGGGGCTTACCTGCTTCTTGCGTAGTATTGAGGACATCCATACTATAGGCACTTTCCCGGCGACCCTTGACGACCTTCACAGCGAATTCGTAGAGTGTATTTGGTCGTAGGTCGTCGATCATGCAGTTCAGGTTTGTGGAGTTGAAGTAGCGGTACTTGGGCTGTCCGTGGCCCTTGTAGCGCACCGTGTAAAAGCGGTTGTCCGTGATCACCTGGCTGCTAGCAAGGGTGCTGTCGCTCCAGAACAAAACGACTGTATTGGGTGACAGCACAATAGCCTTGAGGCCTACAGGTGGCAACATTGGAACCAGAGGCTCCGGGGCTGAAAAAGAGCACAGAAAGATGGTTAAAAAGATGGCAAAAGGTGGTGAAGGATAGAGCACAGAAGATGGTGGTGAAAGAGCACAGAAAGATCGTGATATTAACAGGAAGCAAGCAAGAAAACCCATGCCTTGTGCTAACGCAGTAACAAATTGAAATGATTGCTAAGGCCATCATTCGATAGATCTATTGACCAATACAGTAAAACTGTACAAATAATGCATGCAGCATGCAACATAGAAAAAATAAAAGTACGAAGAGCGAAAGTGTATGTGCGCTATACTTCTTTACTTGGCATCGTTTTCTTGCCTCACTGGCAATAAAGCTGGCAACATTTTTCTTTGGAGGCAGATTAAAATGGCGCACACAGCCTGCAATGTGCTAAAGCCAGAAATAAGAAATATCATATACATGTGTAGCCAAGGAGTCAATAGCTCACCGCAGGATATTAGGAAATGTGCAGTTTGCATGAGTGGTATGCGAGCTCAGTCAGTAAAACTATCAAGGCTATGTGCCTGAGTTGTAGGGATACGAGTAAGCTGTTTCTCTTCGCTCTAAGTTAAGATACCGACTAAAGTTTGGACGCCGACTGTGTTTCTTCCTCCAAAACTTGTGTGGTGAACCTTCCACTGGATGTAAGTGTGGCTAAACTTAGCAAGGTATTCATCCTTGACTATTATTCCTGCCACTGAAAGCTTTGGAGTGCTCAGGACACAATGTTAGGCTTACCAAGCTACTAGGTCAACGTGTGATATATTAATGAAAGCTGTAGGCAATTTATTGCTTAAGCTCAGCTGGCATCAACTAATAAGTACAGCAAAGCACCCAGCAATTCAAAATGAAGTACAAAATAAACAAAAATAATAAGAAACATGGAGAAAAAAAAGATCTTGTTGTAATATATGCTATACTTATTACTTACTTGATTCAATGAGTGTCTTGACAGTTTCATATATCGGCTGGCCATCACCAATCTGATTGAAGGCTCTTACGCTGATCACATATTCATTGGAAGGTTCTGGAAACACGATAAAAATATAGCATTGGTTGCATTGAATGATATCCTCAGATTATTTAATATTCCCTAGGTTGTACATCAACATCATTTGCTTGACCTGAATTCATGATTTTGGACTCGTGCACCTGGTAAACTAGAAAACAAGCAAGCTATAAAGAAAAAAAACATAAAAGCAAATTTTGGTTTCAAAATTAGAAAAACGCTTTCATAAGTTAAAATTTTTGCTTCCCATTGCGGCAAAGACTTGGACCAAATAAACCTTAAGTTCATTTGATACTAACATAGTTACAGACGGTTTTGGCAACTGTCTCATTCACTGAAAAATAAAAGAAGACAAAACAATGAAATCGAGATAAAATAAAATCTTTTTTTTTTGTTCGTCAGGACATAAGGTCACTGTAGAGACATCAAATAGTGTGTGATAAAGCTGATACTGTCACAAGACACAATTGACAATTGGTCGCTACGCAAATGGACTAATCCTAATTCATTTCACCTAACTTTACGAACACAAACCTTCCCTGAGCTTTCATGACTGGTAGCAACCGCACTGCGCTTGCTGAAACTTGACAATGCGTATGCTGCCGGCTGAAAAAAACACAGAAAATAAGATAAACGAGAACTCACGCAAGTTCTCAATGGTGTAGTAGCGTTGCTTCCCATTGAGCACCTTGGTGTAGACATCGGGCAGGCCTATGCCCCAGCCGATGGTGTAGCCACGGATCATGATGTCCTGATTTCGAGGAGGTGCCCAACTAACAAAGATGCTTGTCGACGTTGGCTTCGCTCGCAGTCCACTTGGCTGATCGGGTACTCGGGACTCTGCATCAACAAGACACAAGGCATCAGCTGAATGGGTTAGCACGTTTTATAAACATATCTTCTCGATATGCCTAGCACATTAATGTCGGCAACTGACTAGATTCACTGATGACTTGCTTCGTTAATTAGCACAGAGATTCATAGGCAGCACTCAAGCTGAGTGAAAATTGCTGCTTTCCTCTACTTTACAAGCTTCCCAGGACTGAAGTAGACAGAACTATTCACTCCCAAGTTTATTTTTCTGGCTATATAAACTGCAATTTGCAATTGTTTATGTCAAATAACTTAAATGTAGCAGCGATAAAAAGTTATTGAACAGGGTACATCGCTGGAGCCAGCATTTTGACAAGTGTACCCGTCTTCATCAGAGTAGCAACTGCCTTCCTTAGCAGCAATTTTATGCATGCCTTGCTAGGCTACCAGTAGTCCAGTTTAACCTGAAAAGACTGTTCACCAGCAAAAAAAGCTTATTATACCTGACGATATTAAAATGTTCCTCACTGATAGAAGATACAAAGTGATAACAAATAAACACAAGTGGAAGCACATTATGTCCAAACTACTTTCATGCTGGTCACTGTGCTGGTGTAGACACAAAATACATAAAGGCCACACGGGTCGTTGGGCTTATAAGAAGCCAGGACCATGTATAAACTGATCAAATCTCCAGATACCATTTTTCAAAACAAGAAAAGAAAACAAACAGTCAGCTCTATGCACTTTTCATTACCGACACCCATGAGAAACAATACAAGGTTGGCAAACTGAACCACACGAAAGAGCTCTTACATTTGAAGAGGTGTTGCTACGTTTCTGCGGCAATGCGCTCATGTACAGCGCATAGCAACACACTATATTCTTTCTAAATGTTCCTCAAAACGAGATGACTCCAGGGAATTTCAATTGAGTTCAACTATATTGTATGCATTCACAATAGCAATATATTAAACCTAATCCTACCAATTGTACTGAGAGTATTTTATTTTGTGAGCCTCAACTTTAGTTCAGTGTGTCCCATTGTGACAAGAATTTGACCACCAGATATTGTTTTAGATTAACATTGCATAGCATGTGACAAATCAGGTGAAGTCTAAACTGTTCAATAGCACAAACAGGACAACGACTAAAGGAAAAGACGTCGACACACAGAGCTATTACTTTAGTCGTTGTCCAGTTTGTGCTATTCAACACTTTTGGTCATGAACCAACTGTCCAATTGTTAGCCATTCTGAAGTGAGGTAACTTGAAGCATATCTTTATGGTGTACCACAGCTCTTGCGCATGCCGGACTTACCATCGAGATCATTCTGGTATGTCTCCACTGTCATCCAATCCGTGGCTGGCCCTGTCCCATTTACAGACAGGGCCGCAATTTTCACACTGTACTGGGCACCTTTCTCCAGTCCTAAGGAAGAGGAAAACAAGAAAAAAAAGAAGAAAAGAAAGGAGAAAAAGACACACACAAAAAAGTCAGAATTTAGTGGTTCCAAACTTTGCTAAGCACCTGGCCTGAGCAAAGCTTAAAAAAAATGTATAAAGTCAAGCAGCTTAAAAAGACAAGGAGTGGCTAAAGCAGCTCGTGCCCTCTGCGTCTTGATATGCGTCTTTTTTAAAATCGTCTTGTTTGTGCTAAGAAAGTTAGTTGACGTGAAATGCAAACACTATTCATTAGCAAAAATTCTGCGCTTTGCACTGGTTTTGAAAAATATTGCAACATTGCATCAGGCATCATGCACTCTGGCATAATCACTGGTGCCTGCATACATTCCAGAATGTATATCACAATTCACTTTCTGCATGCAATCTGATTACAGACAAGATTATTCTGCTATAGAACAAAAGACCAAAGATAACAGTTGAGGTGACTCTGGTACATAATGATGCGTCTTGTGCCAAACGCTATTATGTACAGTAGTTTTTAGCCATTGAAACGTGATCACTAGTAGAAAAAAGAAAGCCAGACAAACAAGCTCATGGACAACCCAAGAAAACCCCTGATCTTGTACAGAAAGATGTGCACTGACCAGACAGCGCATACAGCCTCCTGTTTCCATCAGTGGTAATGGTGTCTCCCCTGCGGCTACCTTTCAGCTTGTACCTGATCTTGTAGCCTGTTATGATGCCATTCTGGGTCTCCTTTGGTGGGGGGTTCCCATCTGATTATAATACTCTGCGGCACAAAGACAGAATGACAATATATGCACTCGCAATGCACACTTTTAAGAAAGCATGTTTAACAAACTGTTATGAGCCAATCTTGTTCTTTTCATAGAAAAGCTAAGTTCATATGGAATCTTTCAAATATAAGAATTTCATGAATGAAGTTCTTAGATGACTTTTCTAAAGAGGGGAACGGAGGCTCTGTCTTTTAACTTTTTGTTACCAAGAAAGCACACAGCATGTGAATGTTGCACACTCTTTAACTTCCTTTGAATGTTTGTCGCGTTGTTACGGTTAATGTCACAATGTCACAGCCAAAGGAGGCTATAGGTCAGGGGTCTCAAACTCCCCTCAGCCAGCGGGCCGCAGTCACGCAGTTGAGTCCCGCAAGGGCCGGGGCATTGAAGGAGGTAGAAGCGCGGGGGGGGGGGGGGAGGTTGCAGTTTGTACAATTTTCCAGAAAACGCTGCCATTTGAAAGAAAACTTTACCACATCTAATATGCAGGTCATTTCTGAAGGAGATCTGGTGCCACACAATTTCCAACACCAGGATTCCATCAAAATGTTGATACTGATTTCCAAACAGACAGAAATCTGGACGCAGATATTGAAATACAACTTTGTTTCACGGTTATGTTTTAAAACAAGGTGAACACACGGGATGCCTTGCGGAGGAAATTGTTCAGGACTGTGTAGCTCACGAACATATTTATTAGGAAAATAAACAAATGTGGGGCGAAGTCAAATTCGGGCCGCGGGCCGCAACCGAGAGCCTCGTGGGCCGCATGCGGCCCGCGGGTCACGTGTTTGAGACCCCTGCTATAGGTGATCAATATACTTAGTCGAGTTCTGTAGCGGTCATTGCAGGTTCCACTATAACTACAAAAACTGAAACAGTAAGTACCTAAGTCCTAAAGATAATGCTTGAAACAAAAATAGTCACTGAAGTTTGCTATACAATTTTAGTTATAACAATGACAATAAGAAACAGTTCAGAGGATGATTAGCAGATCACAATGCATTTTTCATCGAAGGTAGCTTAAAACTGTGCACCAAAAAAAAATCTCAAGTGTTTCAATGAGATATAATAAACTACTCACAGTGGAGCTCGCTGCTTCAAGTGTTACATTTTGTGGTATGTCGGAAGGTGCTGAAAAACAAGACAGTGTTGAACAAAGGCTTAGCATATGATTTCTAAGCAAATAAGCATTTTATAAAAACTAACGTTCGCTGGAAGGAACTGTTTTTTCCCATATTTTGTACATTCAGGTTGGCTTATCAGCCCTGTTGTCCTAGTGAATGACGATATATTATATTCTTCGTAGGAAGCAAAAAGCTGACCATACTGACCATGAAGAGGACAGATACTGCACTTAGTATTTCTCATAATAAACTTTCCTGAATAATATGTAAACTGGACACAGATGTGACTATTACTACTGTGCATTTACTAAGACAATAACAAACAAAAAAAACTGTTTGTTGCATAACGAACAGATGATTCATTTTTCTATACCGAGAAGATTTGTAAAAAAAGTGAGCCTATGACATGCTGCTTTTTACATGCTTTTGCAACCAGGTTCCACAGATAAGAAAAAAAATTATGGCAGCTTCGCACTAGTTGTTCCAAGCCTGAAAAAAAAAAAAAAAATGCAGCTAGGAGGCCTTTCTTGTTTCTCTTTATTTTTTTCTTTCTTTCTTCTCTTTGTTTATCTTTCTCTCTGTATCCTGTACCTCTTTATTGTATCCGTTTGTTTCTATTTCTTTCTTTTTCTAATTCTTTCTCTCTCTTCCTACCTTTATTTTTTCGTTTCTTTTTATTTCCCTACTTTGTATTTCTTGTGTCTGTTTCTTTCTATGTCTTTCTATGTCTTTCTATGTCTTTCTATGTCTTTCTATCTTGTTATGTCTTTATTCCCTTTATTTCTCTCTATCTTCCTCTTTCTTTTTCTATCGCTTTCTGTCTGTTGGTCTCTCTTTCTCGATCTCTATTTTCTCTTTCTTTCTGTCTCATTATTTCTCTCTCTTTCATGTGTTTCGTGTGCTCCACTTCAGCTTGCAGAGTTTTCATTTAATGCTCGCACCCGCTGTACTTGGTAGTGGGGCTTGTCCTATACCTGTGGCATACACCCGCCTGTAGAGTTTTTTGCAACACCGCACAAACCACAGTGACCTACAACAGCTTTGCTGTTAAAAGGTGACTTGCAACAGCTGGGTGGAAACTTAGAAGTTTAACTGATTAGTTTGAACTGATGTGCTCAGTAATAGGCATACTTGAAGTTGACACAATACATACTAGGTATAACTGAAGCCGACATGGCAATATAAGAAAGTGCACTATAGTAGTAAGCATAGGTTCAGCCCAATTAGATTCACCACAGCCACCCCAAACTCACCATCTGAGAAGGTTCGTGCGAGTGTCTCCTCAGAGCTGATGCCCGAGCCATTCTGATTTACTGCAGTGATCCAGATGTTGTATTCCGTGTACTTCTTCAGATTCCTCAGGTGGTACCACGTGTCCGTGGTGGTAACTCTCTTCTCCTCGTCCTCTGTGGTACCAGTCTCCTGATAGGAGAGCTGGTAGTGTTGAACCACCTCCTTACGGCTCTCTGGTGCCTCCCAGTAGACGCGTATAGCCGTAGCAGACACTGGAATCGCTTTCAAGCTGCGTGGTGGTCCAGGGATGCTCACTGAAATGTAACAGGAAAACAGGAGCAAGGACAGCTTTCTCAAAGCTGAAGCAAGTCTCTCATGCAATAAGCACATTAACCAGTGTTTGAATGTTGTGCAATATTATGGCACTGCATTTTCATGGCTACTATCTTCAAACAGTGGATCTTAGGTGATTTGGATGAATTGAGGAAAGGAAGCTTCTTTTTACTAGTATTTACAAAGAGACACAATTATTGATGAGTCAAATATTACCACCGGCTTTCAACACTCAGTGGGAATCAGTGTTCCTGTGAGGTCACAAAAACTTTGAATATAGCGCAAACATTTGCAAATCTTTGATTCTTTCACAGCAAGCCCTTGCTGCCTCCATCGGGATGAAGTCTGCCGGCAGCTTACCTTCAGGGTTTGTTTCCACCTCAAGCTCTGGTGAACTTTCACCCGGTCCATGTTCATTGTAGCCAACCACGCGGAAGTAGTACTTGGTGGATGGTCGCAGCCCCTGAATGATGATCTCCTCCAGACTCTGCCTTGTGGTGTTCAGGACACGTTCCCTGCAGAATGACGTGAACAAGTAAGTACTCTAAATGTGCACAAAACCTGAATAGTTTGAAGCACCAACGCTTACTATGAAAATAAAGGTAATATCTTATTCTGCAGTACTGAAAGTGGCATTGCTTATTACACAAAAAAATCGAATTAGAGCTCTGGAATAGACAAAAAAAAAAATGCTTGCATATGTAGCAAGACGCATGTCTCTGAACTGCATGCCAGCCTACAATATATCATTTACAGATAACTTACTGCCATTAATGGAGGTGTGGAAAATGCGTAAAGAGCTTGACTGGAGTTACAGACCACACAGGTTGACTGAGTGGGTAAAAAAAGCTTGTAAGTCTAAGCAAAGACCTGTAAAGCGAGCGCTAGTGTAGTTACTGTCATTAGGATATTATATGTTAGGCATATGTACAGTTTTTTCCAAAGCTCTTTGGAAGCCACTACTTTCATTAACGGTAATTTCCAGCAACAGGAAAATCAAATCAGTATTCAGGACCACTTGACAGCACCAAAGTCCAAGGTTTAATCTTGCCATGGACACAAGCCACTGGCAACCAGCTCCTGTTCATCAGAACTGGAATACCCTGGTGATAACAATTACGAAAAAAAAGGTTCGTAAATTTCTCCATTCCATGTAAAACTCAAACATCATAAACTATTCCATAAACTCAAACTTAAACATGACAATCAGCTGATATAGCTAGTGCATCGCGCTCATTGCACAGGCTCTGTGCAAAGCTGTACCTCTATGTTCCTGCAGCCATGTTGCATTGGAACTGCTCCCACAAAGAATGGCCTTAGAAGACAAACTGCAGTCATCAGTGATACGGCATGCTTAGAAGATGGCATGCCTTAGAAGACAAACTGCACTCATCAGCAATACGGCATGCTTCGTGCCTGCTAGTGAATCTTCTGACTCATGCATATTTGTAATGTTGTCACCAGTCCCACAATTTGTATGCTCAACCCCCAAGTAATGTGTCAGTGGCACTCTTGCAGTGTAAATAAAAAATATCAATCAAATAACCTTAGTAACAGTCTATGATAGACAGCAGTGACTTTTGGCTCTACAGTTAAAACTCGATTTAACGAAATTGAGGGGACCCGCGAATCACTTCGTTAAATCGCTATCTTCGTTAAATTGGGAAGCAAAATAGCCTATGGGCAACAGCGGGGGGGAATCTGAATTTGTTCGTTCGATCGGGGTATTCGTAAAATTCGGGTTTCGTTAAATCGAGTTTCAACTGTAGCCGTTATTAAATGTTGACACTAACCGTGTGGAACCTTCCTCCCTGTAGTAAACCGAGTATGCCAGGATATGCCCTTCCACTCTCTCGGGGACGCTCCAGGAGAGTGTTGCGAAGCGTGTCGACACAAGGCGTGCAGTCACATCACGTGGTGCCGACGGGACGTCTTTGCTTCTCTGCAGATTGCCTGAGGTTTCCAGCAAGGGGGGTAGTGAAAGTGGCATGGGTAGCAGGGCGAGGAGATTCTGAGTTAGCAAGCATCAGCAGAAGGCCAAGAAGAAAAGTTGATGCATTTTTTTTTTCATGCATGCGCAATAGAGAGTTGAAGCAACAAGTGCAATGTGAGTGATGACAGAATAGTAATTTGAAGAATTTAATGTGTTTAGTATTGGTTGATGGAAAATACAGTGCCATGGGTAAAGATTGTCAGAAAGATATAAGATGAAAGAGAGAAAAAATAAATGTCAGTATTTGAAGTAGGTGTAAGTGGGTAATTAAGAAGACAGATTTGAAGTGATCAAAAGTGAAAGGTTTTAGTTGGCAGAGAAATGATTCAGCACAGAATGTAGCAAAGGCGGGGATAAAAAACAAAACAAGGATTGTGAGTTCATATATAAAAGCTCAGTGGTATGATGTTTTTATTTTCATTTTTCATGAGTAACATTCAAAAATAAATCATGCAGTCTCGTTGAGTATCAGGTTGACAGAACATGCAGTTATATCAAACCTTACCTTGACAGAACAGCTATTCTAAATATGCCAATGTACTTTTCGAATGTACTGTGTCAGTACATTGAGCACAGAAATCTTTTTTTTCTTTTTGTGTACAATGTCATTTTACTGCAAACGTCAACTTTCAACACACATTGACAAAAAAAACAAAAAAAAAAAGGTTTTATGCCTATAAACTTGGTCAAAAGATTTATGCAATTTCTAGACTTTTTCTGAAAAATAAGCTGGTTCAAGAACACAAGGCAGCACTAAAGCTCTAAATTTAAAACTTTGCCCTTAAATACCAGATACCACAATGTGAGAACAAGAAGCTTTCAAGTCACTTCTGTTATAGTGGGAATATATCAGGACATTAAAAAAAAAGGACATCATTCTCAAAAGCATGTTTACATTCTTTAAGTCAGAGTCTACATGACCTTTAAGGCAAACAGTCTATCACAAAAATGGCTGTGAATCACTGCAGGCGTCAGAACTTGCTGAAGAAAAATGTTGCTTAAGGTTATTCTGTGGCATTTACAACAAAAGCACTATTATTCTATCTTTATTTTCTGTTGTCCACAAGAAAGAGACGGCATCCTCAAGTGCTTTCTTCAATACTTCAAAGAGATGCCAGATCTTTGCTGCTTAGACTGCACATTCGGTGACATAAGTTCATTTGGTGTACATTCGGTGGGCACTATACGTGCATAAAATGTGCTGAAGAACTCACCAGGGTCTAAAATGATGAGTTGCACTGCAGTCTGTATGTTGCCAGCAGGGTTAGAGCCAACACACTGGTAGATGCCCTTGTCTGCATCAACCAGACCCAATATCCTGAGGCTGTTGCCATTGACAATTTGAAAGTACTCGCTCTGAATGATTGCCTCTCCATTGTGATACCACTGTACCACTGGGTCTGGCTTCCCATACACTTCACATTCAAACTCCACGTCCTCTTTTTCATAAGCAACCTTATTCTTTGGCTTCTTGGTGAACCTCGGAGGAACTGAAAGAGTGAAATACATACAAATTCATGCGGTTTTTACGCAACGTCCAAACAGATACCCCGAAATATCCAGCACCAAAGGCTCAGTGTCAAACAGCCTTGGAAACTGCTGGTAAAAACACGTCTTGTCGTCCAAACAAAGAAGTGGGAGACCTAGCACCACAGAAATGTGTCCAAAACAGAGTACTGTTTATACCAGCAAAGCCAATGACTGGGCATGCAGGTCATACCCAGTCATTATCAGACAGTACATGCCTGTCTGATATGAGAGGTCTCACTACTATGATTGACTGAGTCCATCTTTATGCAACATTTGATCAGAGTGTGTTGCAACTGTTCAGTACCAATATCATAGTACCTCAGGTCGTGAGAGAGTGAAAAGATAAACAATGATTTTCATTACCACTGTTGGCAGTGCTGATATTTAAAAAAATATTGAATCCTGCTCCTGCCGAAATGTGGCTGCAGTGGCTAGGAATCAAACCCACAACCTTGAGTTAAGCAGAGGCGTGCCAAAGCTACGAATTCATCATTGTGCATAGTAATAAGTGGTAATGTATGATGATGATGATGATGATGATGAGAGTGAGTGTGCCCTATGTTCAGAAATGCATAGCAGACTATGACCATAGATTGATGGGCTCACCATGAAGTATTGTACCACCACAGTTGCAAATTATAACTCGTTTTCAGATTATAGGTGTTCTTAGAGTCACTAGATTATGAAAAGTTTAACAAGAGACCAACACTGATGGTCAGCCAGATTCCCACAAAGCTTCACGTACATACACCGCTGCAATTATCACAGTGGGCTGCACTTTTTTTTAGGAGAGACAGCATATAGGGCTATAATGCCTTTAAGGCCAATCTGGAAGGAGCCTTTTTTAAGTTTTTACAAATTAACTATCAACTTGAGAACTTCTATTTACGCTTGTAATACCAAAGTAGATTATGCAGGCTCCTTCAGCTGCTTTGAACAACTGCTATAAAGCGTAATATATAATGGTACTAAAAGGCAGAGGACAATTTCTTTAAGCATGGAAAAAAAGAAAACAATGTACCTTGAACTTCCACAGTGGCACTAGCATCAACCGAATCTTCATGGTTCTCTGCTCGGCACATGTATGTGCCTTCATCGGCTTCCTGGATGCTTTCAATCTGTAAACTTCCCACACCTACTTTCCTGAACCTGCTGTCTAGAAGTCTGCAAGTGAACAGGAAAAACAGTGTTAAAAAACATATCCCCACATCCCAAAAAACAAGTTCAGATCATTATAGCTGGCCATCATTTCAAAGTCAAAGAGCTTTTACCCACACCCCTGAAGTTCTAGGACCACAGACAAAATCATTTGGCTCAAAAAATATAAAAGCAAGGGCTGGAAGAGGGACAGAGCAGTCCTTACGACATGTCAATGGTGACACCATCTTTGAGCCAGGTGAGATTTGGACGAGGGTTTCCATTAGCTGCACAGTCCAGTGTCACGTTTGACCCCTTCACAGCCACGGTGCTCTTTGGTGCTGCCACAAAGGTCGGAGCTGATATCTTGTTTGCGTCATCTGTGCATGAACCAAGAGCAAATGATGAGTTCATAACAGCTTTCGCACTGGTATGAGGTATATGCAAGCTAGCATTCATCGCGCCATGCTAAGCACCTTACAATGTACTCTTCAATAGTTGCCTTGCATGTGCTTATCTAAAAGTCTACCTGACAGCTTATCTTGGTGGTTATGCTGCAGTTGAATATAGTACCCTTTGTCAAGTGTACTTCCCAATCTGAATGTGTTCACAGCCCTTGTTAAGCTTAGGAGAACATGTAATTGGGCAAGTTGGTTTGACATCATTTAAAACAGCGCAGCACGACGAGGACAGAAGAAACGAAAGAAACAACGGGACGGGCGCTGACTCGCGAGTTGCGAGTCAGCGCCCGTCCCGTTGTTTCTTTTGTTTCTTCTGTCCTCGTCGTGCTGCGCTGTTTTAAATGAAGACCTTGTTAAGCTATTGATTAGTCTTCTGACACAACTGAAAGCCTTTCAAGAAAAAGAGTGAGTCTTTTCACTCAGCAATACAAAAGGCACAGGAGGATACTAAGTAGCTTCGAGTTAACCTTCCTCCATGCAAGTATACTGTGTTATTGACAAAAGCTGTACATTTGGTTTAGGCTTAGAAGGTGTACAGAAGGCAGTAGCTTAATTAGACCATGAATCCCACTACTGTAGCCCCTCCAACTAGCTGGACTAGACAGCAGAACATCAACCTGCATGATAAACAAATATTTTGCAAGGTTATGTGACAGGGGCGTAGCCAGAAATTTTTTTTCGGGGGGGGGGGTTCAACCATACTTTATATATGTTCGTGCGTGCGTTTGTATGTGTGCGTGTATATATACGCAAGCAAAATTGAAAAATTTCGGGGGGTATGAACCCCCCCATCCCCCCCCCCCCCCTTGGCTACGCCACTGTTATGTAAGTAAACTGCTCAACAAAGCCTTATCATGATCAACATGTCTTGACAACAATAGCTTGTCTGACCCTTGTGGGCAATCGTGGGCAAGAAGAAAGTGCCAACAAAAGATCAGTGGCAATTTAACTTGTTATTTTCTGCATACTGATGTAGAAATAAGCATGCCCACGGCATTACTTCTGTGAGTATTCATTTTTTAAAAGAATCTATTCTGCACAATCAAAGATCTTGCAGCTGACTGATGGGCATCCCTCTATTTTCAACCAACCAAATCAGCAGCTAAAGGTCATAGGCTGAAAAGCATACCTGCCTATAACGCATTTCACCACTTCATCAAAACAAATGCAAGATCAAGACATTTTCCGGCTGAGCTGTGCTGAGATGTCAACTAACCATGCTTCAAGAGTGTGAGCGCACTTGGTCTCACCAAGCATTTGCTATTGACAAAGCTAATATTAATTCCAATAAATAGAATGCAAACATGGCCATAGAATGGCTGTAGCATCAAAGGAATCACCTTCTCTCTTATCTCATAAAACACGAAACCTGTGCTCATGTCCACCGATTAATGAACCAATGGTGCTGCCATTAGCGTGGCAAGCTGTTTTGTGGATTAAGAAAAGATTTGTGGTGCAAATTGAGAATCAAGGAAAAAGAAAAAAAGGAAAAAGACAGGATGGGATGCCAGGCCCTGACAGGGTATCCCATCCTGTCTGGAAAAAGACAGGATGGGATACCCTGTCTTCTTGTTTCTTTTCCCTTGAATATCAGTTTGCGCCACAAGTCTTTCGTTAAGCTTAGCACCAACTCGCTCAACGTAATACTCTGCTAAAGCTGTCTTGCGGAAGATATTCATAAATAGGGTTGGGGTAGATGTCATGTGTAGCTGTACCATAGGAGAGGCTGACAAATAGGTTTCCAGCAGATGAGACACGGTTGCGGTCAGCATTGTGGGCACTACACTGGTAAGCCCCTTCATCGGTTGTCTGCACGGCGTCAAGCTCCAGGGCACCACTCGGCAGCACCAGCATGCGTGCAGGGTCCAACTGCAGTGGTTGCTGGTCCTTCAGCCAAATAACATCCGCTGGGGGGCAGGGCAAACGCTGAACACGGGAAGTATGCTGTCTGGCCCGGAAACAGCCGGAAGGTCTCGCGGCTGCTCATCAAACCGGGGCAAAGCTGCAACAGATGTGCATTTGCAGTAAGTGAACATGGAAGTTGTCTTGCAAGCAGTGTGCACAATTTGTGACACATTCTCAGTCCAATGCAACATGAGAAAACGTACTGCTGAGACATTTGCTGGAGTTCTTGTGGCACCCTTGGCTCTCCAAACAATGAACAGACAAGATTAATGCACTCTCTCTATGGCATATAAAAAGTGCAAATACAACACCAGCTTAACCTCGTGTCTTACTGTCATTAACTTTCACATGCACAGAGGTTAGCATGCAAGAACTTTAGCAAAAAGTGAATTTTGCATAGCACACAGCCGGTAATACATAGCAAATCAAATTGGAAAGTAAGAAAAGAAGAAAACTTCCAGCAAGTTACAAATTCAATATGATTGTCAAACTCAGTGGTAACCTCATCCAGTTACCCTGGTGTACTCATTATGCTGTGTTTCTCAACTGCAGAAAGTGCGGCGTATTGCTCACCCTCCTCATCCTCTTCTCCTTCTAAGCATGCAAAATAAATGCCTGGCCAAGGAATCACACGTATCTCTAATGCTCTTCTGTACACACGGTTTTTTTCTCCACTTTACCCTCCACCTCACTTCTGTTACCTTCTACTGTGCTAGCCGGCCATTCACCAACCACGAAAACCTGAACAAGTGCCCAAAGAAAGCTATCAATTTAACACTCATTGAAGCTGCACAGAGACATCAGAAAATCTTGTTGTCAGCGTGCTGTTTTACTGCAACCGACAAGTGCAAACATGCATGTTTGCATGCATGTTTGTATGCGGGACTGGCGTAGCTGAAGTAAGGCTGGTGTCCTTCAAGTCAACATTGTTGGCTTTTCTGCTGCATTCCTGGCACCCTATGTATGGAAGTATGCAGAATACAGAAGGTTGAAGTTGAAGGATCAAGGATGAGCATACGTACCAGCCACTTGGAGCTTTGCCGACCTGCTGAGCATGGTACCAACATTAGGTATGGTAGCGACACACTGGTACACTCCTTCATCAGGACGTTCAGCTCTTGTGTGGTGAACACTCCTAAAGTGAAGGGAGCCATTCAACAGAATGGACCTGCAGCAATTGGAAGGAAGAAGCAGGAGAAATCATAAGAGAGTGCCAGAGAATATGAAATCCTCAGTAACATAACATAACACAAAAGGAACAGCAACATAACATAAAAGGAACAGATGTAGTCAAACCACAGACTAAGCCCCATTATTTCGCAATTTTAAAGAGTGTTATAATGATGTCAGGTTTAGCAGCGAATGCAATGACAAGAGAGCACTCCTCTAACTCTTAACAGTTCTTTTTCCCTAATGTGATATTTTAATCAAATTACAATGTGTTCCAACAAGATGTATGTCAATTTCTTGTGCCACTGATTTGTGTAATGCACACCCAATTCTTTTCATTTTGTATGAACTGGTTTGCCCTGTAGTGGCACATTCTTCCATTATTTACGTTTTTCTAATAAGGACTACGAGAAAACTTCTTGGCAGCAATATTTTTGTGATTAAATTTGGGATCTACAGCAACGTAACTGTACAATTGACTTCAAAGACAGTAAGCTTATTTAATCTTTCATGCACATAAGTCTGACAGTGGTAAGTGAAACTGAGGATGGTGACATGCGAAATCACAGTAATTTGCATGAAGTGAAAGTTTACAATCTCGTCATTATTCTAGTCACAGTCTGAGACCTTTTATAGTAGTTTAGAAAGCTTTAGAATGTTTTAAGGTCATCTATGAACTCGCGTCACTCATCTATTTCTGCTTGTGTGTTAAACACGTTTTTTTAATTGGAGAGAAAACTAACACAGCTGTCAAGAGAGGATAGAGATATTTTACAAAACACACCTTCTGGGGTCGTTAATGAGGTGTAGCAGCGTGCCCTCACGCTTCCAGGAGATAGTGGGCTTGGGATCACCTGCCGCGGAACAGTTGAGCAGTGCAGGGCCATCTTTGGAGACAACGGTATCTGAAGGCTCCTCCAAGAATCGGAATTCACCAAAGCTTACTCCTACACCTGTAAAAAAGAACACATTTTTTTTTTTCATGCCAATGCTTTTTCATACCACTGCTCCCACACAAGAAAATTTTCCCACATTTTATTTATTTGTCAGTGTATGCAGAAGAAATACAAGTGGCCCTTCAAAGGTGGAGGGGGGCTAAACATAAAAGAAAGAAAGAAAGAAAGAGAGAGAGAGAGAGAGAGAGAAAGAAAGAAAGAAAGAAAGAAAGAAAGAAAGAAAGAAAGAAAGAAAGAAAGAAAGAAAGAAAGAAAGAAAGAAAGAAAGAAAGAAGTTGTTATGGTGCTATATGGCACATTGTAGGTTTTTGTGTTGTGCAAGTACCACCTCTGTTCATGAAGAGTATAGCCAATATGTGTGTGGCATTCTGAGCGTTGTAAACAGATGCTGATTTTGAATCAGCAGGCAGGAGATTGTTGAAAGTAACCGTGTGCATAAAAACTGAAGTTGAAGAACACGTTACTCCTCCCCCAAAGCACCAATGAGACTATACACTGCAACCAACCTACATATATACCATAGGGTACACTCAGTTTTGATTGACGGACTCTCACAATGACAGTGGTCGTAGTAGTAACAATATATAGTAGCAGTAGTAGTTTTAGTAGTAATGGACATTCTTTACGGGAGATAATAGTTTACCTTTATCAGAATTTAACTTCTTGCATGTACTATCATCTTGAGCCCTGCACTGTAAGCAATCACATGCAATAATAAAGAAGCTGAAGTGGTTAATTATTATAACCATTCCCGCGAACACGGACATGAAAGAGGCGGCCCGTCGGGTCAGGTAGCGTGAGGCTTTCTGGGGGCATATAACGACCTGCGAGGTTGACAGTGCGAGCGCGCTTAATGCACAACACGCTGCAGAGAGCTCACACGGCCTGATGTGCGAGTGATGCATAATGGGCGCAGCGTCGATCGCACTGCACGTCCGCTTGCCAGCGGGCGAGAAAATCGGACAAGGCCGTGACTAACGGATGGTGCACGCTACAGGCGCGCCCGGCGTGCAAGTAGGCCAAAGCGCGTCAGCGCGTGCACTGCTTCGAAAGCACGCGCCGCGCAGACGGTACGCACCAATTAGCGGCGCGGAGTGGGCGTGTCCGAAAAGAAAGCACCGCGCGACCCTGGGTGCATCGTTCGGCGTCAAGGAACGCAAGATGCGCGCCGTGCACCCGTGCTCCCTCGAGTATCCTTTCATGCGAGCAAGCTACGTCGAACTTTTCCGGTTACGTGAGGATCAAGCCTCTTCGGCACGACGGCTGTCAACCCTGCCTCGCGCCTCACGCAGACCATTTTTTGTGGCCTTTTACACGGCAGTACGCACCTCACATTTCTCACGTGACCAGCGCGTTTAGCGCGGACGCTACGTGATGCGTACATCCGGCTGCGCTGCGCAGCGCACGCGGCACGACGTGTCAAGACCTCAAGACCGCCGTGCGCTAGTAGCTCCGCCTCCTGGCCATCTCTCGCCGCACTAATATGGCGACGAGCACGCGCTATATGACGTCTGCGATGACGTTTTCGTTTCAATCTCGGCCGCTGGCAAGAGAGAGGGAGGTCCAAAGATTGGCGTGAAGTTTCGTGCGCGTTGGGCCAGCCGTTCATTGCATCTAGTAGGCATATACCTTGACGCACTGTGCGCGGCATTCGCGCAGGTGGATGTGCGCCTTGATGAGGTAGGCGTGGCCGCAAAAATTCGCGTGGGCGCGCACGCTGGCATTGACGGCGACGCGCTTTGACCGCACGGGTCAGGTAACGATTAAATTACACGAGGAGGTGAAAGCGAAATCAAAAAGTGCTCGCACTGTAAGCGGGAAAGTCACGAAGGCAACATGAGTTCTGTGGACGCGGCGAATCCTGTCAACTGGCTAGAAAGTTGAAGTTTTTTAAAATTTATTTATTATATAGGATAACGAGCAAGCGATAAAGGCTTTATGGTCCGATAGAAAATATATCACGTAGTACAGTGTATTAACTGTATTGTATTGTATTTTCCTAAATTGCAGCACAAATCAATACATGTACTACATACATTGCTTAACGAAAATTGGATGTGATGAGGTCTGTTTATTCATAAGTGATCTCATTATTTGAGAGACATTTTTTGAATGGGATATTGAAGTCAGCATCTTAAATTACCGCGTGAAACTCTTCTATCGTCCTTATCTCACATTACATTATCCACAACAAAGAAAAAAATTCGCTTATCTTGTGTCTGTCCCGCCTCATAACCTGATATAATCTACTGTTCGTGTATTACAATATGAAATCCAGACATCGCTATGGCAATGCCTGCACCGAAGCGGGAAACACGTACAGCAAGTGTGCAGCAAACAATACGTGGCAGAAAAACACACACAAACAAACGCGGCGCTCTCCGCGCAGCCATTCATTGCCAAAACAACAAACCTGTAAAGCTGGTTTCTCCACGCACTTACTATTACTGTGGAGAAGCCAGTTTTGACGGAGATTGCGGCCGTGTCGTTTGCTTTCAAGTCACGCCGCGTTGAGAGAAAGATGGGAAATCTAATTTGTATCACGACGTTCAGAAGGCGCCGAATCCGCCTTAAATGATGTTTATATATTTTATCATTTATGCCGTGACGTACTGTTATGGCTTTGAATTGGAATACTGCGATTCATTTACGTTTTCTTTGTTATTTTGTATCCGAGACTCTGGAAATCCCACTCTACAGATACTTAGTAAATCTGTTTAACTGTTGTATAATGCATGCATTTCTTTTGTATTTCACGCTATTGATTCGGACTGATTTAGGTTATATAGGTATTTCCTGTTCTTTTGTGTGTGTGTGTGTGTGTGTGTGTGTGTGTGTGTGTGTGTGTGTGTGTGTGTGTGTGTGTGTGTGTGTGTGTGTGTGTGTGTGTGTGTGTTTGTGTGTGATTATGTGTTTACTTACGATGCTGCTCACGTAGCATTGATTTGATATGAACTGCGTAATATATTATGTATAAACTTGTACCACTATTGATGAATGCCCAAAAGGAGAGGGAGCCACTTTTCAGGCCTCTGTAGTTCAAGCTCAAAATTAACTCAGCGTCTCAAGTGTACGTATCAACATCTAGCGGAGTTCCCTTCGCGCTATCCTGAGCAGTTCACACGGATACAGCTCCTGCCCCGCTACGGACACTACAGCCATCTCGCGGGATCCTATACGCGGTATACTCGTTCTATCAAGCGCTTGAAACAGCGACCATCGTAACGAACTCGCCACCGTGGCGTACGTGGCGCAGGCACGCGTGCTGGGTAGCGTGGATTCGGGTCAGAGCCATGCGTCTTGTTTAAGGACGGACGGAGACGGGCCCCCTCTGGACTCGATGCCGAAAATGAAAACAGAACGGGATACGAAGACGGGGAACCACCACCAAGGCCTTCCCCATCGAGGCGTTTTCTTGCGCGGCGTTGGAGAACACGACGGATGCTCGGGAGTTCATCGACCAGCGAAGGACGCGAAACTCGACTCGCCCGCGCGCGCGAAGACGAGGTCAACAAATCAATCCTGTCATTTCCCACTGCCCGAGGACTCTTGGTCGTTTCCCGGAACGCGTGGCAACGTGACACAACGCCCGTCTCGCCACCAATCCTTGCAGGATGCGCCTATATGTCAACGAACATGCGCGCTTACACCGAGTATCTTGCCCATGGAAACGTCATCGCTGAAAGAAACTACGCTGTAGCTACGAAGCTGTGTACTGCTGTCTCGATAGAAAGACGTTAAAGGGGAGCACTTAAAGGAAAAGGAAATTGTATCATTTGTATTAGAAAGTTGCCGTTGCATACAGTAACAAAAAGACCGCGTTTGCCCAGAGGAGACGCTCGGTAAGCCGGAAAAAAGTGTGAAAAGAAATCACGAGTGACAAAGTTTGCATGCCTTATGGTGTTTTCGACAAGATGCACCTGGCCGCCATGGTGCACCATTTCGTCCAATCATCGCCGCGCCTGGGTGTCTCGGTGCGCACTAGTGCGTTTTGTTTGTGATGCAGTTAAGATTTCTGCCCAAGCCCGCCAGTTATGAAAACTTTTACGCCTGCAGCTGTCGCATTCGACACACTTTAGAAGTCTCCCTGATGACGCGCGCACGCCCAAGTGCGTGCGTCACCCCACGTCATGGCATTTAACCTTGACCGCTGCGGCCGTATTCCAACTGCAGTTTCGAACAGGAAGAAGAATACCAAAATCATAATAAATAATGTAAGGCCATGGTGCGCTCATAAGTATTAAGGAACACCAGGTGGTCACATTGTACCAAAACTACTCCACAATACCACCTTTATTATCGGGAACGCGGCTTTGGGTTAACTCGAACTTATCTACAGCGATACGACGAATGAGTCGAATAGCGCTTAATTGTCCTCTTAGACGAATAAAAGGCTTCCTGCTATTTATTTCAATTGCCAAAAAAAAAAATCAATCATAGATGAAGAGCATCGGCTCAATTGGTATCGGGCGAGTCGAAACGGCATAACAGCCATACACATGACTCGAATGTGCGCCCTTGCCATTGGCTTCGTGAAAAGCCTCCAACCGGCGCCAATAAAAATTTCGAGCACGACTCTACGGCTCTTCAAAATGGTCCCAGTCTGCAGCAAGGAACAACAAACGGAGCCGCTGACTGGCACGGCCACCCAAGAAGTCGATAAGTGCAGCACAAAGGAGGATGGATCCCGGAAGAGACTATACAACAATGCAGGGCGAATGAACGACGTGTCTTTTCACGTCCATTGAGGGAGAAGGCGCCTCACGAATAGACCCGAAATGGCGTCACGCTTCAATCTACAGCACGGCCCGCCGGTATATAAAGACCGGCGAGATAATAGACCACGACCTTCGGTCACGGATCGGGACGGAGTTATTCGTTTACACGCGTGCCTTCTTTGTCGTCTCAGCGGGGGCACGTCCTCGTCAACGCCGCTGTCCACCACCGTTCGACGACTGTTTAGGGAGAGCGAGGGAGCAACGCACGGATACACAAAGCACACCAATGACCGACAGTGGCGGCGAACAAAAGGACGCGGCATCGCCCGCCTAATACACGCGTGGATGGCTAACGTTCAATCACACTTGGGAGACTCGGGGGCCGAGAGCCCGCTCCGGGGGACGGAAGGACCAACAACTCTGGGAAAGCAATGAGAGCTCCGATCCCGGACACGGCGGGGAGGTATTCGAAGCGTCCTTCCCTCCAAGAGAGGGGAGTGCGCAGCCAGACAGCTACCGCGTCAGTAGAGTCTCATTCAAACCCTGATATAAAGGGTTCCTAATAAAGTGGAGCGTAGGGATAGTGGTACGGCAGTAGTGGTATAGTATAGGCAGAAGCAGCAGCCCTTCTTCTCTGAGCATTGTATTTGTCTAGGCCCAGCTAGAGCGCGCGGGGGCGAAGCCGGGGGCCCCCGCATGCATTCGGTTGCGGGAAGAGTCACCGGCGGCGAGACCGCGAGGCGTCGCGAGTAAACACGCGTATATACAAACAACAACGAAGCAGCGCCGGCGTCTGAGCAGCGAGATAGAGTGGAAAAGAAGGGCTAGAGGCAGGAAGAGACAACAGCGAAGACGGAGTGAAACCGAAGCCGCTTCCTCTTTACGAGCTCTTCCCGTTCATCGTGTAGCGTATAGCTGTGATCTGCCGTGCCTGCGTTTCCAGGAAAGCAGAGTCCCCAACAAAGAGAGAGAGAAAGAGAGGACACAAGGAAGAGGCGTTATGTTTCTCCGTGGCAGAGACGAGAGGATGTGCACGAAGAAGTTACGCGGTGGCGATGTGACGAGCCGGCCTGATTCCGCCACTTCGTGACTCTATGAAAACTAAAAGAGCACCGGAGACTCTTTTCGAGGAAGTATTCGCTTCTCCCATAGTTAACTGCATTTACCAAGATATTTTAACCCAATTTGAGGAACCGTATACTCGCAGTATTCTCAGTACGCTAGTGCAAGCGAATCTTCTCTCTTTCAAGTGCGGAGCACTTTAGGGGGCCAGGCTGTCGTATTCTGTCGTATGCTGTCGTCGTCGCTTGGCGTAACGCAGGCAAAAGCACATATAGCATAGCCAAATGTAGCATATATGAGCACGCGCTCGCGCCAAAGAGGAGTTCCTCTTGTTCTTCAAACGTCTTGATGATTATATAAAATGCGGGAAATTACTACTATGGCTAGGGAAACACGACAGTACAAACCACGTATAAAAATTGAAAGAGAAAGCAAGCGAGAAATAGAGAGAGAGAGAAAGGGGGGAAATAGAAAGAAAAATAGAAATAAATAGAGATAAAAAGAGAAAAACACAGAGAAACTGGAAGAGAGAACAGGAAAGAAAGAGAGGAGGAAAGAAACAGAAAACCGAAGTGAAACAAAGAAGGCTTGCATAGCTCCGCACTTCCTTCAGGATTGGCACCATTAGGGCGAAGCTGCCCTAATTTATTTATTTTTTTACTTCTTAGATTCAGAGCGTGGTCGCCACTATGCACACGACTCGTGGAGCTCAATAAGCACAAAAATGCGACAGCCGCGCGGGGGTCGGCGAAGAAGAAAGCACCTGCTTCGTCAGAAAGAAATTTGCGACAGCGTATATGTTCTGGCGCTGGGAACGAATGCGGGCCTAAAGCACCGAGAAAAGATAGTATCCCCATCCCACACCCCTTCTTTCCATCTTTCGAACTAAGCTGGGCATTTCGGATGCGCCGCACAACGTTTCGCCTTCTTTGGGAGCAGAGCGGATCACGAAACAGCGACTTTCCAGCTGCCACCCCGGATGCGGCCCTGTGGCTCTGTGACGCGCCTGTAGTTCGTTAGTTGTATGCAGCGATGTTATTGCTGTATACGGCGCGCAGTTGAAGCTCTCCTATCCGTGAGCGAATTCAATTCCGAGGCAGCCACCGAGAGACCTTACGTGTTTCGACCTATCCTGACATGTAAATTAGGGTTGCGCTATGGTAAACGGAAAAAGGAGGCGCGCGTACGCGAGTGCTTGACGGGAAGGGGGGAGGGGGGGGTTAAAAGAGGGAGGAGGGAAGGAACTCGCACCGCCTCGTAGCATATGGAGGCGAACAGGCGCCGTTACACTGTTGCAGGCATGCTCTAACATATGGGCGGCAAGCTAGCCTAGACAGCTTCTATTTTAGGGTGAGCGAACATCCCATCTGGTACAGCACGTATATAACAAGGGGGTAGGAAAAGAGACAAAAATAATATAACAGTAGGATCATTAAAAAAAAAATGAAGGCAGCAATCAAAAGAAGAGGGAAAAGGAAGGGAAGAAATTGTGGGCGTATAATATATAAAAAATGAGCTAGCTTTAGTGAAAAATAGGAGAGGGTAATGAAAAGAAAAAGCACATAATCATAGACGGCTGCGAGGTCAAATTTAAGACCAATGATTATCGATGCGAAATGTTATTGTTGTATTAGAACAGAAAATAGGCTTCATGTTATTGAAAGCAGAGGCCACAAAGGAAAGAGAGTCCTAAGACGCTGATTCAAGCACACGCTATACTACCATTAAATCAACGCGGAATGCATTACATCGCGGAGGACAAAGACTGTTGTATTGCTCAGTTTAAGTGAAAGACCTCTTGTTCTCAGCGTATACGCAAGGCAAATGCAAAGGAAATATTGCCTTGAACGCAGATACTCCTTTCTGACTAAATAACCAGGTTTATGGTTATCACAACTTTATAGCCATCGTTTATATCGACCGTTTATATCGATCGATAAGTTGGAAACAATCACAGGCTTCCAACAATTCGTTTACTGAATGCATATACGCGAGTACATGCTGTTGGCGTGCACTTGACTTTACAGACGTAATGTGCGGAGATATGGCTTCCGACTGAAACAAACATTAGCTCTAGAAAGCGTGCACTCAAGGACTGCGCGCTGTCGTTTGTGCATTGATTCAATTCCACGGCAGTGCGTGTATCAGCGTAACACCACGGCTCTCGCCGCAGCAGGAGGAACGAAGCGCTTACACACAGAACTGAGATTTGACATAATCGCTGGTTCAGTTGTATTCTCGTTATTTCATCTTCGTGTGTCGACCGAACACATTAATTAAAATGTGCGGGGGGGTGCGGCCGCCCCCTCTGCCCCCCCCTCGTGCGCACGCCTATGCTGCATGTAACTGTCGACTTGTTCGTTCGACGACTCCCAGCAACGTCCCCCCTGACTCGCCACAGCTCTTCTGTAAAGACAAAGAGGATGGGGCACGCACTCTTCGACGCGGCGGGTCCTGCCCCTCCAGCAGCGCAGGGTCTGAGCGCAAACACGCGGTGGGTGAGTAGACCGGGCATATATAGTTGCGTGCAAGGCAATTCCGACCAGATATGATCCCCGGCCTCTCGGTCGTCACGGAGCAAACGAGTGGGGAGCGCAAGCAAACACTGTGTCAACCACAGCGCGACAGCTCGCCCTCGTCGTTACTTATTTTTAAAAGTCCAAGTGCGAATATTACCGGCCGAATGGCATTAACGATTTTACACCGAGAGCGTCAGTGTTTGCGAGAGGAGAGCTTGGTCATTGACAGACATACCGCTTGATATGCGCGCTAGTCGAAATTATATTACTTAACAGTCGTGCATTAATTTTCCGTTGCAGTGGCTATGATTTATAATCATGAAAATTATGTTACAGAGAAGAATGAACATGCAGAAATACTGGTGACCGCAGAATATCGCTGTAATGTGCGCCACGCTCATGGGATAATGAGGTTTGTAATCCCGAAAGCGGAGAACCGAAATTGTTGCGGATTAAAAAAAAAAAGAAATATCAAAGAAATAAAAGCCTATGTACCTATATGAATTTTCTGATAGAATTTCAAAACTTAACTCTGAGTCAAAGTTTTGGACTATGCGAACACAAGAAAGGCAAGTTTTAAGCATAAATGAACGATGTTTGAAGGATGCACCTCACTAAATAGGACTGCGTAGTACCCATTAAATATGTGACGGCGTTTCTTGTTTCTTTAGCACGGCGCACATCTCTGAAGTGCAATGAATCACCACATCATGTGGTGAAAGCGTGGATATAAACCATGTCTATGCCAACAACCACGCGCGATCGTTTCGCGATGAAGGAAATTGCTAGTCCGACAGTTCCAAGTCACTGATTGGTTGACCACAATCACCCACGTCACAGTTCGTTTCTTTGCGAGGATTTCCGATTTACGATTCTTTGCAGATGGGGAGACCTAGACCGCGCATGCGCATCGACGGTACGCGCACAAACATAACAGAATGAACAAACATGTGCGCATCGGATTAACAGAGCTGCCAAACGATATCCGTACTTGGGGCCCCACCCATCGAGCTCATGACCCCTTGTCCCAAACCCTTAATAAAGTTCTTCTTCTTCTGCAGCGCGTGCGCGAAGAACAGCACAGCCAAGCTAGCCAGCGCTGCACGCATTTTACACCGGCGTGCCGCGACTGATGGGAATGGCGCAGCATTCCTCGCAGAGATGGGAGCGAACAGGGTCGCGTTAATGAGACCAAACACCGCGGAGGAGGGGCTGGAGGGGAGAGGGAAGTGTTTGCGGAGACGGACAGCGCTCCCCACGAAGCACCCGAGAACCACATCAGCACACGCGTTGCCCGAAGACCCCACAGGTCGACCTCGCCTCCCTCCCCCCTTTCACTTGCATATATTATATGTTATTTCCTTCAAGTGAGTTGGCGTCGTATCAGTACAAGCGAAGTTCGACAGCCCCTCATACAAGAGTTGAGTGTGAACAGGAATCAGTAGATTTGGGAGTGAAGCTTGCACATCCAACACGACGAACACGACGCGCGAATAAGGGTCATCTGTGCTTACGTGGAAGCGTCCTCAATTGCTCGAACGAAGAGGGCGCGACCCCGGCCATCGTTATGCGGTCGTCATCTGCGGATAGGAAGGAAGCGACGTCGCGGGATGTCGACGACGTACAGTAGTAGGGTGTTACAGAAGTGATGGATGACGTCCTCGTTGCGCGAGAGGCGACGTCCACATCAACGCGTTTGTATGTTGTAGTTCATGTAGTACCAACAAATCTGACGACTGCCGAACGGAGGCGACGAACAGCCAGAGCGGCAACGATAGATCCCCCCGCGAAGGCGTGTCATTTACGTCATTATAGGACAAGCCATCTAAGGAACATCTTTCAGCTTTGGCCTCAACGCTGTCGGGTGCCTCATAGACTGATCCTAGTGGCTAACGGTACGAAATACCGAAACAAACGAAAAAAAAAAAATCTGACGCTATACACGACCGGTGTTTGTCGCAGCTCCGATTCTTTCTATAGATTCATTTATCTCGCCAAAAGCCAAATGCTCCTGTTCGGGTCGAAAAGTGACAGCGACTACCAAGGCAAAGAAAACGATGATTGCGGGGGCATTTTCTTTCCTCATTTCGTTTTCTCCTACAGAGACACGTACACCACAACAACGTGGCTACGGCCCATCGGTCGCGCGGTAATCGGAAGCGGAAAGAAGCCACCCTGTGTTTCGCAAGGGCGATAATGTTTCCTTCCGTCGCGCAGCTCCAATCTGCGTGAGGACGGGACCCAAACGACTTCCAAAGAAAAATGAAACAGACAACAGAGTGTTACGTCGGGTCTCCCGTGATGTTGTACTTCGTCGCGTGCCATTCCGTTCACCCTCCCTACGATCTGTTGTGTTCGTTTGATATTATCCTTACATTGTGCTTCCGCGTAAGCACTCAGCTTGGGTAGATCGGTGCAGTACGGCATAATCTGCTGGGACATTCATATCGAGCAAAGATTTTGCACGCAATCTCTCACGAGAGCCCTTTTGAAGAGGGTGTCAACCATGTTCCCGTGTCTTGAATGCCTATACATTTACACGAACGTGACAAAGACTGTTCTAGTCGGCTCGTCGGGGCCATGTAAATGCTCATGTATGAGCATGGCCCATCCCAGATTCATGAATCGGGATGGGCCATCTCGACATCTGACTCAAAGTGCTTAAATTGCTCACATTAACACAAGGGCAACCGAGAAGGGCGATTAAAAACTGTCAAACAGCGTTTTCACAGTAAAAGCAAGGACACGCATGCACGCACACACACGCATACACGCACACACACACACACACACACGCGCACACGCACACACACATGCACACACTCACACGCGCGCACACACACACACAAAGACACACACGCACACACACAGACACACACACACGTGCGCGCACACACACAACCACACACACACGCACAAACACACACAGACACACACGCACACACACACAGACACACAAACACGCACACACACACACAGACACACACACACACACACGCACACACACATACAAACACACACACACACACACACACACACACACACACACACACACACACACACACACACACACACACACACACACACACACACACACACACACACACACACACACACACACACACACACACACACACACACACACACACACACACGCGCGCGCGCGCAGGTCTGCATGCATGCGAGTTCATGTAAACGAAGCTATAGAGATTTCAAAGTGGCGCCTACTGATTTCAAAGTGGCACCTACTGACAAACGTGGCGCCTACTGTGTTGCTAGGCCGGGACACAATCAGATCGGATTCGTGCAACAGATTTGCTGACATGCGCTTGTACACGCGCCACCACTGCACCGAATAAAAGTGTAACAGGGCGCTACGGCTTCAACATCCCGGAGAAAGACGTTCACGGGAGAAAGAGAGTGTGTTTGTTCAGGCTGCAAGTACCTCGTACATTCGGTGTTAATCTCGCGCAGTGGCAGCAGCCGGGAATTGCTCATTTCCTGCGCACTCCTACGCGCGAAAGCCCCACGGGGTCCGGCCAACGCCGCGTCGCCACTTGGCCACGAGATCACGATGGAAAACAGCCGAAAGAGGAGTAAATGCGCACCACTCGCCGCCGCGAGGTTTTTTCTATAGCGTCCGCGAACAGGCGAAACAGCTTGAGCCCGCGAGAAGATTACAGGAAGGGGTGAGTACACACATCTTCAGAGGCGGCACCCGTAAGAAGGTGCGAGACTCTAGCTAAGGTTAGGAAACAGCGCGCGGCGACAGAGTCCGTGAAGGTTTTCGTCTTTCGTGTTTGCCCAACATTCTGCCAACCCGCACGATGTGTGTGGTGCGTGTGTGCGTGTGCGTTTTCCCACCGCAGAATGCTTGCAGTCTTCTTCCTAATATTTCCCTTCCCTTGCAGATATAGCACGTGCTACATGTGGACCTAGGCTCAGACGTAGTGCTGTCCACAATATACCACTCTAAGCTTTCTCTCATTCTTTTTTGTCACTGTCCTTTCCCTTTCCTCTTACTCCTTCCGCAAACAGCGGCTGATAACGGCGTGAGAAAACAAACGCAGTTCTCCTCTCATTGTCGTTGTTTTCTTTTATGAATGACTCCGCCTATAATCACTTCTTCTTTGTGTCCCATACATAAAAAATGCGGCCAGTTTGCACTCAGTCGCGCAAAGCTTGGCGCAGCGAAGCACGCGCCCGTCGCCGCTTGTATACTCCCCGTGGACCGACACGCCTATACAGCTACGAGATACGCTGCTTCATCTTCGGTCTCTACTTCTCTTTCTCAATCTTTCCGTGCTGCGCTTTACTCTCTCCCATCTCCCTTTCCATCCTCCTCACCCTCACTACCCTTTCCCACCCCCCTTGCGACGCTATACTATACAAGGCTATGCTATGTTCCGCTAGCGTGCCTGGATAGCCGAGTGGTGAGGACGCTCGCCTTCAGATTGAAGGTACGCGGGTTGGAATTCCGCCTTGCGAAGAATTTTTCTTCGGCAAGAATTTTTATCTCTCTATAGGCTATTTTCCGTAAGATATCTGGGCACCACCATCTTGGGCTGTTAAGCCGATGTTTTCTTGGTTTTGTACATCGCGACATGAATTACCTAATAAGGCTATGAAACATCATATGCACCAACCCAACCGTTCTCATACGTATGCTTCTATGGTAACACTGTTCGTTAAGTTGTTAAAGATACAAAACAAGGCTTAACAGCCCAATATGGCGGCACTCCAGCCCATCCGTAAAATAGTCTATGCCTTTCCGTCTCTGTTTCTCTCTCTTTTTTTTTCTCTCTCTATATCTGTACTCGTTCTCAGGGTTATTACAGGCCACGTCGTAGCGGTGAGTAATGGCAGTGGCACACCGGGCACGTGCCCCCGGTGTGCCACCCCCTGGCTTTTGCCATGGCATACATAGCAAAAAATGGCCACTTCAAGGAGGTGCCCTCCCCGAAATCAAGGAGGTGCCCCCCCCCCCCCCCCGAAAAAAATTTCTGGCTACGCCCCTGAGTAATGGGTATTGCCCAAATTCTGTGGCACATACCCGTTCATGATGATTATTGTTTTCGGGCACGGTCACACACTCCACACACTTTACGCCGAGCTAGAACAGCCTTTGCTGTTACAACAAGTGAGTGCCTCGAGAATAGGCTCGTGTCGGAAGCGATTCGTGTCACTCGCTGACCGATATAGTATACTTATTTACGCGCGAGATTTCACACCAATGCAAAGTTCAAAACGCAGATTTCTTTTCATATTCCAAGATACTCGATCATGCAGTATATGCCACGTAATTCTTTAAAAAAGTGATATTCAGACATTAATAAAGCAGTATAAAAAGAAAGACCGCAGAAATCATCAGATTCCCTCGCCAATTGTGCAAGATCAAGTTCCGCCTCGAATAACTGTTTCCCTAAGTATCGCAAACGCTTCGAGTTGCTTGATTAATTTCGTATGAATAGCGGTATCGTATCGTGAAGTCACTAAATGCCGCTTCGTAGAGAATTACGTGCCCACAGCTAAAAATGTTGAACACGGTAGCACGTACAATAGAGAACCTCAACACGGATTTATCACAGGCGATAAGGAAATATTGTGCAGGTTCCAACAATGTTATAGCACCGAAATAAAGCGCTGCGATTTTAGAAATATGCCCATTCAATCACATATGTCTGAAGGCCGCACGAAAACCTGACGTTACATTTCAAGTGACGTTACAGCTGCTCTGGAAACAATTACTTTATCGGCGGACTCTACGAGCGCACCACAGCACCGACACAGTTAATGTCTAGCTTGTAGTTAATCCGAGACCATCGGTGCATGACATTGCATTACGCGCACCGAGCTAAGCCAATTTAGAGTGTCTTTGCGGAAAAACAGAAGAAAGAAGAGCGGCAAAC
Organism: Rhipicephalus appendiculatus; assembly: GCA_030522465.1. Taxonomy (NCBI): domain Eukaryota; kingdom Metazoa; phylum Arthropoda; class Arachnida; order Ixodida; family Ixodidae; genus Rhipicephalus; species Rhipicephalus appendiculatus. The sequence continues at coordinate 396,996 of JALIZH010029584.1, read as the reverse complement.
GAGAATTCCATCGCTTCGTTAAGCAGCCGTGGCTCATTAAAAACGGTGAAGCAATGCTCTCTAATTGATTCGCCCGCCCCCGCGGGACAACGAGGGCAGCATCAATCTTGATTACCGCCTTAACGATTTTAAAACAGCCGCGCGTCGGATCCTTACGATCCCGCACTTCGTACTCTACATTATAAGAGGACCTGATGCATGCGGCAACAATGAAAGCTGATGAAATCAGCCGTTATTTCTTCAGGAGAGCTAATTAATCGATTTAAGCAAACGCGGTACCGCATGCGTATGGACAAAGTATTATCTTAATTCCGCTGCTCAGCTGGAGAGGCATTTGAGAGAAGTAGAAAGAGGGAGAGAGTAAGTGGAAAATGATGTATGAGGCGCAAGCGTCTCAGGAGCTGTAATGAAAGGCGGAGACAATGACGGAGAGAGGTATGACCGTGAAACGGCAGGCAAGAGTATCATGGCGTCTTAACCACAGTCAGCCAATAGCGCACATTCGCGGACGCACGTAAGCGATGAACGACTCTTTCTTTTCCCATCGCCTCGTGCATCCACAGAACACGACCATCGTCACTGCGTCACAACTCTATGGAAACTTTTCGATAGGGAGGTTATACACACATGGGCATCCTGAGGGGCAATGCAAGAGGAGGGGGGGGGGGGTCTGCCCCCTCTCCCCTGGAATTTCAGGAGATATTTTTCTGTGCAGTAGCACTAAACTACACAGCTTGATTGGCACACTCAGGTCCTGGTTTTTCGGAATTGCCATTCAATTTCGCACGTTACACACCATCCACTAACTTGCTTGTCATGCCATGGCAGTGAAAGACAGGCTGCCAGTGCTGCATGCCCCCCCCCCCCCCCACCCCCCTTAACTTTTGTCTGCGTATGCACCCCCCTGTAAAAAGTACTGGGGTCGCCCATGTATACACACAAAAATGTGCGAATGGGAGACTTCCCTCAGAAATTCGTCCACAAGTTCACAATGAATGAATGAATGAATGAATGAATGAATGAATGAATGAATGAATGAATGAATGAATGAATGAACACGTTGTCAAACTCAGAAACGGCTCCCGTCAGAAAAAAAGTGCAGGGCAACTTGCTTCTGCACTTTCGTACTTTTTTCTTTCTCTTTTTTTCTGTCTGTCTCTTACAGAAAACTCTGCACCGTCAGCAAGTCGAGGCAATCTCGGAGCGTCATTTCGAACGCGTTCCGTGTGCTCTTAGTTCCTTTTTAATGAGGCTCGTAAATTTAAGGGAAAACAAAGGTCCCTCGTTAGCGCGGCAGAACTAATTACTGAGCGAGTAATTGGCGTCGGCTTGTTTCTTTTTAGCCTCGGAACACGCGCAGCAAAAGCCGGAACAGACTGTACGGGCGTAACGACCACTTCGAGTGTACGCACTAAAGAAGCGGGGGGTCACTCAGACTGCCGGGCTGCGCTCCAACGTCTTGGCGGGCTGATACAGAAACGCTGATGAACAGTGCCAAGAGAGCCAGAACTCTTGTGGAACGTTTGCGCGTACTGAACACTTGGCGGGCGCTCAGACAGTGCAAACAAGCACGGTGCAGGGATGGAGAAGCAAGCGTTAGACTCTAGTGTCTGGGAGGCTCGTTAACGCAATGGCGAAGTTGCTCGCAAGTCGGTGAAACCAAGACGGGGTAAACTAAACGAACGGCAGAATACCGCGAAGACGACGAAGAAAGCCACCGGCGGGCTAGCTCCGAAGTCAGCGACGAGATAGCGGGTTTTCTGCATTCGTAATGATGCGGCGGCGGCAGACACCAGAAACAACGGAGCGACTTGCCGTATACCCACGTATTCAAAACGCACGCCGGAGTCTTCGTGCTAGAAGGTTAACGCCGTACAGTTAGAAAGCCTTGTGGCGAAGCCGTTCGTAAAAAAAAATAATAAATAAACAAGGCAGCGGGGCTGCAACTTTAGAAGAGAGGGTGGTTCACTTTGTTGCCTGAAAATATCAGGCCCGCTATTGTAGTACTGTGTAACGCTGTCGGTTTGTTTTCGACTAACTAGCGAATACGAAGAAATCCTTAACCAGGCATCTGACTCTGCGTCGGGCTCGGGTCGACAACAGTTTCGTGCTCTGCAAGTAACCGAGACTCACACTTAACTTTGAGTTAGGAAGCAAAGATAAAAGATATTTTCAACTAGCAGTACCGACGTTTTTCTCACCAGGGTCTATGAACGATAAAAAAAAAAGTTACTTATTGACGTCGTCTTACATTTCCCGTACGAGAACGTGGTAGAGAGAGCCATTATTAGGGGCGTGCGAATATTCAAGGATTTCGAATAACAAATCGAATATAGAACACTATATTAAACACCGAATATTTTCGAATAATAAGCACCAATGTAAAAACCTCGAAGGAACGATACTTTGGAACAAAGAGGGCTAACGTTTATTGTTTTAGTAATCGAATTACCAAGATACGTGCAGCCCAAGGTTTTACGGAACTCTCGATGCCATATAAATATTGATTACAGGATGAGGGCGTCGCTATATCCCTTTCCGACCCAGCGACCAGTATACTGGACATAACGAAAAAAGCGGTGCAGAAAAGCAAGCAAAACTACAATCTGAACTGAAACCACTTTGGCAGCTTCTGTAAGAGTTGAGCAACATTTCTTTAAATGTAGTCACTCCTTCAGCCCCATTTTCTGATGGGGGGCGCCTCAGAGTAGTGGCTTCATCCACGCGGAAACATGCGTGCACGATGCGGTCAAGTGTACAAAATTATTTTGGGAGCTCTCTTCGCGCAATTCAAATAATTTAAATCGTGCGTGCTGTCCTATGTCTGCTTGATACATTGTTGCAAAAAGGTAGCGTTTGTAATCAGACGTTTGCTGGCAATGCGAGAATGTAATCATGTCCAGTATACTGGACACCAGGATGCAATTGGCGCACATCGTGCTAAACATGGAGCGGAAAAAGGAAATAAAGGGGCAGCGTCACATGACAATCTTGAAGGCCAGCCATAGAAAATGAAACTGGGGCATGCTGGGAATCTAACAAGGGCATGGAACACGAGGAGGGAGCGTCGTCTGATGATGTTGACTTCTGGACGCTAGGCGCGCTCCCTCCTAGGTTTTTTCCGCCTTCGTGGTGCTGAACGCTATGTGTGACAGCCAACCATGAGAAACTTTTTCTTGGGTCAAAACGAACCGTTTTTGTATTTTAGACGATTGACCTTCTCACAGGGCTAAAAGCAACTCTTTCAAGGAAGATAGCACAATGTGTGTACCCATATGCGCAACAAACTAATCCTAGTGTCCATTATACTGGACATGGTTCTCCTGAGAAAACCATTGTACTTACAGTCTCCTTTATTTATTTGCATGCTTTTCAATGGCCTCTTAGCTAGAAAAGAACATTAAAAATTTTTTTTCTACCCTAGAAAAAATTCGGGTCGGAAAGGGATAAATTGATTACAATATGAAAACTCCAGTGTTCGCCCAGTCGCCAGAGTCGTTGATCCGCCATCTTCATCATGTCCATTCATAACGATGTTGAGTCATGAATATTGTTTAATGTTTATATATCAGTTTTATTCAAAAGCTGTTGAAAAAGTACCACATTGAATACTAAGGTCAATGCTGTATTTCAGCCCACAGTTACAAAATATATCTAAGGCTCCGGTTGCTGCTTTACACGAGCTTACCCCAGTTTACAAAATGGTCGGTATTTTTTTGTCGGTTGCAATGTAATCTTAATGTTGCTTTGTTGAAGTTTATTTCTGTCAAATAAAATATTGTGAAATTCTTGGGATGCTTCAAAAATGGTTAAATTATCACGCCAGGGCTGCTTTGAACATGGTTGCCTTACTATTAAAAAACTATCCCAATATTAATCGATTATTCTCATTAGTATTCGATTCGGTATCATCACTATTCGATTCGCATTCGATTCGCTTCTAAAATTCATTATTCGCACACCCTAGTCATTATATATGCGCATTCGTGAACTGCGATGTAGGAACTTCAATTATTCCGTTCTCGCCCAGCCGACGTATACTTACAGTGTTGAGCACAGACCCCATAAACTAGTGTGGTTTTTTTTTTCTATATCTTTGTTCCTTTGTCATCTCCCATTTCAATTGTCATTTCCCCCTCGTTGATTTCACCGAGAAACTGGCTCCCCATCCGTTCCTCTCTATTGACCCGCCAGCAATTTTTGGGTCCCATTCACAGTCTCGATGCCTCGTATTCGTCTTTGTCCAAAATCTATTCAATCGCTGCGCCCTCCCCTTTCTTTTCTATTCTTTATTCATTTTTATTAGAGCTCAGTGCTCTATAGTTTATGCTCAGTCACAATGCGCATTCGTTGTGTTCCCTTCTTTTCTTCGAGCATCGTGTGAGGGTATATATATATATATATGTGTGTGTATATATATACGTTCGCCTCCCGTTCCCTCCTAAGCAATAAAAAAGGTAGCAAAGAAACTGACATATCTGAAAGGTATCTTGGCTCACTATTTATTTCCTCGACTGTGAAGAGAGGCGGAAAATATAAGCGTTGCTTCTAAAGATAGACCAAGGCATTGTTAAGATTCGTAAGGACAGCAAACAACAGACTTGCACGAGCGGCTGTAGACCCATAATGATCCCGTATACCGCACAAGACTGCCGCTCTGCTCTGTTACGTCATGTGTGTGTGTGTGCTCCCCTTCTTTTTCTCTCTTTCTTTACTCTTCTTTCAATCTCCCTCATCCCTTTCCCCCTGTGCAGGGTAGCATACCGGTTATGCCAAACTGGTTAGCGTCCCTGTCTTTCGTCTCTCTATTGTTTTCCTTCTTTTTAAAGAGAGAGATAAAAAAAACGTCTTTTTTCTGTTTTAAATTTGCCGATAGTTAGTCTTTTACCATTTCTACTCTGTTTATCCCTGCTTAGACAGCTCAGGCTTCGCTCTCTCCCTCTCTTTTTCTCAAATTTCCTGCACCCATAATCTTTGTAACCCAGAACGGAAGCCTCGAAACGCGATTTCGAAGATAAACGGGATAAAAAGACGGGAGAGAGAACAAAGGGAATCCGAAAGTGCCAGGCAGGGCGGAAGCGGAACGACGCACGAACCGCCACAGCGAAAACCTTGAAAAAAAAAAATCCTTTATAACGCGACGTGAACGGAAACACCACTCTCGGAACCACGAAACGATTGTAGCTAATTAAACGCGCTTTAAGAGCGCACAGGGGAACAGATTAGCTGAAAAAGGCTAAACAGAAAAAAATAAAGAAAGAAAAGGAAGCAGAGGAAAGGAAGGACTCGAATTTCTCACCGTGTGTGTGCCTTTCCCGGAAACAAATGAAAAAGTCCTCTAGTTGCGCTTGTTTGTGCTCGCGGGTTCCTGTGTTTCGACTCAGAAAATAGTAATATGGTTATTTGTTTCTTTTGTTTCCTGTGTTCTTTATTTATTTTATTTTATTTTTTTTTCATTTGCCACAGCGAGTGGCGCGCGCGCGCGCATTACCGTATAGTTGCAGGGCATGCAAGCAGCCAGGCAAGAAACGAGAGCCAACATCGAAAGGATCTGCTGAAAAGCGAGAAGCGAAAAAAACTCCCACGAGCCTCGAGAATTGGATTACGCGTGCACGGAGGGTTCCCAATGACGGACACGTAATGCATTTCTGTAGTTCCCGTCCGTTTTACTGACGGCTGCCCCCGAAAGGGACGATGCAAGCGTGATGTCCCTCTGACGGCGTCGAGATAAGCTTAGTTCGCTGGGCTCGAATGACTCATTCATTATAGAGCGACTGGCAGTAGTCGATTCCCAGATGTAGTGGAAGGGAAAGCATGTAGCTGAAAGAACAGTTTCACTCCCGAGAAGATGCCCACGAACCTGTCGCAGCCACTGACATGGCCACCTGTCACCTTTTCCCCTGACATTGTCCTAGTTTTCATCTGTCATAGCTTTAGTAGACAGCTTCTAGACGAGTTTCAGATCATTTTAGAACAGGGTTGGGTGCGATTATACCGTTACCGTCACTGATCCCGGATACCAGCTGTATTGGCAAATAATCCGCACTGCGCATGCGCCACCACGCATTGATGATAACTTTTAACAGTGTGGTGCTTTAAATCGTCGTTTGGCGCTGGCGCAGTGCCCCAACAAAGATTTTGTGCATGTTAACACCAGAATGGCGGTCAGCGAAGGAGGCTCGTAATATATGTGTGTGAGAGAGATGGATAGATAGATAGATAGATAGATAGATAGATAGATAGATAGATAGAGCGAGAGAGAGAGAGAGAGAGAGAGAGAGAGAAAGAAAGAAAGAAAGAAAGAAAGAAAGAAGGAAAGAAAGAAAGAAAGAGAGAGAGAGAGTGTGTGTGTGTGTGAGAGAGAGAGACAGAGAGAGAGAAAGGGAGAGAGAGAGGCAGGGAGGTGAACTAGAGTTTGTCCAGTTTGCCACCCTGCACGTGGGGGGTAAAAACGAGAAAGTGAAAAAAAAAAAGCGTGATTGTACACAATTCACAATACACATGCACAGCCCGGCGTATCTATACCGGCGATCACTAAATTCATTTTTCTTCACGAACTGCAGAATGGCTCGTACGGCTTTCTGGGCTGACGAACTGCGAGTTCAGGCTCCCAAGATATATATCTGAATACTTACAATATATGAAAATTATTCAACACATGGGCTATTTTTACATGATGCTATATGGTGTTTTATGGCAAAGGGGCCAGTTGTGGCCAAAGACCGCCAAGGCTAGCAAAATGAAGATATAGATTGCGTGAAGCCTACTGTGTTCATTCACATATAGCTAACACCGGTTAATTTTGGCTAGCACTGGCTAATTCGGGCACTCTTATTCTGGCACATATTGGCTAGCACTGGCAACTCTTAACCAGTGGTTGCTATCAAGGTAATTGAAGATGATTAAAGGTGATGCTAACATAAACATATTTCTCAAGTATTCACCGCTAAATCGCCACCAAAATTTTCTTTTCACCAAGGTGCAACGATTCCAGTTCAGGAAACCACTGCTCCCCCCACTGGCGTCACGCGTGTGCTTTGCGACCCCCCTGAAAGTGACGTCTCTCGGTTTGTCACGTGATCGTTCGTCCCACTCTAGCTGCGCGCCGTACTTCGGCCGCGTACCGCACTATCACGGCGTGCGAAAGCCGACTCCCCAAAGTCTTCCGTCATGCCGCGGAAAGACCGGGAAAAGCCGCGGCTTGCGCACGTCGCACGAAACACAGAATCATTCCCAGCTCGCGGCTCTCTCCTTCAGTCCGTCGGCCTGAGAGGGAGGCTTCCCAGCATCTCCCGATGATACCGCCGTGCCTGCAGCTTCTTCTCTCATCTCTCCATCTCTTATCTACATCCTCGCTGCGCCTATTGGTTTACTTAATTTAATTCTTTCTCTATATTTCTGGTTCTTTCCCCTGTATACGCTCTCCCTCATACTGAACGTCTCCATCCCTTCACGCACCATTTATTTCCGAACGAGCGTACAGATAGGCACCGTGGCACGCAGCTCTTTCCAACCGAACAAAAAAGCTAGAGAAGATAGAAAAGATAGAAGCGCCCGCCGGTGGCAGAGGCATCCTCGATCACATCGAAGTTCTTTTTCATTTAGCCCCGATATGATTTATGAAGGTGACGAAAAGCGGCACCGCGGGCGATTTTTTACGCTATTGCACAACTGTCGCCAGCACCTGCGCTTCCGGCAACTTCTCCTTCGTCGCCTCCTCGCGTATTTTCCATCGACCAACGGGTTGAGAACTTTACAGTATATGCTTTCGCGGAATACGCAACACACCGCGAATCCGCCTTTTTCACGGTGCCACAGCGCATGCGTCCTTCCCCTAGCGGGTAAAGTAAAGAAACGCTTTGGTAGGGCCTTCGCATACTATTCGATCTCGGAGGCTTTTGTTCTGGCGATCCCGGTTGACCCGGATCACTCCGCAAAGCTCCGCCCCCTTATAAAAGCAGCAGAGGGCAGCACAGGAATATGAAAAAGGCGGATTACGCCGTCGGAGATAAAGGGTGGTTTTCAAGAAATACATCCTACTCTAAATCATCCCTATTGTTTCGAAACGCACAGGTATTTGAGATCTGTAGAGAAAAATAGTTACGGCGACCATTTAAGTGTCTTTAATTGCGCGAGCCAGTAGCGTTAAGTGAACTTTCGGTTCACTTAGGTAGACTTTAGAGTATGTGCCATCTTGATGGCGGGCGCCATCACACACCAACACACGCACGCACACACACACACACACACACACACACACACACACACACACACACACACACACACACACACACACACACACACGCACACGCACACGCACACACACACACACACACACACACACACACACACACACACACACACGCACGCACGCACGCACACGCACACACACACACACACACACACACACACACACACACACACACACCGACGAAACAAAAGGGCCCACGACTGGCAACGAGACAGACGAGCTTAATGAGCGCTTTAATGAAGTTGGCCTTAACCACTTCAAATTCTGCGGAATGTAGGAAACCGCTCCTTACACCAAACCTAAAAATGGCATCCCTTTTCGTTGCCATTTCTAGACTAAAATGCAGACGTTGAGGGCTGTGCATATGTGCAGGGGAAGGTATAGAATGCCGTGGATGATCGCAACGAAATGCCGTGAGCTGGACGCCGCCCGTTAGCTCGGGGAGCAACACACATGCGCGGAGCTATTCTCGGTATAGCACAGCTCGAGGGCGAGAGGGGCGCCCTGCATCGTGCAGCCATTACATTATAGTGCCGCTTACGCCTCGATGCGGGTCGAAGCGGTGCAAAGCGAGCGACTAAGTCGCGGCGCTGCCGCACCCGTAATTACAGCCATCAGTACTGCATTGATACCTGTAATGATCTTTCCTTGAAGTGTGAATGAATTAAGAAACCAGAAGGGGAAATTGGAAGTTAGCATAGGAACGAATGGGCGTAGCTTTTACGTATATTTGTTTTATTTCGGTCAGAAATCGGGCATCGGCGCATTTGTCTGGGACAGCATAAAGGCTCGAGTAAGCGTTACGACACAGGCAGCTCAAAGAGTCGATCTAGTGAGACTGAAAAACATGGCGCAATATAATGTAACTTCATGGAGGAGACAGAGAAATATTTTAATGAATAGCTGGAGAGGTTTGTCTGGCTTTTCGCCTGACATGCTACTCCAGGGGCTGGGTGATGATTATGATATATACACTGATAGACACATAACACGTACAGCCACACACACGTAGACTACACTATTTACAAAGTTTCATTCAGGCTCGTGGCCCGCAAGAAAGTTAGCAGCGCTTTCGTGGCGCGTAACGCACTGGAGCTGGTTTGCCATGGGCCCAGAATGTGTTTTAACTCCAAATTCGAGTCCCGTTGAAGTTTCAAGGCCACCTTCATAGACTGTCTCTCTGATGCGTATAGCCTCGAAGTGACTGAAAGTAATGACAAACAGAAAGCTTTAATGCTTTGCGCCTTCTCTACCCACTACCTGTGATAATGACGTGCGCAATAATGTCGACATTAATTACTGACCAAATTCAGACTTTTTATTGTAGAAGCCTTCCTTAGCCATAGCTATTGTGCTCACTTGAATGACACTGACTAAAGAATCTACCGGAATGGTGTTCCCCCAGCTTCAGGTTGATACGCTGTCCGGTTTGACCGATATATAAATTTCCACACGCCAATGGTATCTTCTGTGTCACTTTCGGGGCGCACTTGACAGGTTTTGTTTCTGTTGATTAATCGAGTGCAGATTAACCCCTGCGCTTTTTCTTGTTCATGGTGTAATCGCCTGTAGTTCGCTTATTTTCATGTCTAAGTGAATGGGTTGGTTGACTGTGTGGCATCACATTGTGCTCAAAATCGTAAACTTAACACATAGGCACACGCGCTCCTATGTGTTATGTTGGCGCTTGGCGCTTTGTATACATACGAGTCTCGCTCCAGTGGCTCCCCCCCCCCCTCCCTAAAGTGTACGCCAGCGGCGTTTCCACGTCATAACCACGTCATATGAACTGCGTTTCCACGTCATATGAACTGGCTGAGTATTACAGGACCGGTTTCAAAGGGGAAAAAAAAGAACCGAAAGCGCGACCGTTAGATGTGTTTAGCTATGCGACATTGTCAGGTATACGAAATAGAAAGAACATGACGACAAGATCCGCAGTGCAGTCAATCGGCTGCAGGATAATGACATGTCTGAGATCAGATTAGGCATCACTTATAACTCCAGCCGCTATGCATGGTCGATTTCCATGCCTACGTTAAGCACGCCAAGCACTTTTAAAAGCTCAGATGCGCGTTAAGTATACCGAAACACGCTTGCGAAAACAACGCAACAACCTAAACTAACGCGTACAATAACAACTTAACAAGTACAAGGAGGCCGCTTAACAAAGTTCACTGAAACGTTGAGCCCGAAGTGCGCCTGCGAATACGGTGGCCTAAAGAAGACTCTCAGAACAAGTGCAGGGCATGGCGAAGCAGAGGAGAGGCGCTTCGCCAGGGTCCCGTAGCGCCGGCTGCAAGGACACGCGCTTAAAGCGGGGTCCGCTTCGAATAATCGTATCAAAATTTAGAGTGGCACGCTCTCGCTGATCTATTTTGCGGAGCTCAAACGCTGGCGCATGTACTTAAATTTCAGAGTAATGCATTGCTCGATACAACGACCCGAGCGTGCCCCCCAACTGGTACGAGTACACGTAAGTGTGCCACGATCTGCGCTTACATCTGCGCTTGTATGCGCAGATATAAGAAAAGCGCACTTCAGGAATGGAAGTCACGACGAGCAAAAACGCGACACGTACAAATACTCTTACATAAATATCCGTACCCGTTTCAGAGTTCTGTGCAGCACCAGCTACAGCTCGGCCTTCGCTGCGGCCCCGTCTGTGTGACGCATAGGGGGGCGCACACGAGCGTCTAGCACGCTATATAGTACCACGGTTTCCAAAGCCGTCAAGCCCATGCATCGTCTGCACGAGGCAGGCACGCCAACTTCGTAAACATTCACTCTTATCTCGCGCAAGGTCTCAAGACTTCATTATGGGTCACTAATTAAAAAGTGAAGGCACGTGCTCCTTCACCACCGCAGCACAGCAGAGATGCTATTAATTAAACGCGCTTCCATGCTTCCCAAAGGATCAAAGCAAACACTCGGCCCAACTCAACTATGTATGTTATGTGCCTCAAAGTGAGATAGACTATACTAGTAACAGTTCTATTCCAATCAGCAATAAACCTAATAAAGATGGATGGATTAAACTGGAGCAAAAAGCAACGTGATGGTAAGTATTCCTGTCTGCGATGACTGCTGGCTTCTCTGCGTGCACAGTTAACACCTAGCTCCTAAGTTGCACTGATTCTTCGCAGACTACTCATTAGTGCCTAGAAAAACGCCACCTCAAGCATGCACTCTTAACAGATGCACCCCAGCCGCTCTCACTTCTAACGGTATGAACGACCTGCACGTAACTCCCGCGAGAAAGTGAAATAGGCCTGCGTGCAAAGTCGGCGGCTTCCTTTGGACAGGAAGGTCGGGGGAGAGGGCGCATAAGGGTGCAGTAACACGCGTCGGCTCCCTTTGAGCCCGGTGCCGCCGTAGACACGTGCGACGTCGTCGTCTACTCAGCATGTAAATGAATTCTCGGAGCGCGCTCCGAAAGCGATCCGGCCTGCCCCCAGCCGACAGAGCCGCAGGCGCGCACTGCTTGCGCACCGTTCGTTGCGACAGGGGCGGAAGCGCGGGATATCTGCCGTGCTTACGCGATTACTGTCGCCCTCCCCACCTCCTCCTTGCCCGTGGATGCAGTTGTCAGAGCGGCAACTGGCAACAAGGATAAATACATAGCATAGACGCGAGCATTCGTTAAACATGCCTCTGGTGTTTCTACCAGCGACATTTATTTTATTTTCGCCGTTTTCTTAAGGCTGCGGGTTTTCGTAGTGATCAAGTGATCGATATGTTTCCTCGTCAAATTCGTCCTTAGCAGCCATATAAGTTATGCCTGTGGGATCAAACCAAATCAAATCTTTATTTCCACCGTGTGGATACAGATGGAGGACAACGAGAAAAAAAAAAACAAAAAAAGAAAAAAAAACTGCCTAGTCCGCAGTCCAACATAATGTATGGCGTGTGGCCAACAGCAAAGAAAAAGAGATGCCACCAAATATCGTAAGACACGGCAGGTCAAAGAGATGTGCGACGGGCACATTTGATATGCACCGTGTCATTAAGGTACGCTTGAGAATGCGGGGCTGAAAGTACGCAATACTTCTCTTACACAAGTGTCCCTAGTATCATTAATGTATACATTATTGCCTAATGTATATATTAGGAATATATGCCTAAGGATGTGGGACGGCGCAAGTACGGAATACTTCTCTTACGCAAGATGCATCTCCGACTGGCTATCAGCCATGTCGCTGTATATCTCACCGATCACGATAATTAGTGCTCGGTATTTGAGCATCGGCGGATCAAGAAACATTATTGGCGACTGAGGGACCACTGGAGAACATAATGCCCAGACATTTGTTTCGAAATTCCGGCGCTACTTCGAAAGCAGCGGACGAGCTGACAAGAGAAAGGTACGGGACATAGCAAAGGCACGTGTCGATCGATTGCGGTACACCTGGAATAGCATTCGAGAACGACCGCGTTCCGAATCTCGGCCGCTGTTCGCTAACAAGAACATGTATTATACAAACTAATCGCTCCCTCGCGATTGCCTCCGAGCCAGTTGGGTTTTCTCCTCGCGTTGGCCATTCGCAGCCTTCTACTGTATGCAACCGTGCGGACTCGGCGGTGGGACGGTAAATCTTCGTTCCGCTTCTATATAAAGACGATGGAGGGCAAGGAAAGAGCGCAGCGCACACACGGACGGCTGCAGGAGGATATACGCATAGGGGGCATTAGCCTAAATAAATAAGGGCGGCCGGGTCACCCTGTTACCTATAAACTTGTGTCAGCGCAGCTGAAACGGAACTGCCGTGGTGGACGGAATCCTGCTACGCTCCGCGCGCACGAGAGAGAATGAAACAGCGGTAGCTATAGGGAGGAATCTATCGGAAAAGTGATAGTATACAATTTCTCGTGAGATAAATATTACTCGTTACCGGCCCTTTTTCTCTCTTTCCCATAAGAAAGGAAGGAAATAATTGAGCGAGGAGAACACATTGACAGACAAGAGACAATGTCCTGCCTGAAGCCCTACAGCTCGCGCGGTTAAATCTTCGTCATAGCGGATTAACCGGGAAATCAAATATGAAAACCACGCGCGCAAAAAAACGTTTTCATAAATCGCGCGAGCGCTTCTCCACACTGCGTATTTTCTGAACCGATGGTGGCACTGGTGGCCTTTAAATTATGACAAAATGATACCTACACGTGTTGCGGCTTGTTTCTTGTTCATGCTTCTATACTGCGTGGTTTATCTTACCACATTGTTTTCGAAGCAAACTGTTTGCACAAGCTATATAATATGCCTAAAAAAATATATATACTACGCTGCCATTTGATGGACAGATGTCTTGTAAAAAATCCGACTTCAAAAACGTGAAAAGGGGTTTCACGCATGGCGCGAAAGTAGATGTATTGTAGCTTAGAAAGACAAAAGTTTTGTTATATAGTCGGTAAGGACTCGTCATGGAAGGAGGTAAGGACGTACAAAGCACGGACACAAGAGAGAACAAGACAACACAAACACACGGCGTTTGTGCTGTCTCGTTATATTCTCGTGTGTTTGTGTTTGTAGGTCTTACCATCTTTTAGATGCATTGTGCAGTGTGTAGAATATATAGCGCGTGTGGAATATATGTGGCGCCAGAATGCTGGTGCAAGAAATGGTCCCCAAGCAGAACACACACACACACACACACACACACACACACACACACACACACACACACACACACACACGCACGCACGCACGCGCGCACACACACACACACACACACACACACACACAAACACACACACAGACACACACACACACGCACACAACACAAACACACACACACGCACACACACACACACACACACAAACACACACACACAAGCACGCACGCACACGCACACACACAAACACACACACAGACACACACACACGCACACACGCGCACACACACAAACACACACAAACGCACACACACACGCACACAAGCACGCACACACACGCACACAAGCACACGCACACAAACACACGCACGCACACACGCGCGCGCGCACGCACGCACACACACACACAAGCACGCACACACACGCACACAAGCACACACGCACGCACACACACACACACACAAGCACGCACACACACGCACACAAGCAAACACACACACACACACACACACACACACACACACACACACACACACACACACACACACACACACACACACACACACACACACACACACACACACGCACGCACACAGATAAAGCCTATGAATAATAATAACGACACGAGGGGCGGTGCGTACGCAGCTCGGGTGGGCTCAATATTTCACGCCACACAATGGCCTTATCGTTGCGGTGGTGGCAAGCGAGGCCATTACCACATACAAGCACCACGTGAAGAACATGGTGTATAACACAACGACCAGAATGAACGGACACAGCCACACAGCCCTATACCGTTATCTCCAAGTGGCGCAGAAAGTACAGCACAAAAGCGAACGTTACCGCAGCGAAAAAACACTGTAGAACCATAGAACACGCTTCGGGGACTTTCTTGAAAGTATTTTGTGTTGGCCTGGCACCGCTCGGGAGAACAAAAATCTCGATATTCGCACGCAATGTAAGTCATCGCGTGCCGCGAACCAGTATAGAGGACTGGCGCGGCAGAAAACATTAGCCATATCCATTATACGAACACTAGCAGCGTATACCTGCGCACGTGGATTGAAATGGCAACAAGCTGCGCAGCAGCGTGTGGAGAAAAACTTCGGCATGCGCAGACCTGCATTGCACTGGCCGCTTTTCGCAAGGTGACCGCACGCATAAACTACATGCGGTAGCGCGTGGTCAGCAACAACTCGGGACGCGAGAAGTCAAATGACTCGGGACAATAGCGCATGCGCCGTAACTTCGCGCGGTGAGAATATGGCACGCTCCTCGTATTAGCATACATAGGGTGTACCGGACGCACCCACCCACATGCGGCGTGCACGCAAAACAGTTCGCAAAACGTGCTCGGTTAGCGCGCGCTTCTCAATTTCGTCGGTATGACCTACTGTGTGCTACTGCTTAGCAATCAACTGAGAAACGGGGTGCGCGTTTCATTAATGTGTCAGGGAGAAAGCGAGTAGCAGTAAGCTAGCACAAGCGTAGGATGAGCCGAGGGCAGAGAGAGAGAGACAGAGATATTAATCTCGAAATGAAGCAGAAGCGCGGGCAACGCAGCTATATATGCCCGATTTCACGACAGTCGAAAACGATGCGGGCAAGCCCACTTATTCCTGCACCACGTCTTGTGCGAAGTAGAACATTACACTGTTCTATTAGTCGTGATCTAGGTCGGCAAAAAAAAAAAAAAATTGGAGCTCACTCAGACTCACTCAAGAAATATATTTTGCTCTGAGCGCTCACTCGGACTCAGACTCACCAAATTTTGCCTCAACCGGACTCACTCGGACTCAGACTCACTAAAATTTTTCTCATCCGGACTCACTCGTACTCAAGCTCACCAACACATTACTCAGCCCGACTCACTCCGATTCAAGACTCACGGTTTGACCTGAGTCTGAGTGAGCCTGAGTGAGTCAACTCATGAGCCCTGTTAGCGTAAAATTCGATTTTTCGATAATGGTGTCCATGCTATCTAACGCCAATATCTGACATAATCTGTGCTCTACGATACGTCTATTGATCTTGTACCTTCAAATACGAGTTATCAGTGGTTTCAATTCCAGTAAGGACATTCTTATAAAATACACCACTCACGCGAAATATTTTAATTCAAAAGCTTCCCATGAAAGAGTTTAGCAGGGGGAGGTCATGGACAACCCCCCCCCCCCCCTTATACTAGCTCACGCATGATCAATAAATACTGAGGTGGCGCATGAACGCGAGTACATTGAGATATGTGTGAGTAGACTTGAGTGTAAAAGCGTTAGCTGATATAAGGCTGATGGTAATGCTGAAGATGAGTAGATAGGACCACAGGTCGGCAATAGAAGGTGGAGCTGACTCAGACTCACTCAAGAAATATGTTTTGTACTTGGGGCTCACTTGAACTCAGGCTCATCAATTTTTCCTCGACCGGACTCATTCGGACTCAGACTCACTAAAATTTTCCTCCACCGGACTCACTCGGACTCCAACTCACCACAATATTGCCACGCGCCTTTCTTTTACTGTATTCGGTTTCCGCCCACAAAGACTATCAGCAGTACTCGGCGCAGACCGCGCCTTATTGTTCCAGAAGCTTCTCGGTTGTAGTAGATCGTTTTGTTAAGATTGCACGCAAGACGGTAACACTCAAGATTATTCCAGAGCCTGCGCGACGACTAGTGATAAGGCTAGAATGTTCGACGCGTGATTTATAAAAGCCGGCGCGTTCCAACGAAGTTCAGTTGATCGACGGTCGACGCTCTGTTCGCCGCTATCAGTGCCAGCGTGTATTGCTGTAATCTTACTTTCCGTTTACCGGCCACAAGTTCGGCCTAATAAACAGTTTCATCTTAAACACGTCGCCTGCTGCCTTCGTCGACGTCACACCCACGTGACATCTGGTGGAGGTGCTGCTTCTTTCATGTACCGGACGCCCCCGTCAAGCCGTGAGCCCAGCCCAACTCGGGACGAAGACACCTACCCCGTCACGGACAGTCGAGCCAGCCGCAGACTAAAAGGACTCCCCCCGCAGCACGGACTTCTACCGGACAAGCCGAAAGCTACGGCGACGAAGACGACAGGCACGATGACGGCCGCTGTGTCCCCTGCAACCATCGTTATCCAGCCACCGAGAGAGCCACCGACTTTTCATGGATCACCAACTGAGGACCCCGAAACCTGGCTAGAGACTTACGAACGTGTCGCCACCTTCAACAACTGGGACACCGACGAAAAACTGCGCCGCGCCTACTTCTACCTAGAAGACGCGGCAAGGACCTGGTTCGAGAACCGGGAGTCCACACTTCGAACATGGGACTTCTTTCGCAGCGCTTTCTTGGAGACGTTCGCAAGCGTCGTACGTAAAGAAAGGGCCGCCGCTTTACTAGAAACACGGGTCCAGCTCCCGAATGAAAACGTGACAATCTTCACCGAAGAGATGACACGACTTTTCCGACACACCGACCCTGACATGACCGAGCAGAAGAAGGTCCGTTTCCTCATGCGAGGGGTCAAGCAGGAGCTCTTCGCGGGACTGATGAGGAACCCACCCAAGACCGTCCATGAATTCCTGACAGAGGCAACCACAATCGAGAAGACACTGGAGATGCGCACCCGGCAATTCAATCGCCGCTCGACGACAGGCTACGCCGACATTCAATCCCTCTGCTCAGATGACCTGCGCGAGACCATAAGGGCCGTAGTGCGTGAGGAGCTTCGTCGAATGTTCCCGTCATCCCAGCCGCAGGTTTCCTCGATCGCAGATATTGTTCGAGAGGAAATCCAGCAGTCGTTGGGTGCCCCTGAGTCGCAACAGCCTCAGCCGCAAGCCATGAGCTACGCTGCTGCAGCCCGACGCTACGCTCCCGCTCCACGCCCCCGTCAAGACACCACACCGCCGCAGTACCGCCGCCAGACTCCGCCCCCACCGCCACCGGCGCCATACCGCCCACCTGCCAGCCAGCGCTACCCTCCGAGGAAGACCGACGTTTGGCGCGCCCCTGACCACCGCCCACTATGCTACCACTGCGGTGAAGCCGGGCATACGTACCGCCGCTGCCAGTACCGGGAGATGGGACTGCGTGGTTTCGCCGTAAATGCGCCGCGTCCGCAGCCTGGCGAACGACCTCGTGACATCGCCGACTACCTCACAGGAGCGCAGTGGACACCCCGACGACCTTCCCGTTCACCGTCGCCAGGCCGCTACACCTCACCGCATCGCAGGCAGTACACCAGTCCGGCTCGGGGCCGATCTCCGAGCCCGTACCCGGAAAACTAAGGGCAGCAACCGATGGAGGTGCGGTTGCTGTACGTCGAACTACCGAAGATCCTCCGCCGACGCCGACGACGACGCCGCGACGAAACCTGCTGAACACGACGCGAAGCAGACAGAGCCCTGCCGACGAAACCTCGCGGACCGAGCTACACCTGACGACGCAGCAAGATGGAAGCAGCGCAACAAATCGACGCAGCCGTGACCCGACACCGCGAGCTAACCGCAACGCAAGGCGACGGACTAGCGACCTCGACGTTCTCATCGACGGCCACAACGTCACCGCTCTCGTCGACACTGGGGCTGACTATTCCGTCGTCAGTGGGCCATTCGCCGCCAAGCTGAGGAAAGTAAAGACCGCTTGGGGTGGACCCGAAATCCGGACAGCTGGAGGTCACCTGATAACGCCAATTGGAGTCTGCACGGCGAGAGTCACCATCAATAACCGGACTTATCCTGCGAGCTTTGTAATTCTACAAAACTGCTCCAGGGATGTGATACTTGGAATCGACTTCCTAAGTGACCACGGCGCCGTCATCGACCTGAGGTCTGAGTCGATAACACTAACCTCAGACAAAGCGCTCCCGCCCCACGCGACGCCAAGGAACCATGCGTTGAATGTTATAGAAGAGCAGGTGACCGTTCCTCCGCTCTCCAGCGTCATTATTTCCGTCGGCACCGAAAAACCCGTAGACTTCGAAGGCGTCATCGAGGGCGATCAGCACCTGCTTGTAAACCGTCAGATTTGCGTCGCAAGAGGCATTGCCGAGTTGCGTGAAGGGAAAGCAACAGTGATGCTAACAAACTTCAGCAACGAATACAAGCACGTGAGCAAAGGCACGACGGTCGCCTACGTCGAAGAATTTGTGGAAGCCAGCACTGCCCTCGCCCTCGCCGAGTCTGCCGAGCACGCTACGACGAACGAAGCTCATCAACTAGCTTTCGACGTAAATCCGAGCCTGCCGACGCATAAACAAGGACAGCTCAAAACCCTGCTCCGGCAATACAGGGACTGCTTTTCGTCGTCGTCAAGAATTCGACAGACCCCAGTCGCCAAGCATCGTATCATAACTGAAGAAAGTGCCCGACCAGTCCGTCAGAGCCCGTATCGAATTTCGACGCGAGAACGCGAAGCCGTAAAGAAGCAAGTCGACGAAATGCTACGCGACGACATAATCCAGCCGTCCAAGAGTCCCTGGGCGTCTCCCGTGGTGTTGGTGAGGAAGAAGGACGGCACGCTACGTTTCTGCGTCGACTATCGTCGCCTGAACAAGATCACGAAGAAGGACGTGTACCCCCTCCCACGGATAGACGACGCCCTGGATCGACTCCACAACGCGAAGTACTTTTCGTCGATGGACCTGAAGACGGGCTACTGGCAAATCGAAGTCGACGAGAGAGACCGAGAAAAGACTGCCTTTATAACACCAGACGGCCTGTTCGAATTTAAGGTCATGCCTTTTGGTCTTTGCTCGGCCCCCGCGACCTTCCAACGTGTTATGGATACTGTACTGGCCGGCTTGAAGTGGCAGACTTGCCTTGTGTACTTGGACGACGTTGTTGTGTTTTCCTCGAACTTCGACGAACACCTGCGGCGCCTTGAAGCTGTACTTCAAGCAATCAAGACCTCCGGACTCTCCCTCAAGCCAGAGAAGTGCCGCTTCGCGTACGAAGAACTTTTGTTCTTGGGCCACGTGATAAGCAAATCCGGAGTACGCCCCGACCCACAAAAGACAACCGCCATCGCTGCTTTCCCGCCACCCAGCGACAAGAAGGCCGTGCGTCGATTTCTCGGCTTGTGTGCCTATTACAGGCGGTTCGTTAAAAACTTCGCCCGCATCGCCGAGCCTCTCACTAACCTCACCAGGACCGACGTCGAGTTCAAGTGGGAAACGCCGCAGGAGGAAGCATTTCAAGAACTAAAACGACGCCTGCAAACGCCTCCGTTACTTGGACATTTCGACGAACACACCGAAACAGAAGTGCACACCGACGCGAGCAGCGTAGGACTCGGCGCCGTCCTTGTGCAGAGGACGGACGGACTGGAAAGGGTTATCAGTTATGCTAGCCGGTCGCTATCAAAGGCAGAGGCCAACTACTCCACAACAGAAAAGGAGTGCCTTGCCATCATCTGGGCTACATCAAAGTTTCGCCCCTACCTTTACGGCAGGCCCTTCAAAGTTGTGAGCGACCACCACGCCTTGTGTTGGCTAGCTAACTTGAAAGACCCTTCTGGTCGCCTCGCACGGTGGAGCCTGAGACTTCAAGAATTCGACATTACCGTCGTTTACAAGTCCGGAAGAAAACACTCTGACGCCGACTGCCTGTCTCGTGCCCCCGTCGACCCACCGCCGCTGGACGACCAGGATGATGACGGCTTCCTGGGAACCATAAGTGCCGACGACTTTGCCGAGCGACAGCGAACGGACCCAGAACTCAGGAGCCTTATCGAATACCTCGAGGGCAAGAGCGCCACTGTTCCGAAGGTATTCAAGAGAGGACTGGCGTCGTTCTTCCTGCGAAACGGAGTCCTCCTAAAGAAGAACTTCGCGCCCCTTCGAGCCAAACACCTTCTCGTGGTTCCATCAGCAATAAGACCAGAAGTCCTCCAGGCCCTACATGACGACCCGACGGCTGGACATCTCGGTGTTTCCCGCACGATCGCAAGAGTACAGGAAAAGTACTACTGGCCGCGCCTTGCCGCCGACGTCGCCCGCTACGTAAGGACGTGCCGAGACTGTCAGCGACGGAAGACACCGCCAACAAGACCAGCAGGCTTCCTTCAGCCGATCGAGCCTCCTCGGCGACCGTTCCAGCAGATCGGGATGGACCTCCTGGGGCCGTTCCCAACGTCGACTTGCGGAAACAAATGGATCGTCGTAGCCACCGACTACCTCACCCGCTACGCCGAAACAAAAGCCCTGCCCAAAGGCAGTGCCGCCGAGGTAGCCAAGTTCTTCGTTGAGAACATCGTCCTTCGACACGGCGCCCCAGAGGTTCTCATCACCGACAGAGGCACGGCGTTTACGGCTGACCTAACCCAGGCGATCTTGGGATACAGCCACACAAGTCACCGCCGGACCACCGCGTACCACCCACAGACCAACGGCCTGACTGAGCGTCTAAATAAGACCATCGCCGACATGCTGGCCATGTACGTCGACGTCGAACACAAGACTTGGGACGCCATCCTTCCGTACGTGACCTTCGCATACAACACGGCCGTGCAAGAAACGACGCAGATGACGCCATACAAGTTGGTCTACGGACGGAGCCCGGCAACGACGCTCGACGCCATGTTACCAAACGTGACCGACGAGGAAAACATCGACGTGACCGCCTACCTACAGCGCGCCGAAGAAGCACGACAGCTCGCCCGCCTGCGGATCAAGAATCAGCAGACGACTGACAGCCGCCGCTACAATCTTCGACGACGCTTCGTGGAATACCAGCCCGGCGACCGCGTTTGGGTGTGGACGCCCATACGACGACGTGGACTTAGCGAAAAACTTCTGCGACGATACTTCGGACCGTATAGGGTGCTTCGACGTCTCGGCACACTCGACTACGAGGTCGTGCCCGACGGCATTTCGAACTCTCAACGGCGCCGTGCGCGACCTGAAGTCGTCCATGTCGTGCGCCTCAAGCCGTTTTACGCGCGGTAGTGAACCTAAGGACTGTACTTTTCTTTTTTTTTTTCATTGGACTTTCTTGCTTGTGCGTATTGTTTATTCAACTTTCTTGATTTATTGTCGTTATTTATTATTGTATGTATTTTTTTCCCATGTGTTCTGTTCTAAGCATCGGGACGATGCCTTTTCAGAGGGGGGCATTGCCACGCGCCTTTCTTTTACTGTATTCGGTTTCCGCCCACAAAGACTATCAGCAGTACTCGGCGCAGACCGCGCCTTATTGTTCCAGAAGCTTCTCGGTTGTAGTAGATCGTTTTGTTAAGATTGCACGCAAGACGGTAACACTCAAGATTATTCCAGAGCCTGCGCGACGACTAGTGATAAGGCTAGAATGTTCGACGCGTGATTTATAAAAGCCGGCGCGTTCCAACGAAGTTCAGTTGATCGACGGTCGACGCTCTGTTCGCCGCTATCAGTGCCAGCGTGTATTGCTGTAATCTTACTTTCCGTTTACCGGCCACAAGTTCGGCCTAATAAACAGTTTCATCTTAAACACGTCGCCTGCTGCCTTCGTCGACGTCACACCCACGTGACAATATTACTCACCCGGACTCCCTCAGATTGAGACTCACGGCCCCATCTGAGTTTGAGTGAGTCTGAGAGAGTCGACTTATGAGTGAGTTTGCCGACCTATGGTTGTGATACACGATGACGCAAGCAGAGTGCCAGTCGAGATAGTTCGAAATGCAGCAATGTGTGATAGTAATGAGAATAAGAAAAAAACTGGAGAGGTCGAACTGAGCGATGCGGCTCTAGCCTGCAACTCCAGGCTGAGGAACAAACAGCAGCAGATTCTCCATGTCTAGTAAGTCTTAGTTGCCCCGCCGAAAATCCCTCCTTCAAGATTTTAAAACGTAGGATTACACATTATGCATTATTTCATATTCATATGAACGATAACGCCGAATACGAAGACTGAAAAACATGCTCTACCGGCGAAATGCTAGAAACAAATATGAATACGAACGTAAGGTCGATTTCATTTAACAAATAAAACAACTTAAAACAACAAAAACAACAGCCTTGCTTTTCAGGGCTTTCGCGAGCGCTGGCTTCTTCGGATATATTTTCGATAAAACCAAGCCTCTTGCTTTTCCTGAACTCCTCCTGTCGAATTACTTCGACATCAATCATATTCGAAGGAACCGAGCGAGAAACTTTGTAAAATTTCTCAAAAGGAGCGGAATATGAATAAAAACGCCACGCAGGAAAACGTCGCGCTCGGTTGCCCTCTTCTCGTGAAGCTCAATACAAAGGAAGCATGAAATCAGCTAACATAATCGCATCTACAAATGATAAACGCCGCTCTACTTTACTGCCTCAACTACAAGAAGACGCGAGGCGTCACGACAGCGAGGAAAAAGCGAGGAAAGAAAGAAAGAAAGAAAGAAAGAAAGAAAGAAAGAAAGAAGGAAAGAAAGAAAGAAAGAAAGAAAGAACGTGTAAGTGAGCATGCAGCGTAGTTGGAAAGCGAATATTAATGGCCAAACTTGTAGAGTACGACAGGCTAATTTCATGCACCGCGCCGCTCTTCCCTCTCACTCATCGTCTCGCTGCATACATACTTGAAGAAGCTCATCTAAGAAGCTGCGCCAACCCATCCAAAGTGCACCAGACACGCAAGGTTTCTTTTCTCAGAGCGTGTACCTTATTACGCACTGCAGATGTTAAAAGAACAAACGGCGTTCTCGAAGTCGAAAAAACGAGCGGAACGATAACGAGAGAGTTGAGAGAACGTGCGCTGCCCGCAACACATGAGCGTCTAGCGGGGAAGCACCCGCCGCGACGGCAGGAAAACAAAGGACGTGGGGCGAACTAAGCGAGACAACATCGTGAGGCGTTTACACGACGGAAGTAAACGCATAGCGGGGAAGCACGCAGCTAAGCATAAGCGTGACCGTGGTGGCTCGGGAAATTTTTTTTTCTGTCTCTCTCTCGAACAGCACTCCGAAGAAAGAGTGCAGAAGAACATGCTCGCCAGGAGCCTCCGGGCTTTTCCTGATGGCTACGAGCGAAAAGGGTACCAGCGAGAATGCTCAGAAGGGGGGACGTACAACTGGATGTGCTTATTTAAATCAAGATAGCTGGACAGAAAAAATTCTTTCTTTCTTTCTTTCTTTCTTTCTTTCTTTCTTTCTTTCTTTCTTTCTTTCTTTCTTTCTTTCTTTCTTTCTTTCTTTCTTTCTTTCTTTCTTTCTTTCTTTCTTTCTTTCTTTCTTTCTTTCTTTCTTTCTTTCTTCCTTTCTTTTTTCTTTCTTTCTTTCTTTCTTTCTTTCTTTCTTTCTTTCTTTCTTTCTTTCTTTCTTTCTTTCTTTCTTTCTTTCTTGTTATTGTCGTTGTTGTTGTCACAGACAGCACATTTGCCAAACACGGCACATCGCAAATGAGAAAAGCAGCTGCCCGGAACAACCTCAGGAATCGGCTTTTCTGAACCGCCGACAACACCACGAACATTCGTTGTTACTCTTGTGAGCTCTGGCAAACATGTTGACGAGCAAGTCGTTCTGGCACGTACGTGCGCGAATACACTGCGAATGCGTACACCTGAATCCATAAGAACAAAGCCAATTTCCGACTTTCCTACCCCTGAGGCTTGCCTTAAACTTTCGAAGTTTGCAGGACCCATTACCCATCGCAATATGTGCGCTCGTACCATGGAAGGCCACGCCTTCAATATGCGCCAATTTGTCTCATAGAATTGCATACCAGCGCCGACGTCGAGTCACAAGGTGTAGAATCGGGCTGAAGTACATCTATTAACATTATAAATTCTATATCTTTCGTTGTACCTTAAAGTCACTCGGTAATTTCGCTCAATGTCACGTGGTCGTGACGTTGACGAAGGCGGAGACGGCGTGTACGAAATGAAACTCCTTATTTGGCCGAACTTGCGGCCGGGAAATGGAAACTCAAACTACAGCAAGCAATGTGCGCTGTACACTGATATCGGCGAACAGAGCGTCGGCCGTCGATAAACTGATCCGCGGCAAGGCGCGTCGGCATTTATACATGCGGCAGCGAACATTCGAGCATTATCACTGGTGACCACGTTTGTTCGAGAATAACTCAGCTGTTCGCGTTTGCGTGCCCAACCAAGCCTAACAGATGATCCTAAAATAATCTGGAATGCTCTCAGACATTCTGGCGCGGTTTGCGTAAGGCATTAGCTACACGTGCAATAGGCCGGCGACATAAAATACTGAAAGAAAGGGGCGTGTGTGGCAATATGCGCACGCGGCCACAACTGTGAAATAGCGAAGGCTTTCCCGCAAGTAACGTTTTCTAATGGAGAAGCCACCTTTCAAGGCACCTGTTTAAAGCGGATGCCTAACTTTCTGTTTCACTAGATACGATGCCTCATCGGCAACATATAAAAATGTAGTCGAACGCCAGCGTCGGCTCTCACCTTTAATAATAATATGTGGGGTTTTACGTCCCAAAACCACGATATGATTATGAGAGACGCCGTAGTGGAGGGCTCCGGAAATTTTGCCCATCTGGTGTTCTTTAACGTGCACTGACATCGCACAGTACACGGGCCTCTACCATTTCGCCTCCATCGAAATGCGACCGCCGCGGCCGGGATCGAACCCGCGATCTTCGGGTCAGTAGCCGAGCACCCTAGCCACTGATCCACCGAGGCGGACGGGCTCTCACCTTTAAGTGAGGTCAACGAGTACAGTGCATTACCGGAAGGGACGCTATACGAACTGTTCAATAGATGGCACCGCGATATTATGTCAATCCTTACATCGAGAACCTGAAGGCGAGATGTTCATGTTTAGGGCGTACTGGTTGCGCGAGTTGGTTAATCGCAGTAGGATATGGGAGCTCACTTATGAACAAGTACGACCTTCGCAGAAGGCACAGCGCTTGTTTTAGGGGCGAAGCTCCTCTAGCCGGGGCTATGTCCCTCGCGCCGTGTACGCTAGATGGCGATGATGATGACGCTGATGACGAAGAAGAATAAGCGCGTTCCAAACCACACATTCTGTTTCTGCCATCACGGCACAGCACATGGAATGTACCCACTATACGTCATAACGATGACGATGACGCTGATGACGATGAAGAATAAGCGCGTTCCAGACCACACATTCTCTTTCTGCCATGGATGAAAACGATCGTGAACGCGCTCTCACCCGCGAAAGGCAAAGCGGCAACGCCGATAACTTAATAATAATAATAATAATAATAATAATAATAATAATAATAATAATAATAATAATAATAATAATAATAATAATATCTGGGGTTTTACGTCCCAAAACCACGATATGATTATGAGAGACGCCGTAGTGGAGGGCTCCGGAACTGCCATCGCACAGTACACGGGCCTCTACCATTTCGCCTCCATCGAAATGCGACCACCGCGGCCGGGATCGAACGGCCGATAACAAGCTGCTACCCCGGGGTTGAGGACGCGGGAAGCGGCGGCTCAACTCCGCGCACACACCTGCAATCCCCGGCTCCGTTGCACACTCGGCGCGCGCGCTAGTTGGATAGGTGACCGCTAGAGGGCCGCGCCTATATAAAGCGCTCGCGTTTAGCGCGCTTCCCCTCTCTTCGCCGGGAGCTCAGTCAGCGAACATCTCCACGCAGCTACTCATTATGAACACCCCAGAGGCATAAGCAGCGGCGCGGCGGGCTCTATAACAACGTGTCACGTCTTTACATGATGTGTGGGCGAATGTTTCACGGTTTTACCGATAAGCGTTGGAGCTTCGCCCCACTCATCAGCATTCACTTCGTGGAGATGGCGTGGATACTTTTTTTTTTCTGTCATTGGGAGTGTTCAGGCGTGTTGCAGTAATCGGCGCCGGATCTTCTACAGCTTTATAAAGACCCATAAGGAGGTCTCCTCGAAAAGCCCATCTAGAGCCTGATGAATGAAGGGGCCCCGTGTGCTTCGTGCCACACAAGAGTATTCGCGATAGCAGCTTTCAATTTTCAAAGTATTGCGAATAAAGAGCTCAAAAAAAGAATGATAATGCATAAATAACCGAGGAATACGACAACGCCCAATATTGTAGGAATTCTATACAAGCACCGTATTCGTAAATATCAACAAGTATTTTTTCAGCATTTTTTTCCCCCCGCGTTTGTCAGAACCTGTTAACGTCGCTAAAACGTACCCGTTCAGCCAGCACGCAGTTGTGCAAGCGCCTATTGAGAGCTGCAGTTAGTTTGCGGCCGACAAAATCTTTCTTGTCCCTTTTTATATTAAACACGCACTGACGGACAGCCAATCTTACTTCGAAATAACGGCGTCGAAAACGGATAGCACGCGCTTAGTAATTGGAAAGCCTGCTACGAAAGGGTTGGCGGGACGTTCTCTTATCGTACCCAAATTGATCGCGCGGAATAAGAATGTCCTTGTAGTCATTACGGTCGCATAAAAGGCGCCTACGGGAGAAAATGACTTCTCGAAATCGAATCTCCGACGTTTGCGATAGAGGACCACCGGATGTGGAGTTTTCGAAGCTGCAATTTCGCGCCTACTGTCGCTCTCCGTAGGACCAAGAGAGCGCACGGATTTATTTCATTTCCTTTTCGCTTTCCATTCGTCAATCTGCAGGAAACGGCGCTCTAAAGGAGCGCGGCCCGAGGTCTTTCACCCGAGCCTTGTCGAGAAATGTCAACTATAGAGTGCACCACTATTCGCTCAGCTTGTCTCGTTTATGGCTTTGACCACCCTTCAATCTCGCCCCACTATACGACAGTTTCTCGATAAAAAACTAAGTGTCTGTTGAAGAAGACTGTCGGGGAACACAACGTACAGCGCATGCGGGAAGGCAGTGAAGCTAACCTGCCGTATCTCAAGCAAAGAAAATGTGAAGAAGAAAGGCCAAAGGAGCGCCAACACACCGACGGGTCCGATCAAGCGGGCTCCGCAGTGCAGAGGACAGGAGGTTATGTCGGTGGCAGAACCTGCAATTTTCTTCCGCCCGACGGGTGCCAGCTCGAGTGGGAAATTACCGCCGAGTGGTTCGCAAATACCGATGGAAAGGGGCAAGCAAACACTCACGTCTGAAAAAAATAATGAGTCCCAAACGCTTTGCGGCGGTGGCGGTCCTGACGTTCTTCATAGGAGAAGAGTAAAAGAAGAAAAGTGAAATAACAGCGATAAAAGAAAGTCGGTAGAAAGCGACATATTGGCAGCTCGAATGTCGCGCAGTATGAAGAAGGAAGCGAACGCAAGAAATGCCGCCGTTCTGCTAATGACAGGAGCGGGAGCACAAGTCAAATGGAGGGCACTCTTTCTTTTTTTCTACCGTCGCTCATTTCACCTCTGCGCCTTTTCGTTCTTACAGCGAATCAATGAGGCTTAAATTTCAGGAAGAAGATAGACTAGAGCAAAGATAGAAAGGTACACTGAAAAGGCAAAGAAACAAGCACGTTGATTGCACAAACTCGGCTACCGTCGAGGTCACTTCAGACAAAATGGCGGGTATAAGAGCTTAACCTGTCTCGGAATCACAGCTCCCTCGGGCGGCTGCCATCGTATCCTCACAGATGCGGTGGCGGGAGATATAAATATTCCTGCGAGAGAAGGCCACCGGCCACCTGCTGCAATCTGAAGAGGAGGTGCACGACACGCGATCCTCGGATCGGTGTCAGAGAAGATGTGGGAAAGGAAGGAAGGAAAGAAAGGTGTGGCTCACATTTCGGGGGGGATGAGGGTCAAGGACGCGCTCTCTCCATCTCCGTGGCCTGTATTCTCGTCCGCGCCTGCAGTTTCCTCGCGTAATTTATCGTACGCCATCCAGAGCGCCACGCACGCCCACGCTTGATCCGCATGAAGCAGCGGCGACGGTGTGTAGTCCCGAACCGGCGGAGCGCGCCGTTATTGCACCAACGAAGAGGACCGCAATCTTTACAAACAGCTCGGACGACTCGACGGAGCTTAGTAATGTTCCCGAAGCTGGCAAGACTATAACCATTTCGCATCTATCTCTATCTTGCGTTCTTTACGGAGTGCAGAGAGCGCAGCAACAGTTTCGGCCCCGTTTTATTGCTGCGAAACGCTACTGTATTCGTTTTTCGAAACGGGCGACGTTTTTATGGCTTCAGGAAATATTGTTCCCGAGAAAAGAAAAAGTCACAGTTTCACCGCAAGGGTGAAGCAATGAATGCGATAGCAAAAAATTGTAATGTTATACGAAGTGAGGCTGGCAGCTAACTCTTTTTGGATCCGATCTCACGCAACTCTAGAAAACGCTTGTTTAAGAGAATTCTCTTCGCGTTGAGAGCGCAGCACGTAGAAGGGTACACCGGCCCCCCGCCGTCGGCCGCCGAGAAGGGGAGATAACGCGCGCGCCCCCCGCTCGTAAAATCAAAGGTCGCTCGAGGGGACCCCCCCCCCCCCCCTCGCGTATTTTCACGCTCACGAACGACGGGCGGGGCAGGTTATATATACATATACGGCAAATGACGCCGACGCGGACGCCGACGCCGACGGCGAAAACCAGCCGCGAGTGTCCATATAATTGCTATCGCAATAAAAGGCAAAGACAGAGAGAGAATAAACAACTTTATTTTGCGAATGCAGCTTTGTAGAGGACTCTCGCGGTCAAACTGTCCTTTCGGTCCGCTCGTAACCTCCCCTTTTCTGTTTGTGTGTTCTTGACGCACCTTCTCTTCTCTGCGCTACTTTAACATTTTCTTTCCCCTTCCCTCTCCCCCTAGTGTAGGGTAGCAAACCAATGTTTCAAATTCAGGTTGACCTCCCTGCCTTTCATGAAACTCATATTCATCACACACACACACACACACACACACACACACACACACACACACACACACACACACACACACACACACACACACACACACACACACACACACACACACACACACACACACACACACACACACACACACACACACACACACACACACACACACACACACACACGCACGCACGCACGCACGCACGCACGCACGCACGCACACTCTCTCTCTTTCCTTCCCTCCCACCCTCCTTTTCTTTTCCTAGAAGAAAAGGTGCTTTTTTAAATATCCCAAATCAAAACCGCACGGTCCATATACAGTGGCTTTCCCGCATCCGCAATGACGCGTGCAGTGCGTGCGATAGGACAGAAAGAAACAGACTCATTCGCTGCGCCACAAATTACCGCTTGTCATCGCTATCTATATCAAAGCCGCGCGAAAGGCAACCGCAGAACGTACGCCAAGTGTGTTACCTTGCACAATCAGCGCCATTCATTCAAGCCACGGTGAAGTTGCTTCCGTCTGACCTGACGCACCACTGTGTTTCTTATCACGCTTCCAGATCGCAGATATATCCGCTTCCGGCTAGCGCATATTTGTTGGAAGCAGAACCAAGGCTCGCGACAACAACCGACCGAAACTTGTGGTGGCGGCTGGAGCGACGGGCACCGCTGAATGGAACACTGAACACACCCACATGCCTCGACCCTCACAGCATCGTCCGACACCCTCCCGCTCTCCCCTTTTCCGCTTCCAGACATCCGCTCCCTGCCCCCCACTCGACCTGTACGTCTGAATTCAAATTTCCAGAAGATAATACGCTTTCGGGCCCTGTGCTCTGCCCAATACCGCGTCTCGCGAGATCGCCGCGACACGAGCTTCCTGAGATCGTTGGGGGAGATAAGCGGCTGTGTATAGGAGAGAACACCGCACCGTCAATGCCCCACATTTATGACGTGCCTTTTGTACCGCGACAGGAAGTGCTCGTAGGCACCGCATATGAGGAACGGCGAAAGCAGATGACACTGTGGGAACAAGGACGATGTATCCGTTGTACGCGCAACCACACAATGTGCGTATTTAGGCTTTGTATGTCTCAAATCAGTGGTTTCCACGAAGAAATAAGGCATCGACTGTAATAGTAAGGAAAAAAAATTAAGAGACCCTTAAGCTTCGCCTTTAGGAGTTGAACGCGATAGCGATATCCTGTCCCTAGTGCGTACTTCAACCACTCAGTGCATACTTGCTATGCACCCGCTACGTACGCGCAGTAACGTCTGTGCCTTTGGTAGTGGGTGGCCAGTTTTAAATCACGAAGTCGTTATGATATTCAAGTGTTGTGACGCCCGATGGCAATG
The DNA here is from genome assembly GCA_030522465.1 of Rhipicephalus appendiculatus. NCBI lineage: Eukaryota > Metazoa > Arthropoda > Arachnida > Ixodida > Ixodidae > Rhipicephalus > Rhipicephalus appendiculatus. The sequence goes on along the minus strand of JALIZH010029584.1, from coordinate 366,084 downwards.
TAAGCTTGTACCACGCAATATTACTGATATATTACATGTTGTATTGTGACGTATGTATACAGTACGCGTGTGTTTGTAGGGCAAGAGTTATTTTCACTGCATTTCCAAGCAGAGGAAGTTATTTTCATATGTAATCCCAAGCAGAAGCGTGGCGGTGTGGAACACCTGCTTGCCACGCAGACGGCCTGGGTTCGATCCTCATTCGGACCCGGAAATTTTTATTATTTATTTTATTTGCATCTTTCTCGATTTTTCGGTCACGGACAAGATGATGATTTTTCGCTCACAACCAACGACGCCGACACCGACGCCGGAATTTCTGCGAAACGAGCTCTTTAACGCTATCGCGTTAAAAGAGAGAAAGAAACCAAGTTAGTTGTTAGCAGAGAAGTGAACGTAACAAAGAGAGAAACCATAATATGGGCGAATGAAGCATGGATCCTATAGAAGCCAAAATGATTGCTGCAAATAGAATCTCGCACTGGTTATTGTAGTGACCAAATGAGTCTCTTCGTTTCAGCAATAAATATAATACACGTTGCCATCGTTGGCTATGTTACGATAAAAGCCCCTCTTAAGCAGATACGTACGCGTAAGCACTACACGAATGTGCAAAATGGCCTGATTCGTCGATACGTCAACGCAGGTGATTGTACACGACAATTTAATAAACTAGCACCTTCATCGTCAAGTGTTTCTGAATCAGTGGCAGCAGGGAGCAAACACACCTGCACTTTGACTTGTTATTACCTCTCCCATTAAGCTTTACAGAGTTGGAAGAACCAGCACGAAACAACGTATAACAGCAACCATCCACCCTATATAAGAAACATATCCGCGCCCATGTCATATCCGTGAAATGGATGTCCAAAATGTTCACAACCTATATAATGACACAAGTTTGAGAACTGGCTAACCTCCCTGTCCTTCCTTTTCTCCTCTTCCTCCTCCTCTTGCGGATCAGCGAAAATTCTCCGGGTGCAAGAAAATAAATTTGGGTTGTTTTCTAATGATATTGTCACCAAGGCTCTTCTATGCGGCACGACATCTATGTTACATCCCGACACTCTTTAAGTAAAGTTGAGAAAACAAGGAGACGGTAACAGCCACCTTTGCGCTGGATTCATAGGTCCCGGAAAGTAAAGATATTAGTTCGTTCAAGCGCGCGCCATCACTTAAAAGTGCCAAGACCGCCGGTTGAAAAAGCACGGGACAGAAAGAAAAAAATTCTCCAGTAAAGAATATCGATACAGAAGAGGAAGGAGACGCGAAGCGCAAGAAACGCGACCATTCGAGTCCCGCGTGGCTGAGCAAATGACGCCGGAGTGCACGCAGAGCTCAGCTGAGCGTATATCCATGTCGCCCACATTCAGAAAAACTCGCGAGGGAGGCGAAAGTCATCGACGCGCTGAAACCGCCCTCAAATCTTTGAGAGTCGAGGGCGGAGTGGAGGAAAGAAAACCACGCGGTCATTAGCGCGTAATCCATTAGTCGCGGCGGCCCTGCTCAGCTTGCCACGTACAACCATCCGAGCGTATATTACACACTCTTTCCCTTCACTCATCTTTCTCCTAGCGCACACACACGACCGTTGAACGCATCACGCACGGGACCCCGCAGGGACGGCAAGGTCGCGGCACGCGCATGCGCCTATAACGATGTCGGCTGCACGAAAGAGCGACGACTTTGCTTGTGTACGTCAACATTTGTAGACGCCAAGCGTGTAGTACGCTGCACACACACACATAAATACACACGCCTCGCACGCGTGCGGAGCATCCGCAAACACTCCCTCTTCCTCCTTTCCCTTCGACCTCCTCTCCTCGGATCTCGTCTCCCACTAACCCTTTCACAACAAGCAAGCCAGGTGCGATGTGGACTGGGAGTACACGAAAATTCGTGTCCATGGATGCGTGTGTTTTAGGGGCGAAGCTCCTTAGGGCGTAGGCTAGTCCGGCGTCGTAGTCGTCGTCGTCGTCGTAGTAGCCACCTCTAGGTCTCTCAGAATGATCACTAGATGGCGCTGCGGTGCCATCTAGTGATCGACCACATGCAACCCACAACCATCCGAGGAACCTGCATCGGATCTCGTCTTTGCAAAACTTCCCACTACGGCCCATCCAAGAACCCCTATCCCTTCACTTTTTCGACAATAAAGCAGTTATAATGAAGGGTGAACGAAAGCCACGTCTAGCTACCATTTACGAACAATAAAATCATTTCGTTGTATATATATAGTGTTTGTCACGTCTTTCATGATGAACTGGGTGAAATTCACGGAAGATTCACGGTTTACCGATGAACCTCCGGAGCTTCGCCCACTCATCATCATTCACTCCGTGGATATGCGTGGATTTTCTGTTGTTCATACAACTTATTGCGAAGAAGCTGTGTATGTTTTATTGTTTTTTTTTCCCCCGGAGCTCATCAGGGTTCTTACGCACAGCTGCTAAATTTCCCGTAAGAGCTGAAGTATTCTGGATTTCCCTGCGAGTCGTGCATACTGGCCAGGAGTTTTCTAATGACGGCCGACCTAGTATTGTACCACGCTGCTTGGAAACGACGTTAGAAAATACCATGTTTCATTTAAAAAAAAGAGGAAAAAAAAACGAATTTTTTTTGTGCTCTATAGCTTCACCCACGTATAGACCATACTATAATAATAATAATAATAATAATAATAATAATAATAATAATAATAATAATAATAATAATAATAATAATAATAATAATAATAATAATAATAATAATAATATCTGGGGTTTAACGTCCCAAAACCACGATATGATTATGAGAGACGCCGTAGTGGAGGGCTCCGGAAATTTCGACCACCTGGGGTTCTTTAACGTGCACCTAAATCTAAGTACACGGGCCTCAAGCATTTTCACCTCCATCGACCATACTATAACGAAAAGGCAGACGCTTAACTACATATGCACTGTATTTCATGCTTTAGTATACTGGGAGTAATCTCATTGATCCAAATTGCGAAAAATTGAAGTACACGTCATCCTATCAACATCTTTCAACCCGGGGCAACTGCAGGCCGCCCTCACAAGTCAAGCCAAAAAAAAAAAAAAAAAAGATAGTAGACATTACCCATGTCACAGGCAGATGAAGGGCAACTCACTGTTCTTAGCGTGTCAAAAAAAAAAAAAAAAAAAAGAGGGAGAGCAGGAGTTTGAACGAGGGGAAAAGAAAGTTATCGTAAAAAAGTTCGCTCGCAATATCAGTACGAACGTCAGCCCATCATCATTATGCGTCCTCCCCATACGGCAGATATTCTGTGCGCCACTCAGTCTCGCTGGCCAATCAGGGAACATGAATGCGCCTAAATGCAGCGACCAACAAGATGAGGCGAGCGGAAGAAGCAATAAGGAAATTGTGGGCAGGTCGATATAGACGAGCACTCTAGGTATTGCTTGCTTCTTATACCCTCTGAACTCGCATCTCCCGCGAGACAAACCATGTGGACGCACGTTACGCGTGCACGTTGTACACCTCCCAAAATTGGCGACCTGGGACCCGCAAATGACTGCAAACGGCCAAAGAGGCCGAGGTAAAAAGATGGAGAACAGTGAACATTCATAGTTCCCGTCTTCTTCTTCTTCGGACTGGGGTATCGTTAGCCCTGCTGCGGAGCACACAGTGGCGGCGAAACTTGTGCGATGCTCCTTATCCGTATATATGTGCAACGCACACAACCCCGCCAAAGGGGTCCTGCATAAAATCAACTCCCGCGGTGCCAGTTTCACCGCGGTGCTTATTGCCCCGCACGCGAGGCACGCCGGAAAATGCAATTTGCGAGACAAACGATCGCATTTCCCTTACCGCGATCGTCCGCCGCCACGAGTCCCCGATGGAAAGCGCGCGAGCGAACCAATCGATCCCTTAAGAGATTGCATCTGACCGCACAGGCAGCAGCGCACACAAGAGCACACACACTCCACAGAGACGACGACGCACATCTCTGCAGCCGAGCTGTCTCTGGGCCGCCCGCCTCCATCATCCCGTGCCGCACTCCATTCATGCCTTTTCCCCCGCTCTTACCTTATCTTTCGTTGTTCCTCTGCGTGTCTTTTTTTTCTGGCTCCAAGCCGTGCAGCTCCGAACAAGGTCTGAAGCCGACAAGGCGGAGGCGCGAGAGCGCGCCAATGGGGCACCATCATTATCCTGCATTGTGAGCGGGTACTCCGGTCTCGTGTGCAGCTTCTCGCGCATTGAAGGACGCGTGCACGGACTGCGACTAAACGCAAGCAAAGGCTGGTGAGTCCGCGAAACAACGCGTATATTCTTCATGTGCACAGTCAAATTGGCCTGGATATATGCAGTAGTGGTTTGATGATGCCACGTTTACAATAGATTTCTATAAAAGTATGGCACGCAGTTCAAAAGGTATACGGCACTCTTTCAAGAAACTTTGTTTTAAAAAAATCCCATTAAGTTTTCTTTCTCAGCCCTGCAAGTACAATGGAAATTAGGCACAATGTCCTCATTGAAGTCAAACCAAAAAACAAAATATTCCAGTCGACTTTAGTCACTGGGTAAATTCCCTGATTCAATTGCTGCAATAGCTCCGCCAAACACGTCTGCGTGAATTTATATGATCTCCTAAAATTTTAATCCATACGCCTTGCAGCACATTCCACGAAAAAAAAAAAAAGAAGAAAGTACTACAACTTTTTGAATGCGGACTTCTTGGTTTTCTATATTCCGCCGTCGTCGATACAAAGTCAGCATATAAACTGAAATTTCAAGTATGCTACAAGGTAAAGGATTCTCCCAAAAAATGTCTAACCTATTATCCGTTCTTGTAGCCAATCGGACTCGATGCGTTCACGTCCAACTTGGAGGCATTGAAAACAGAGTAACATTGTAAGCCTACAGAACAGCGTGCGAATGGATGATTCACAGCGCCGTATAATGTATACGGTCGACGGGCGTCTGGGACCAGTGGATCGGATCGTCTTCGCACGCGCCCCGTCGCAATCGGATAGAAAACAGACGCCCACGCTCGATGAAACCCGTTATTCCCGCAGGCCTCGCTGCGTATACTTTACACAACCGCCTGGGATATAGGCTTTCGAACCTTCCATCTGAGAAAGCGCGGTGACTCTATTGCTGCAGTGTTGCGCATAGATGCGTAGCAATACGTACTGACTCCGTAGAATGACCACTGGAAAGGGTTTGGAGAGGAGTGGGGAGGAGGAAGGTTCTAGTTGGTTCGGTGTCCTTAATGGAGCTCCCGTTCACGTCTGGCGAAGTAATGTGATTGCCCCGCAGCGCAGACACACGGGCACACGCGGCTGCTGGAAATAGCTCCGCTGCCGTTAGCGCGGGAGTCTTCGACGAGGCCGATGGAAACAGGCGGCCCCTGAAAGCTAGTCTACCACGTAATCGAAGGGATAACCAGAGTGCGCTGCCCATGGCAACGTTGTTATCCGTGTAAGGAAAGGTGCACTCTGAACGAGACGTAGGTAGCATGTGAGCAATAGAAAAACCAATTACTCTACAGAACACATGTTCAGCTCTTCATAAATTACAGGCAGGAAAAGATGCGGATATTTGCGAGAATAACTATTATCGATGTCGATTTTAGGTCATAACTTGCCAGGAACATATCTGGAAACTGTGAGAGACGTCTTGAGAATTCTCTGAAGCGCGTCGTCAAAACGAAAGACTTGAGAAAAGGCAGGGCAAGTAGCTTGCGGGAAGACTCTCGATTAATTTCGACCACCTGGGGATGTTTAACCAGCACCGAAATCGAAGCGCCCCCGAGCGTTTTTGCCGGTGTGCAACATCTACCATCTACCAGTCGCCGGCAGTCTAGAATGTACCTATATCGAAAAGACATTATGGAGGACAGATATCATGAAGGCACTGCTGAACACATTTAACTTCTAGGCCTGTCTGATGACCAGGCTATTTTCTTAGCGGAACCCGAACGATAAAGCCTGTTTAAAACAAAGTTGTTCTCTCTCTGCCTATATCGATGTTAACAGGAGCGGCAAAAAAAAAAAAAAAGAAAGAAAAAGAAAGAAAAGCTTTGAAAATAATAAAGAAAGAGCTGTGTAAGGTTGTGTCATAAACGGAAGGGGAAGAGAGGGGGGGGGGGAGGTGTTCGGAAGGCATGTTGCCAGGACCACATACCCGAGCCACCCACAGCCGGTGCGACCATGAAGAATGTGTTCCCATCAGACGCGCAAGCCTCCCCAACTACGGTGGCGCAATAGAGGCTGGGCCCGCAGCATCGCTCGCAATCTTCCCGCCAGCCGACGGTGCCGAGGAAAGAGAGGAGGGAGGCTGCCGAGGTGACGTGACGCATGGCCCCGTTGTGTTCGCAGTGCCACTCCATCCTTGTATACCCAACACAACCAAGGGAAAGCGCAGGCTATCTGTTGCGCCACTGGGCTGCCGCCGCCGCCTCCGCCGCCGAAGTGCGCGAAAAACGCCTCCGGCGCTGGCTGGCACTGCAGGCGATAACGAGTGTGCTGCAATGTTATAGATAGCGCACCGACACGGCCCCAGGACACCTCTTTCGGCTGTCCGCGGCATTGCTCGAAGCGACAGCAGTAAAGAAAAGGAAAGTGCACGGAGGGATAGCGAATGTATTGGACTCTCCAGTTCATAGAGTGCTAGAGGGCGTAATACACTCAGGGGCACTGTCCTCGATGATTTTTTTTGTTGGCCCTCGCGTTGAAGCCCGAGGGCCCGTTCGAGCTCCCCTATTCTTGACTTTGCCGCCCGCCAAGTGTGTACATGGCGAAAGCGACGTGAGCAGCTCCGATCGTCGGCGGCCGCCGGTACACGCGCATGCCAACGCGTACTCTTCGAGGCGATTTCGAGAGAGAATAAATAAATGATTAAAGGATCTTCTTGACAAGGTGCATATAAAAAGAATGCCAGGCCAAGTTCAGAGACCTCGCGAGGAAAGGTTGAGAGCTTGAGGTCGGCGGAGCACAGGGCGACAAATAAAAAGCAGAGCGAAGTGAAATCCGGCTTAATAGCGGACCTGAGCGGGGTACCCGGGACCACCTAGGAGCAACGCGACCGGGAGAGGAGACACACGTTTACACTGGCGCCGTCAAGAGAATGAGCACGGCTTTGTTTTTCTTTTTTTTCTTTTGTGCCGAAAGAAACGCAGCAAAACGCAATGACTTCCATACGTTGGATGCTTTCAAAAACTAGGAAGATTAAGGCGCGACGCGACAGCGGAATAGATGGATAATGTATATGAAAGCGCGATTTCTTAAGAGGCCAGCCGAAGCAACCTGCATGGTGGCTAAGGCATTTTTCTGTGTGACAATGTACGCCCCGGTGAACGACGCAGCTGTTATAGACGAGAAAAGAAAGATGAAAAAAAAAGATGAGATGTTTTCCGTCTTTCTTTATGTATTTTTGTCTCTGGCCTGTACTGTCCCCGTGCGGCGTGCAAACAAACTGATTGTCATACGTCTTACATACCGTAACAGACACTGGCAAAGTAATGGTCTGACACTTTGACAATTCACTTCCAGTAACAACAATCGCGTGTTATTGCGTAGACCGTACTGAATTAAAGAGCTCAGTATTCCGTGTACTTACACCTCTAGATCAGTGACCCTTGACGAATTGCTTTGAGAGGCTCCTCTCCGACATCATGCGGGCTATACGAGCTCACGTTGCGTTACAGAATTTCAGCTCACACGTCTCGACCACACCTTTGAACTGATACCACACCGTCTGTATGCGAATTATGTCTCTATATCATTAATTTCACCAATTCTGTACTCCTACATCTATAACGCTAAGTTTACACCTCAGTGCAAGCTGTGCCGCGGCCCCCCGGGTTGACCTCTTCAACATACTTTGGGGCTGTCCCAGTATATCTATACATGGTAGCTCACAGGACTTGCAAATTACCACGACACAGCAGAGGGAGGTCCACACTGCTCAGCTCCGACCCTGACGAGCAGGTCTGGATCACGGGGCGGGCACCATCGCCGACTGACCATTGTCGTCTGCCGCAATCGAAGAAACCATTTTCACAGGTGTTCAATAAGAGTATTGTCCTCCTCCTCCCGTTCTGCCCTACCTGCGAACCACGATTTGTGTCCTTTAAGACAAATATAGTTCTGTCTCACTCTGTCTCTTTGTTGTTGAATTGAACACTTATAAGTTGTTCATTTTCGAATAACATTAACTAACGTGACGGCGACGGAGGCGCTACCATTGCCCCCGATGTCTCCTACAGAAAACAGACGATCACATCCGTCATTAGGCGCAAGTCGAGATCGTCAGCTGACTTCTTAAGACGTACCGGTGGGCTAGTTGTGTAGTCATGATAACTTAAGGCAGGCACATCAGAAACAAGGACGGCGCTGAAGATAAGAACTGAGGAACACAAACGCTGAACTTGAACTGTCGTTAATGTGCAGCGCTAACGCTCATCTATTCTTATGTCCGGTGTACCTGGTTTCCGATGTGCCCTGCCATAAGCTATAAAGCTGACTGCTATCAAGCGAACTGACTGCTATCATAAGCTACCAAGCTGAATTTAGCTTCTCGTCTTTCCATTCTTTAATTTCTATACACCAGATTATACAGCACGTAGCAAATCGGACGCGCGTGTATTTTACCCCCCCCACTCTCTTTCATTTTCCTTCTTTCTCTAACTCCACTGCATGCTCCTCCTCTCCTTTCCTCTCTCTTCCATGGCTCCAACTCCTAGAGCGCCTCTCACTCCCACTCTTCGACGTCTTACAGCGCTTGAACGTTCTTTTCTTTCTGTTGTCTTTTTATTGCCTCTGAACTAAAGAACTACCCGAAGCCAACGCGTAGTCGTAATACAGGCGGGGCCACACAACCCCGCTAGCCTTTCCTCTCCGTACAACAGCCCGCGATACGCAGCGGAAGGGTCGCATGAATTCTTTAGTCGGGCGTGAAAAATGACGGCTGCCTCGAGTGCATAAATATTTCGCGAAATAATTATGCGTCAGCGAAAACGCGTGGGCGTGTGCTGAGCGAAAAGCGCCACCGCTAGCTGTGCATGGGTCCCCGGTGAATCGTCCCGCGGTGTTCCATTTCCGCCTGCGAAGCTGTCTTCTCTCTCAGCTGGTTGCGCTCTCCTGATGATTTACGACACGCGAACCTCTCTCTGTGAGCACGAGAGCTGAGGCAGTCACACGTGCGCACGCGTAACAAAGAAGTTCGTTCATTGATTCTTCCCTTGCTTAAGATAAATAAGGAGAAGGCAGAGAAATTATTGAAAAGTAGAGAAGGCATCCTATAGTTGCCTATGTCATTCATTCATTCATTCATTCATTCGTTCATTCATTCATTCGTTCATTCATTCATTCATTCATTCAATCGTTCGTTTGTATGTTTATTTGTTTTCCCTACTTGGGGTCTCCCCGTCTCGGCCCAGTAAATGAATCACTAAACTCGCAAACCACTTTTTGGTTCTTTTATATAGAACACAGCGTAGTGAGGTAAATATAGATATACAAGTACAGATAAAGAATTAATTACCTTTACTGACGAAGATGCCGCGGATATTCACAACGTCAGAGGTAGCTGACTGATACTTGTAGTCAGACATTCATGATTACGCGTGCCACTAAACAGGCCTACTCTAATTACAAAAGGGACATCTTTTTTTAAAGTTATAGATGCGTTGAGGTCCAAATTAGTTCTTTAATTAGGGTTCCTTAATTAATGTCGCCTTCGGCAATACAACTAGGACATATCCTTACCACACACCCAGATTCTATAGCGTTCCTTCTTCTTGCAGACGCCCCAAAGCCCCGGAAGTATATACAGATTTGGTATTTTGTATACGAGGTTCAAAGCACTTGTCCGTGTACATACCGCGACATCAGTGAATAGCGACGGTCAAAGCAAGCTAGACCAGCGAGAACAACCCATTTATAGAACGCTCGTCTCGCACACTCTAATGTCTGGAGGGTATCTTCCAAAGACACCGCGTAGCAAGCCAAGCTGCTTTATCCCACACTCGGCGAGGACGGCCCGCAAACGCTGCTACTCTTCGCAGGCGTGCATGCAGGGCACGTGCGTTCTTCTCCCCGAGGCCTCCACTCAGCGCAGGCGAGCCACATCCGAGTTTGTTGAACGAAGAGAGAAGTGAAGAGAAAACAGTGTTTGCATGAAAGCTGTCGGCGAGCCTTCCGGAGGTCCTATAGTGTATGCATGCGGGCGCTGCGTAACCTATGGCACAGAGTTAGCGATTTTTGGAGCAAAACAAAGGATGCTGTACACAGCACATGTTTCTTTCTTTCTGTTCGTACCACTCGACTATTCTATATGCCATAGTATACCGCGTCGGCATAGTGAGCAGAGCTGCCGCGTTGTGTCTAAAAGTACGGCGGCTCCGTATAAAAGCGAGACAACGTAATCCGATTTACCGCGCCAGTGCTTCCTTATCCACCTCTGCGTAGAATACAGTGGGCGGCCTCCAAGAAATGAGCCTCGGGCTAAATCGCTTTCTTCGCCTTACTTCTTCAAGACGGGCCGCTTTTCATACAGGCACGCCTCGTCAAGATTATCGATCGGCTGGCGGGGCAGCGGACTTTGCACTTCGGGCTGCCTGGCTCGGGCAGAAGATAAAAATAAACATGAGAAGGCAAAGGTGCCCAGCCTAGTGGCTTCAAGATGGAAACAAGACCGGTGCTTCGTTGCTCAGAACGGCAGCCGCTTCCGCGAGCTCTTTAGGCCCGTTATCGTCGCATCTGCGGCGTTGTTCGCATATACAGCCTCACATGGCATATCGCAGGGCACGCTGGGATATATGAGCTCGTAGACTGCGCGTTTCCCTCGTCGTTTACTCGAAATAGACGTTCCAATTTGCCGTGGATTACACGCCTATGAATTCCGAAGGCTTCTTTCAGTTGTTTCGAGTCTTCTTATTGGTCACAATTTTCGTATCAGCGCTATAGGCGTTTGAGACGGTATATAAAGCTGTAAGTCGAATCTCCTTTTCACGGCGGTTGGGCGTGCACGATGCGGTTGTTATGCGAATGACCGCCTGAACAAATACGTCACAAAGCCTCTTTACTTCCGCTCCGCTCTGCCGTTATCCGTGTATTCCAGCGCTCGTTATGTGGGACTGGGGCTTACGTACAGAAAAGCGTTTAGAATGTAACAACCAGAGCAGCTCGGATCCTCCCCACTCGTCAGCCACTGATTCCTCGAGAGAAACATGCCAAAGCACGGGGCCCCGCCCTACGGAATTCCTCGTTCGCTGCGCCCCCCACCTCGCAACCACAAAAATCGAGGAATCCACGCCCGACGACGTCAAGCACGGCTAGCGCAGGTCGGGTCGCCCCGCCGGCATCATTAACGCGGCGACGTGACGTCGGAAGCAACGAAATCCCTCACGTCCTCCACAATCAAACACCCTCTGTCTCTGCACCTTCCTTTCTCTCCTTTCTTCCACACCATGGCCTTTGCTACAACATACCGGGGTTATTGCTTCCTTAGTTGACTATGGGTGGTCGCGTTTTTTATCGTGTCGTGCCCCTCAAATACACGCGCGCCATCCGACGACGCTATCAGTTGCAGAGACGGTCGCGACCCGCCTATACAGGCCGCTACATTAAACGCCGCCGAGTGAAAAAAGAAGAAATAAAAACGCGACAGAATGTACACATACTCGCGCACACACCACATCAGTTAGCGACACGATGTCCCGGCGCACCCGCAGTTAACGACGACCCAGAACGAGGACGAGAAGGGGGCCCTCGATTAAGCCGACGCTATGGGGCCCACAAAACAGACGCGCGCTTTTCCAGGGCGATCGCTTCTTGTCGGCGCAGCCATTTAGCAAACTGCGTTCCTCTCCCCAATCCTCCTTGCACAATCTTCGTGTACAACGGTCGCCTCCCTGCTTCGACGTTTTTGTCACTGTTTACAGGTCTTACGTTGTTGCCGCATTTCCGAGTGCGCTTACATTACGGCGTACGTATAGATACCCAGACACGCCCTACGCATGCCCTGAAGTACAGCTTTATGCCGCCTCCTCTGTTGTCTTCGGTCTTATCATTATCATTTTTGTCTTCGTTCACGCACATTGCAGCGTCTGATGACCACGCGTGCGACGGAACCAAAATGAAGCGCGTGCTCGGACGGCCGGTCACGTCCTCCCGACGACAAGCTCTTTGTCGCCCAGGCCGTGGCGAGGATTTAGCGGCTTTCACGCTGAAGCGTCCCGATATAATGTATGTGCGCATGAGAGACCGACGACTTCAGCAGTAGTGCTCCATCACACCCGCGCTGGCTCTGTGGAAGTAAGAGCGGCGAACGAAGTGCAGAAAGGAAAGTTCCCACATCGAACGTATCATGACAGCGATTTCGCGACTAAACGTATCTCTTTTGCGAATGAAATTTGTGATCTAATGCGAACAGTCAACGACTCAGTGACGAAAGTAACCTGTAGCCGTAATTAGATTGGTCGCACTGGGAACATGCAAACTGATGCCCGGACTGCCAAACAAGTGCGAGTCTACCTTCGCGGAAATGGTCTATATTCCATAAACTATATATCTTTGTGCCTTACATAGAGATAGACGGAGAAAGAGGAAATGGGAGAAGGTAAGCGCGCATCTCTTATTGGCTGCCCTTCACGTGGAGGTATGGCAGTAATCTTTGGAAGAAAAGAGAGTGGTAAGAATCTGGGGCCGAATTCACAAAACTGTTTCGTATGTACGTTTTTCCATTGGTCAGCCGGCTTCGCTAATGACATGACCCCTAACGTGATTGGCTGAAATATATCACGAAAATATTTAGCATAAGATGTTCCAAGTGCGGAGCAGTATAGGAGCCCGGCTTGTCGTGCATCCATCTCAGGTGGCTCACAGTAAAGCGCTCAATACAGGCCATAACAAGGCTAGCAATGCTCAAACCCGGGTTGAAATGAATGAGCAAGGTCTAAAATAATATAATTAACAGAAATAGTCTAGCACTAATCGCGCTAATTAACTTAAAATCGCTAAAACGTCTCGGAAGCATGGGGCTGACTCCGGCGGGGCGCTGCACCGGTATACGTGACTACATCTGATGTGGGAAACAACCTGACGGAACTCGCTGCAAACGACGCGTATCTCAACTGCCGTAACAAGAAGGAAGGCGATAAAAAGCCGCAAGAAGTAGCGCACACGTCGCACACCGGGTTTACGGATCAGCCTTAACAAATTCTATTCGTGCCGGGAAAACCCTACATGCTTATACCTCAAACATTGGCGTCATTGACGCTTTGGTAAACGGAGCAGCGGGAACTCTAAGAACGGGAATAGCTGGGTGCCCGTGCTACACCTTTTCTCAGGATTTCACAGCAGTGGAGCTTCCATGCGTTTTTTTTTTTAATACGGCCCCACGGGTCGTATCGAAAAAACACAAAAAGTGTATCCGAAGCACGACAGTTATTTCCGTTATTTCCGCGGTGCTCGGGCGTCCTGTACTCATAAGAGACATCCGCATGGCAACAAGGCAGCCCGGCCAATGCCGGCAACCACGTTGCCCAGTAGTGAAACTGGTCCTGAAGCAAATTCTAAAACGCAGGAAAATGTTTTCAACTTGAAACACGTTTTCTACAACAGTGCATTTAACAAAGGCACCGGAGTGTAGTGTAAGCGTCAGCTGTATCAGGGTCCTTCAATACAATAAAAAGTATTGAAGGACCCTGGCTGTACTGTCGCACTGCAAGCACAATGGAAGTATAGATGACTCCATTGCCTAGCCACCTTCACACGTTTTCGAGAAAGATAAAGAGAGAGAGATAGCGTAGAATAAAAGTCTTAGACATTGAAAAAAAGAAATGAGATAGCCCTTTGCAGCAGCTTTTCTATCGTCTCGCCTTAGGATTTGTCGGTTGATCGCGACAATACTTAATCGCCACTACACACATCTATTCCTCCGCCCATCCTAGCCCTCGCAAAAAGGAAACCACGCCACAACTACATATGAAAATAAGCACACACGCGCGCACGAACACACACATGTCAGCACATGTACACACAAGCAAGCGAGTGATTTTTTTTTTTCGTATTTTTCACGCTATCATCACAGCGTCGCAGAAACGAAAGCACGAAAGAAGAAACACTGCGCGGATCCTGTAAGCGAGCCTCGACGCAAAATAAATCCTTCACAGGCTTCATTTCGAACGAAACGACGCCGGAAAATGGTCGATATCTCGGCGCATCAATTACCGAGACGCGATGAGTAATCTAGTGCGGGGTCTGTCGCGAGACGGGTGCAGATACGTCGTGCGTGTGTAAGTGCGTACACAATGGTGTCGCGCTGTAAACAGTGGAGCCGACGCGAATCCGTTCCTCCCTCAATTTCGTCCGAGACGAGGCGCAACACTCAATCAAAGCACGACCGCTCGTATCGATACGAACGCGCTCTGTGTATGTGCTGATATATGTACGGGGTCTGCCCCCTAGCGCTAATCTGGGCGACGAACCGCTACCCGCGCGGGATGGCAGGCCAAATAACTTTTTAATAACCAGCACAAACACAATCACCCAGTACCACAAAACGGAGAGAAAATGATGTCCCGTTTCATTTTCTCCTCCCCGCCCATCTCTTCCGTTCTCAATGAGAGCGTGCGGCCACAGGGCTGGGTTAGTCTTGCAGTTATGTGCACTGGGTTGTACAGAAAGCTAAGCGGGTCTAATTTATTGGCGGGTGTCTCGACACTGGCTGCCCCTTAATTGTTCATAACAAAAACTTGGAACTTGACGAAGAGCAAGAACTGAGTTGCAGTGGCAGCCGTAATTCATTAGACCATTACGAACTATGCTGAAGTCTCTATTGCTTTGAAAAGGGTTGACTACAGGTAATTCATTTGAGTCAACCTCCGGAGACCTAAAGCATGTCTGGAAAAACGCGTGACAAGAAATGACCAGCGCGCCGGTGCTTTTTGGCTCCCCAAATAGTTTACAAAACAGTTCACTTCAATAAAAGCCGCGCAGCAGTTTAGGGGGAGCGGGGACTACCCCCAAATGCGCCTAATCTTTCTGACGACCTAACTGGCGACGATGTACCGCCCTATCCATTGCCACGATTAAATGAGCGCGCACTGGCCCAGAGCACGACCGTGGTAACAAGAGATGGTATGTAGAACTTCCTGCAGACCCTTTCTTTGAACATGTCTTCATATTCGTATAGGTACAGTTCCAAGTACGTATACAATACGCCAGGCCCTGAACAAGTTCTCTGACTTGACGTTGGTACCAACGGACGTGTTCTCTATAGAAACAGCCATGCTTTATTTCGCTTTCTCAGGACCACATGGCTGGGCGAGATTGTTCTTTTTCCCTTCCTATGTCTCTTAATTACCTCCTTTTTTACTCTTACATGCTCTGAACTCGTCACAGCGTATCTTCTGCGTGCTGTACCGTAAGTGGTTAGTAACTGTCACTAAAGATAAGTATAATACGAAAGCGAACTCCGGCGGATCGTACCCTGTTCTTGCAGCACGTGCGCGTCGTTCACCAATAACGCCGGTAATACCCATAGGTCGGCACACTCACTCATGAGTGCGCTCAACTCACACTCATTTGAACGTGGTGAGTTGAGTATGAGAGTGGCGAGTACCCATGCGTGTGAGTGGACGTGAGTGTGAACGTGAGTGAGAACTCATGAGTGTGAGTGGTCGTGAGTGTGAACGTGAGTGAGTGCAGAAGGCTGAAAAAATTGTGGTGAGTGAGTTTGAGTGAGTACTCCCACCAGAGTGCCGACCTATGGAGCTCGGCACACTCACTCATGAGTGCACTCAACTCACACTCACTCACACTCATTTGAACGTGGTGAGTTGAGTATGAGTGAGTACTCATGAGTGTGAGTGGACGTGTGAGTACTCATGAGTGTGAGTGGAGGTGAGTGTGAACGTGAGTGAGTACTCATGAGTGTCAGTGGACGTGAGCGTGAACGTGAGTGAGTGCGAAGGCTGAAAAAATTGTGGTGAGTGAGTTTGTGAGTACTCATGGACTAATACCTATGGACTATGGACCTATGGACTAATACCACGAGACACTGTGTACACGCCAACGCAGTCGTATACTGGGAGTACTGCGACTTAACAATGGCGACGCTTGCACAGCGAGTACCGCACTCATACTGTTATTTGTCAAAGCTTTTTCATAATATCTAGCGCTTACTCTTAAACAGGAGGTCTCAATGATAGTTTATTTCTCGTTGTGGGCCCAGTATTAGAGGGTAATTTTCAACGTCGACGTACACTGTCTATACACGCGCGTCTTGGCAGCCTCGCTGCACGGAACTGCTCGTAGCGGTGGCCGCGTAGCGGTTGTCGTCGGGCCCGCTCGTAATGACGTCTCCGGCGCTATGTAGCTAGCTAACCGCGCTCGGCGGCGATCGCTTTCTCCCCAATCCCGGCGCCGGCGATGGACGCACCGCCCCGCTCATTTACTGACATGCCGCGGCAATGCGGTAGGCACTCCCTCCCTGAACCATCATCTGCCGTCGCCGCCGCCGCGTGCGCGAAACGAACACGACGATGACATCGCCGGGTGGGGGGGGTGGCTGAGCCAGAGGCTGAGCTGATACCGTTCCTCGCCCCCATGCACGTGCCTAAGCACGCGCGTGCGCGTCATTCGGGAACAAGAGCGAGTGCGAATGAACGCCCCAGCGCACTACGCGTTAGCAAAACGAACAACAGAGGGAGCTACAAACAAAATACGACACCGGCACAATACATGCAAAGACACGACGCATCCAAAGCGCGCAACATAGTGAACGTAGACGGACAAAACATAATTGGAACGGTGAGACAGACAGGTTGGATGGGGCTGGGCCACTGCGGGCTACACGATATTCAACTCACGTGAGACGGCAATAAACGAGGTGGGGCTCGCATCGCGTGTGTAGCTATACACGCGGCCTCGCCAACCAGCTGACGGCGGGAACGGGATGAATTCTACACGGCGGGGCGCACGCAGACCTGAGAGAGAATGCGTTTACGGCCGATCCCCGTGGACCGGGGCCGAACGTTAGGGACGCGGGGTGCGCGAGCGAGCGCGTCTGTCAGTGATGACGGTTCGTGAAACGGCATACAACACGGTAAGAGAGAGTGAAAGAAAGAGAGGGAAGGATGAAGGGAGACCAGGAAGTCCGAATTAGGGGGCACTCGAAGGGTACTCGATGCCAATTAACCGATCATCATGTAGTAGTGAGACACAAATGACCCCCCCCCCCCCCCTTTTTTTTTTCTTCTCAATTTATGCGTATTTGCTCCACCTCGGAGAGATCAAGCGGACGTTTCTGTGTAACAAAGATTGTTGGCGGGCCATTTGGTACATACTGAGCGAGAAACAGCGCTCCTAGACGGGACGAAAAGTTACACGAAGGACACAGACACAGCGCTGTGTCTGTGTCCTTCGTGTAACTTTTCGTCCCGTCTAGGAGCGCTGTTTCTCGATCAGTTTCTGTGTACCTTTTAGAGTCCGTTGCTAAAGGCCGTTGTGAAACAGCTGCTGGTGCTGACCACGTTCAGTTTTATTCGTTAAGGGCTTAGAAAGATCTTTAGTCACTCACTCTATGAAGAAAAGGAAATGACATATGATGCGCTCAACAACGCCGACGTCGACGACCTGCAGTGGCCGAACAAGGGGTCTCCGGGGTCAACGTTTCGACGACAAAGAACAAGCACCCATCCACGAGGTTCGTGCGCAATTTACATATATACTTGCCAATTATTTTTACAGAAAAGAAGCACTTGTATTCCTGATGAGGACAGGTGCTTTTGTTGTCAAAATGTTGGTTCCAGAGACGTATCTTGTTCGGCGACTTCCTAATCAAGTTCATCTTCCTGTGAAGCTGTCTTCATTACTTAACGCACTTACACAGTACGCTAAGTGTCGAGTAAGAATATACATACTAAAAAAAAGTTAGCTTCCATAAATAAAATATAGAAGAATACACGTAAGAATGAGTCGGCGGCACGTTACTGTGAATCACAGGCGAGGAGACAACGTGCTTAAGTCGTTTCAGTTCTTCATATCCCGTTCTATGCGACTACTTCCATACTTCCAGCGCAGCATTTTCCAGTGTTTCGAAACTCGCTGACGTGCGCTACACGTCACTGCACGTTTACGCGCTGTGCATATACAATGCCCGTCTTGCCTGTGGCTGACCGCACATAAATCGTGGAAACGTGACGACACGGCTCAAAATTCGACGCGCGGCTAATGCGGGAGATTGACTTAAAGCGAAGGTTGAGCCAATGGTGTCACAGGTTGAGCCAAGTCCAAGATGACGCAGTGCAGACTGAGTGCGTTTCTGGGCGTAACTGGTCGGACGATCAATGGAAGAATTCCGCTCATCCTACGTGGCGCGTCAACAAAGCAGAGATCAGGACCTTCTTTTCAATGAGTAGGCCTAATAAGTACTCGATTGGGACATAAGCAGCTGCAACGCACACCTTAGGATTTACGATCACCGAAGCTTCAGCAGACTGGGCAATTATGTTTTATAAAGGCAACTGCAATGCGCACAACCATAGGCGGCCGCACGAGGGGGGCGGCCGCCCCCCTCCTAGTCCCCTAAGAACCTAAGAGGGGGGGGGGGCGCAAAGGGGGGGGGGGACGGCGAGCCTAAAGAAATGCGGCCTTCGAAAGTGCGCCGGTCACGTGCGTATATGTATGTGCCGTATTCCAATAAGTGACGCTCGCTCGATCCTGGGCTTGTCGGTGATGAGCCGTTTCTGATATGGCAATTTGATCTTTTATTCAGGACACTTGCCACACTTCATTGTTGCCTGGATATGAACACATGACCGTCGTTGTTGCCTGTAGCAAGTGAAGTGTTGCACTGCTGAGAACGTGCATGAAGGTTGAAGTTAAGAGGGAGCAATGCGAAAGAAAGAGAGAAAGAAAGAAAGAGAAAGAAAGAAAGAAAGAGGAAGAAAGGAAGAAAGAAAGAAAGAATTAAAGAAAGAAGGAAAGCATTAAAGAAAGAAAGAAAGAAAGAGAGAAAGAAAGAAGGAAAGAAAGAAAGAAAGAAAGAAAGAAAGAAAGAAAGAAAGAAAGAAAGAAAGAAAGAAAGAAAGAAAGAAAGAAAGAGAGAAAGAGAGAAAGAAAGAAAGAAAGAAAGAAAGATAGTACGTCAGGCACGCGCACTCTAAGCTTCGCTTGCCCCCATCCTCCCGATATGGTAAGGGTTCGTGATTTTTTTTTTCTCAGTTCCAACGTAATTATGCGACCCTAACGAGCACCACGGACGCGTTCGCGCAAACGCGGGGAGAGTCTACACAGGCAGCCACACGGCAAAATTTGCATCTTGCCCGCGGGTATATACGGGAGTGCGCGTGCCGAGGCCGTGCTCACGCATGCATGCGCGACCACGTGCGGCGGCCTACCATATGCCGACTCCCCGGCGCCAATCCGGCCATAGCCGACCCCATGGCTCAAGGTTACATGTTTAGCCGGAGGGGAGAGTCACGATGCGCGCAGCGATGCGGCTGGCGCCACGCAGACTCCTGAATCACACACAGGGGCCGTTCAACGAACGCCGCCGTCCTTTCGGCCTCTGGGCATAGAGGTATAGACCTTTCACGAGAATGCATGAAACAATACGAATAAAATGACACGCGTAGAGTGAAGCGGAATGGGCAACCGGTCGGCAATGAACCGCGTGCCCTGCGAGACGCGAAACGAGTTCCCAATGCGAGCTAACAAGCTTATCCCAAACGAATACGGACGGCTTAGACAGAGAAGGCACCCCCAGAAGCGCATAGACTGCGCGATGACCGTAAAGAGCTGAAGTCATTCACGAATGCACAACGCCTGGTTTTGAGTTGGCGTTTACTTCGACTGCATGTTATGTTGTACGCGAAAGTTGCGAGAGCGCACGCGCATGCCAGGAGCATATTAATTACGCGTCTGAGTCGCAATAAGCGTGCGACCCGCGCCATCACCAAAGACTATCGCAGCACGCACGCCACCTCGGTCGGCATAGCCAGACTCGTCAAAAGAACCCCAAGAATCAGCTATGCAAACGGGCACACCGTTCGCGGTACGCGTGAATAACATGAACCATGGCACGTATTGGACGCGCAAGCGCAGTCGTTGCTTTCAGAACAGAGCAAGCATGACCAACGGAACTACTATGCCGAAGCAGAATTAATATAATCGTACTATCAAGCGTCAAATAAAACCCCACCAGCGGCAAGCATTCGTAATAGTATAGTGCGCGCCATCCAGTCGTCACCATTGACAGGCGCGTGCATCTGGTTTGGCAGCACTGCGCATATGCGCACCTGTCAATGGTGATGACTGGACGGCGCCCACTATACCATTACGAATGCTTACCGCTGGTGGGGTTTCATCTGACGGCGACAGTACACGCTAGAAAAATATAAAGTTATAGGCGTGCAATAGAAGTTTTAGGAATGAGTCCGTTTTCCTTCCCGGGAACACGACCGCGGGTCAACAGCTCGCGTTAGCACATGGCTGAACGCGATTCCTTCCCACGGACGGTCCCACGAACAGCAAGAGCCGTTTCTTGTCCAGTTCATCGGCTTGTTTCGTATGATCACAAAAAGTGGCCGCGAGCGCACCAGGATTCTCACTGCAGCGGAGTCACTGCGCTTGTAGCAGCTGCCGCGCATGTAGCACCCACAGGTATACATTTCCGCTTTATATAAATACACACGTAACGGCAGTCACGAGCGCGGCACCTCAGAGACTGTGGGAAACCTGACACGGAACGCTATCTACTGACTGCACATGTGCGGGCGGGTAAGCTGCGAGCGAATTTCCAAATGTATACATATAGCCTCGCTATATAGAGATTTGCGCTATCACTCGCACTGCCGGAGCGGTGCGCCCGCGAGGAACACTAATGGAGCCAACGTGACCAGACTACCATCGACACAGCGAGCGCGCCTGCGCCTTTCGAAAGCTCTTGACACTGGATTTCGTTACCATGATGGACGGCGTTCGGATGTGCCATAATTGCGGGGCAGCTGGCTGGGAGTAGGTTATAATCGGTATACGAATACGTGCGAGAAGAAAGCATGAGATTGAAACCTTCTACTCAGCGCCACGATACGCGATAAAGAAAATGCACGGCCGGTTCCGTCCCGAGAAGTCAGCATGGAAGCTCGAAATTTTGTAGCTTCTCGTTTGATTATAGCTACACCCGTGCGATTTGTACGATCTGATTGAGAGAACTCGGTGAAACAGGAGTTGAAATGGTGCGAAGTTTACAAACTGATCACTAGAGGTAGCTTACATCTTATTTAAGCAAATGCTATGGACCTGGCGCTACGCTTGTGACTTTCAATGCTATTTTCGAGGTATATACCCTATAAGGTTCATCAGTAAACGCAGTTCACTTGCGCCCGCTACTTGTATAAACATATGAAAGCGCAGTTTCATAAAGTCCTGGGTAATATAATTTATATAAAACATGTATATGTAACGTTATAGCGTTTATAGCAAAAAAAAAAAAAAAGAAATATCAGCCCGGTTTGAAAGCTATTCTCTTTTTTATCCTATAAGCTCACTATACATTCCGTCTCCACGCATGGTGCGTACAATGTCAAACAGAGTAGGCCCATCACATGATGAAAGCAGGTGTTCGCGTTATGTTTTGCTATAATTGTGCTCTGATATTGATATCACATATATCCAAAATAACCGTTAACTCGAACCAGAACCGACGGTTTCGTACAAGTTTTGTTTTTTAGAAGACTTTTTTCTGAATATTCGGAGAAACCGGAAGTAGGCGCTCAGACCGGAAGTGCTTGGAAGGGAAACAAGAGTGTCACTCCTTGCTCGTGCCACTAACGAAAAAAAAAAAAGTAATTATTTGCATTGTACCGGGCTTTCCATTATTTGTAATATTCGCGTTCTATACCGGCCTGTTGAAATTAGTGTGAATTAGTTAAATAAGGACCACCAACTCAACACTACACCCGAGCCATTCAGGATAGACTGACATGTAGAACACCCCCCGACCTTCCTTTATACGAGTCCATGAATACGCACCTGCAAACATTCGAGCGATGTATACAGCCACACCTGCATACAACTGCCGCGAAGTGAATGTGATGCAAATGTAATTCACGCAGATGGTCCACCGCCCTTTCTTTGCTGAAAACATATGCGTCTTTCTCCGCGTGCTATTTGCATGACACTGCGGCGCGGAAAGAGATCCCGAAAGCCTCGCCAAGTCGATGAATCGATGTAACCACGCGCGCCGGACAAGAAGCGCCGGCAGCATGGCCCCACTTCGACACATCGAGCCGCGCGGTGCGCGCGACGACCGCGTAACAACACGCACGCACGCAAACTCACACACACCCACACATGTACACACACACGCGCAGGCACGCACACACGCACGAAGAAGAAGAGAGGGAGAGAGAGGGAGAGAGACAGACACGCAAACACGTAGCGCGCGCGCACACACACATACACACACACATACGCCCGCACGCACGCAAACACACACCCGCACACACACACACACACACACACACACACACACACACACACACACACACACACACACACACGCACACACACACACACATACGCCCGCACGCACGCAAACACACACACACACACACACACACACGCACACACGCACACACACACACGCACACACGCACACACACACACACACACACACACACACACACACACACACACACACACACACACACACACACACACACACACACACACACACACACACACACACACACACACACACACACACACACACACACACACGGCCCATCACCACCGTAAGGTCTTGTGGACAAAGCGACACAAGGAGAAGCAGCGGACAAAACGAATCGGCCTCTCGGCGAGACGCACACTTCATTATGAATCGGTTCCCCCCGCGTCAGCCAATCGATGCGGGTCGGATGTCGGACCGACAAAGGCCTGCTTTTGCGGAGCTGCACACTCCCCGGTCTATACACCCCCCGCCGCCCCCAGTAGTACCCGCAGAACGTGGAAAACGCATTTGCGCGCCAGTTCTCAAAAACCGCACCGAAACATCTTTCCACTTCGGCAGCTGTCTGTATATAGATCGCCGCTATTCGTACATACTTCTTTACCGAAACCACGGCACACACGCCTTTCGGAGCGAATTTCGTGTTTTTTTTTCTTTTGGAGGATGTTATTCGATTGCCTGTGGACTTCGCCTGTGTCCAGAATCGCTGCTTCGTCGGCGGACATGTTTTCTGAAGTATTATCTCTCGTTATTTTTGGTGTGAGCTCGGCACGGACGAAGTGAGGTTGCGTAGACCGTCGTAGTTGCAATGCCTCTGACAGGCGCAACAACGAATCCTATTCTTAGGCAATACGAACAAAAGATGACAACGGACCAACTGCTTTGCAAAGCTTTACCACAGTAGTGATGAGGCTCCAAGATGTAACGTCAACCAAAGTCATAACTTACAAAGTTGCTTGTCTCCTAACTCACGTACAGTCCTGACGGACGCGTCACTATATAGAAGCCAATACGGAATGGGCATATAATATAAACGTACGCTTTTTGCTCTCCCATATCGACAGTGTATACACCGTCGATATGGATGAGCAAAAACGACATTTGCGTCAGTACCAGGGGCATAAAAGGAAGAAGCAAATAAAAATTGTTACATTTAAAATTTCAACCATACTGTTACACACGCACTATAAAAATAGGCAGAAAAATTGATCGAACATCAGTCTACTTGACTAACCGTAGCTATGAAAAGACGAAACATGGAGTGGGAAGTATGGGCATAAGTATTAACAAATTGTGGATAGTGCATACAATTTGGAAAGCGGCCTATATGAGTATATGAGAGCATATATCACGAATAAGCACGTATCGGCATATATTAGAGTCATAGCAAGGTCGATAACTGGGCTAGCAGCGCTGCTTTAATGGTATTAGAGCCAACCACGCGACCCAGCGCACTGCGTGAAACCAACTATAGCCCTTAAGAAAGTTCCTCTAAATAACCTTTTACGGCGTGAAACGGCTTACACTCGCGCAAACGCGGTATAGCTTCAGGATTGTAAGCGAGCTAATTACGTTAAACAAAAGGTGATGTAAACAACGGCAAGATGTATATGCGGGTACACTGACGTTCGTTTCAGAACTCGTGTCGGACGATGCCAAACACGCTGGAAGAGTTCACTCAGCATGCGCTGGACGTAATCACACGCACGAGCGTGCATGTATTCGTGCAACGCAGGAAGCAAGATAACAGCGTATAGCGCGGCGGCACACGATCGACTTCCTGCCCACATGCACGCGCCGCTGGACGCTCACGCACGCACGACTCTTTCGTGTAGAGCGACAGCTAGGCAGCGCGATAAGCGGGGTCGACGGCTGTAAATTGTACACCAACGTGTCAGCGCCACATTACATTGACGGAGTGGCCGCAGGAGGGTCACATCACAGAAGCGACGGGGGCTATTTGAAGGTACACACGCGATAGCGCTCGCGTGTTTAGCGGGCTTCATTACGAGCCTGTCGCCGTGCTGTTGTCACGGAAGCTTCCCTGTCCGACACGCTCCACTTCCGGTCGGTCAGCAAAGAGCCGTGACAAAACGCCGATGGATGCCGACCGGTTTCTTACGCACGCTATACTCATATCGCAGCTAGATATGTACTAAGTACCTAGACGGGCTAGGAACTTGCAAAGTTTAATACAAAGCCACTGGAATGGTAACGTCTATATGTCCTGTAAAGCCTCGCTTGCTGGCAAATAAACACGCTGTTGCGTCACCATGGCCCACATTACGTCGGCTGAAAAAATGGCCACCTAATCTGGGGTTTTACGTCCCAAAACCCCGATATGATTATGAGAGACACCGCAGTGGAGGGCTCCGGAAATTTCAACCATCTGGTGTTCTGACATCGCTCAGTACACAGTACTCAATCATTTAGCCTCCATCGAAATGTGACCGCCGCGGCAGGTATCGAATCCGCGACCTTCGGGTCAGCAGCCGAGCACCATAACCACTGTTCTACCGCGGCCCTTTAAGCTGGCCCGCTCTTTATGATGATGCTGGTGTATCTGAGCTATGACATCTGCGAAGGCCGGAATAGTCATCTTCACAAAGGTGACGACGAAAGAATGCACGCGTAAGCTATTAGCTAGAGTGGTCAGCATTGAATTCAGTTTGTAAACACGCACTGTAAATAGCCATCTGTGTAAACATAGGCCTGTCATTCGCGCAAAGGTTGCTTCCTATGCCGCGAGTGGAAATAACAAGTTCGGATAGTTTCGGTGCGTTGAATGGTGACTTTCATTGAAACAACACGATCAGATGCGGTTATTTAGAACTGCGGTTTTAAAAGTGTCCGAATCGATACGCGCTATCTGCTTGCTGCTTGAGCAAAGTGTGTCTCTTTTAAGCGTTCTTCCAACGAAATACAAAGACGTTGCCCCGTTTCTATTAATTCTTTCGATAAAATATTTTAAATGCGCGTTCACCGAGCGAATACAGCGGATACGGAGGCGACGCTTTGTATTACAGCTGTGTTTAAAGTAGTAAATATCGGCCAAAGGCAGCCGCCAATGTCCCAGACAGAGAAAACAAACAGCAAGAGACTCGCTCATCGGATCTGAGGCCGACCCCTATTTTCAGATTTGTATGAAGATATATCTATTATTTACAGGTGTAACACCTGATTTTTAATTGGTGAAGAAAACTCGCACGGAATTCGTTGTAACAGCACAGTACCAGTCTAGCTTCCATCACGGGTCGCATGGTGCCAGTGAAGCGGGAGGGAAATTCCTAAACGGTACAGCCAGTGCTTACCTGCAAAAAACCAAAAAGAAAACACATGTTGAAGGGCAAAATGATGTTTATGTACAACGACACAGAAACAAGCAGCAACAACAATTATGGTCTCAAATATAAGTTACAGGTTGAAAGTAGCGCCTGTGCCCTAATAGTAAGTAGTTGACGGGTTATGCAATGTCCACGAAGCATTGCAATTAAGCCAATAACAAGTTCTCCCATTACATGTCGTTATGTCCGAGCACATCAAAAGTGTGGATTTTTCGCTACCAGTGAAGTACTTCCGTACAGCCATTGAACATGATACAAAAGTCATGCAAGCGTTCTCTACTGCAGAGATTTAAACAAGGGGACAAAATCGGCTCAAGTTCTGCGTATCTACGGTAGCCGTTTCGGAAGCAACGCCATCTTTGCTTTCTTTGAAAGCACCTTGCGCTCCCTGACCTAAGACTCTCTAATAATGAGTTTTCGAAACAGGAAGCTGGAAATTAGAATTTTACTGGGAGTTGAATATATCAGTCGGCCGAGTGCGCCGCAGGGTCATCGATAGTCAATTTTTGCACGTGCTCTGACTTTCAAATATAGCGACGCCATAGCGCATCCCATCTGTATAGCTCAGTAATGACTGTCCGCGACAGGTTCCCATATCAGTCGTTAAAGAATGACAAATGTCACCGTTATCGCACGATGACGAATGTGTTTGTTTTCTAATCACTAAAGTGGCACTTATATAAACGAAGAAGAGTCCTACGCCTCGCGGGTATAGCGTTATCTTCATTATAGCGGGTTCCCAGTCGAGAAAAAAAAAGAACTGATAAGCGTGACAGTATCCAGTCCTTCGAAGACAGCGTGCGCACGTCAGAGCTCGCGCCTTCTGCAGCTGTCCGGACTCACCCCTGTCGCAGAGGGAGACCAAGAACAACAACGCAGAGACACCAAATAGGGGGCACCAAACAGGGCTGGGGTACGCTTTCGCGTTCCACGCAGACCGAGCGCGCCGGTCCAAAAATAAGGTTTTCCTTCCAAAACAAACCGATTATCCTCCTCAACAACCTCGCACCCCTGCGTGTCCAAAAGCTCGCCATGCTCTCGCAAGAGGAGGCCCGCACTGTTTTTGCACGCACACCCGACGCCGCACAGGCGCCTCTTAATTGCGCTGCCGTTGGCGATTCCTCGGCGAACAAACGCGCCCGTCACATCAGTCGAGGCTTATCAAGCGCGTCGCTCTGTGGGGATCAACGAACCGGCCGCAGCACGAATGCTCCGTATACAAACATGGAAGCGACCGCAGACTCTCTCTGCATGCAGGTATACAGTTCAGCTGAGAAAGAGGAAAAGCTAACAACACTCAAGAAGGGGGGCGACAGGCGCGCGGGGTTTAGACTCCTGTCAGACCCCGGGCAGGAAGCGGGACAGTGTATATAAACACGCTGCCCTAAACACCGCGTCTTTTCCTCTTTTCCGGCCTCGTGCACGCACCACCTCCGAGATAAGACGAGGCGCTCCGTAGCGTGGCTTCTATCTGAAAATGGAACGAAAGACCCGACTCGCCAGATCACGCCAAACCGTCAGAAAAGGTGGCAGAGTGAAGGAGATGCGCGAAGAAGAGGGATTCCTGTCTCGAGAAATCTCTTCGGGACCGTTCAATTTTTTTTTCTTCTTATTCAATTTCCCCCTCTCTCCATGAGAGAAGCGCTCATACGACTGCTTGAATTAGGAACCGTCAAGACGGTACAGGTAGAAAGCGGCAAAACGTGCCCGCGGGCACACTCGGCACTTCTCTGGCGATGTTACCGGCGACACGGGCGCTTTCAGGGAGGCCCGAATCCATCTTTATGTCCGCTGTGCGTGAGGTTTATTGAAAAGAAAAAGGAAGAGACGCGGCTCACAGAGCCACTACAGTGCTTTGAGCTCGGAGCTCCAATGAAGAGGATGTGTGAGTGTGTGTGAGTACAGACAGACGCACGTGCGCACGCATCACTTCACGGCTGTTATGCGAGGAGGAACAAAGGAAGACCGGGAGACACGGAGAGCCAATTAGACAGGCCTCCTCCGGGAGGGAAACCGGTGCCGCGGCTGGGTGCGAGGCAATGCGCCGCCGGCGCTCGCAGAAAAAGAAACACAAAAGGTTCCCCTTGTTCGCTGCGCCTTCGCGAAACTATAGGGCCGGCAACGTAAAGAAAGGAATCTCCGCTCTTCGTGAAAGGCAGAGAGCCCGTACCGATATACGCAGGGGAAGAAAAATGTAACTGACGTTAAATAAAGCGAAAAGGAGACACCGGCGGGTGCTTATTAAGAGCCTTAAGGGACGGCGCCAGCTAAACGGTGGCGAAAAAGCGAAGTTGGGAGTGAGAAGAGAAGGCAGCCGCTGACCAAGGAACGGAAGAACGACAAAGGAGAAGAAGCAGCGGTCTCTCTCTCTCTAACACACACACACACACACACACACACACACACACACACACACACACACACACACACACACACACACACACACACACACACACACACACACACACACACACACACACACACACACACACACACACACACACACACACACACACACACACACACACACACACACACACACACACACACACACACACACACACACACACACACACACACACACACACACACACACACACACACACACACACACACACACACACACACACACACACACACACACACACACACACACACACACACACACACACACACACACACACACACACACACACACACACACACACACACACACACACACACACACACACACACACACACACACACACACACACACACACACACACACACACACACACACACACACACACACACACACACACACACACACACACACACACACACACACACACACACACACACACACACACACACACACACACACACACACACACACACACACACACACACACACACACACACACACACACACACACACACACACACACACACACACACACACACACACACTAAAAGGAAAAGGAGAAGGAGGAGGAGAGAGAGGGGGGCAGCACGAACACGTGAACAGAACGAGAAATTGATCAAATAAGGAAAGCAACGCAAAGGGGGGTTGACCTAGTAATGAAGGAAAGTGCAGTGTGAGAGCCCTGCGTTATTCTTGCCGAATATGACACCCTATTTTAGAACAGGCCACCAGGAGGCTTCGCCTAGACTGATCATTGGGCGTGACGATGAAGTCAACGCAATGTTCGTTCGTGGCTGCGAGGTGTGGGCGGTGAGAGAGCGAAACAATAAAGCCAGGCTCACAAAGGTGGAGTGAGAGACAAGTCAGTGTCAATGACCGCTCGCCGTCGAGACTGATTGTACAAAAAAAGACAGGAAATTAGTGCCGGGGATCGACAGAAACCTCAATCTCGACAAAAACTGGACCGTAGAGCAGCGGCGAAGAGGGGAAGGGAGACTAGGAGGCCACGTGAGGGGAAGGTTTTCGTCGATTCCCAATCGAAACCAATCTTGAAGTCTCCTCAGCTCCTTCGACGCTTCGCGAGAGGAGGTTGCAGCCGCTGGAAAGGAAACGGGTTTTTCTCCCGAATTAAGCGACCTACTTTACGGTGATTTTCAATTTAAAAGAATAAAAATAGAAGGGAAAAGGGGGGAAAGGGGGGCAAAGAGTGCAGCGAGCTCGGATTCATGATTGAAGGGTACACATCTCATAATTGGATGACAAACTGCAGGAACGATATAAATGGGCGACGAGTCGCGTAGAAGGGGTAACGGGAGTTGTTCGATGCCGTTTTGATTCGCAGAAGCCTAAGTGGCCTGGACTTCAATTTCTTGCCGTTCAATGCCTTGTCGGGTGTTCATGCGGGCGTTTATTTGATCCGCGCAGCAGGCGATGCGGCATCGGATTTATTGGAACGTCCAGGCACTGTGTAGAAACTAGTAATTTGGCTGTTTTCTACTCCTTCACCGAGAAAATTGCTACCCAGAGTGAACTATTGAAAGTAACATCAGCGTACAACAGCATTTCTCGCCCTAAAAAATGTAAGTACACACGCACGCACACCACGTCTGCGTGTATACAAGCAAATGTCTGCGTCTGTAAAGCTAGCTTCTCTGCATGATGCCTATTACTGAGGGAAAGACCACTTTGGACGAAAATGACAAGGGAGGAACGAGATATGCTTTACCGTGTTTGGAGCACACACGTTCCATAATCATGACTTTATCTCAGTGCCCTTGAATCAGTTCGTACGGTGCTTTCCAGCAATCAGAATGAGTGCCAGAATTTTATGCGTTATGCTAGAGAGGAAGTGCTTCGGTAAACCTTGTGAATTAAAGAAACTCGACTCAACACCCTCTAAAGAAAATAAGCTTTAATCCTTCAAGTACCGTATACACTGGCTGCAAAATGTTGACTAATATGAAGAATCGCCGGTCACTGGAAAGCATATTTAAAAAAAGATATACGTCAGTTAACCTCTTTATTCATCCGACGAGACTGATATGCGAGCACTGAAGAAAGAAATGACACCACTTTACCAAGCGTCTCATTGCTTATCCGGCTCAACTGATCCGGTCGGTTGATCTTTGTGTGTTCATCAGTAAAGCCAAGCCAAGTGCTAACAATACAGTGCTGCACACAATAAGCTCTTCGAAAAAGCAATTTCATCACAGAAATATTCACGACTTTCTTTTTCTTCTTGCCGAAGTGCTTGCAATTCGCGAAAGCGCGGCGGCGGAACGACCGTAGATTATCAATCACGCCACTGTCCGAGCTGCTGCCAGCTGTGAATGGATCACTATGCCCGACAGTGCACACAACAAACCAGTTGCCGCCTCTGTTATCACGACACAGAATCGTCCCACGCGTGAAAGTGGTAGTACACAAGCGCATAAAACAACCCATGTAAAGCTCACTACAGGGCGTCGATAGAGGTGCAACCTAATGCGAGGGAATATACATTGAAACCCCGGCAGACGCCACCGCACTGGCAATGAAGCTGACGAAAGAGCCAACAAGCGTGAGGACCCGTTCGGGCGAGGTTCCGCAACGTCAACGATCCGCAAAGGCGATCCATCGAGTGCAGCAGGACTCCACGTGCCACTGCGCCTACGGCTCCCCTCTCTCTCGGTATGACGCTAGCGAGGACAGAGTCGAGCGCAGCACGGCCAGTGTTTGCGACACGGCCTTTATCGCAACCACGGGTGACGTATTCCGGGCAACCCTGGCGCGCACGTGCTACGAGGCTGGTGAGAGACTGCAGTCCAGCGGGTTCGTGCCACGTTAACTGTCGGCATTTGATTTTGCGGCGGTCACTTTACCGATCGAGGGAACGGAATTATTCCGTCACGCACCAGGAAAGAAGAAACAAAGTCGAAAAGCCGAAAGGCAACACAAGTTTCTTATATTTAGTTTGATATTGCAATGCTGCGAAAGAAGAAAAAGGAGCGTGCACGCCACGCCAACATACACTGGCTTAGCCAGGGGGTTGGACGGTTGAAACCCCACCAAAAATTTTAAATCTTGCTTGTGTATATAAATAAACACATATAGAAACCCACGCAATAATATACATAAGGGATGGTTGAACACCTCCCCCACCCCCCTTCAAGAAAACGCCCGTGCCAGTATAACAGACATAACTGTTTTCGAGAAGGTGACTTTTCATGCATTTTCCACCCCCATTTTGTACCAGGGTATGTCCGATTTCTGACCGAATTCAACGACATTAGTAACTCGCATGCTACCGGCATTGCCTAATCTTGGCTAGCAACGCTTATTAGTTAGTTTTGGCTACATGATGGGTAGCTTTGGTTATATAGTAATAGCTAATGTTGGCTAACTGTAGGCAAGTGTAGTGTAACGCTCGCTGCCCGCTGAGCAAAACTGGGTTCCTTGAATGTCAATTCAATGGATGGCTTGTCTACCTTATTCGGTTTGTCTGCCACCACTCCGTCCGTTGGTGAATTTGCACAGGAACATGAAGGGACTACTCTGAAGCTTCGCAGTGAAAAACAAAAGCTACATTTGAAGGTGCTTCATCAAGATAACAAGGCTATAACAACGCCGTGAAAGCCTGCTGTTGCATTTTCTGTCTATTATTGTCGTATATCATATCCGCGTTCACATTTAGTAAGTGGCACAAGAGTTGTACAGACTGGTAAAAAAAGGCCAAATTGCTGAGCTGTTCCAATACAAGATCGCTTCACTGAGCACGTGGAAACGGTGATATCAAAGCGCGCAAATTCGAGCTCGGACGTGGCAGACAGAATGTTCAGAAGAGGCGAGACAGAGCGTCGCGTTTCGAGAAAGGAGAACCCCTACACGATTCCCCACGCCCGCAAAAGCATATAACATTGCACGCCCCCCCAGAAGGGAGATCATCTTTCACTCATTGTTCACGTACAGGTGATGACACAAGGCTCGGCCGAAAGATGTACACGTGTGTGTGCGCGCTCGTGCAGAGGAAAGACGAATAACGAAATCATCAGTTGCACGCGCGCTGCCCCCACGCGGCCATTAGGCGCACTTATCGACACGGCCGTCTCGCGATGCGGGCGGTTGAGCGCGCGTGTATCCCACACGTGCGCGAAGAAGTCGTGCCGCATGTATACACTGTACGGGTGCCCGCCAACAACTGCGATCGGCACCAGCGATACGGCCGAGCAGTGTAATGAGTGCGCTCGTGATATAGAAATGCACCCGCGGGCATATAAGGAAGGGAGGCCCACTTCCATTAAGAGCTGCAATGGGCACCCACGACTGCACCCACGGCACACTGATTCCTTCATACCGAGCCGGAAGAAACGCGCCGAACCGGAGTTGCGCAGCGAAGCGCTTTCCACCGGGGCTAATAGTTCGAACGGCCCATTTCAATGCTGTGCCTCATCAGGTGCGGCACCGTGGACCCCACAGAGCGCTACATAGCCTAAGGCCAATCGAGAGTCTGTCCGGCAGGCATATATATACTTACATAAGGACATTTTCGCCATTATGGTGACCGGCACGCGTTACAAGCAGCACTCGGAGTGAGGTAATGCGAGGAGCGCGTAATTTATTCCCGCAATTTATGTGCGTCTCGTTTATATTAAGCAGCACACTGGTGATAGAAGGCGAGTGTGAGGGGAAGCAATCGCAAGTGCACGTGACCTAAGAAAAGAAGCGGAAAGAATTTGAAAGAGTCGCTGCGCTCTATATAACTGCGGCATTTTGCATGTGTTAACGGAGATATCAGTACAACATTTCGCGAAGCAAGACGATTCGTGGCATAGCTTTCATTCATCCTCAGTGTGTCTCCGTTTACAATTAGGTGTATCATATGCGAGAGGAAATCACTAATTAATACAAACTGGAAGCACGCAACTGTCAAGCAGTACGAATGCGAGCCGCACGAATGCTAGCACCTCTATGTATAGCGGTATGGATAGTCGTGCGGATACTCCCTCCAGCATAAGCAGACCACTGAAGCTGATAGAACACTTCACATATATTTATTCGCTGAACCCGAAGTTGAAGTTAGTTTCGTAAAGGAGAGGCTATTAGAGCAGAATTTCTATAGCGACAGTTGCGAGGGGCGGCACACGGTTTTCAGGCAAGATCTATCCGACCAAACTATTGGTCTGCAGTAACGAGTGATATATACGTTCCCACTCAGTAAAGTTGCCGATGATTAACGTCACAACTCTCGCGAACAAACGCGGTCTTACCGACAAAAGAGTTTTCGCCAACTGCTCAGAGTGAGACCTCTTGTACATTGCTTGATTCCTAGACGTGATTTTTAACGCTGTTTGCAAGTTTCCGACTGTAAAGCTTTAAGCACAACACTGCCAAGTAAACGTAGTGGTTCCACCGAAACGTAGCTGAACATCTCCAGACCTTTACCTATTAGGGGAAAGAGTCCCGGCCATTTATAACGCACAAAGAACACAAAAGGAACCGTCGACAGGCCCGTTTCGGCGCGCAAATGATAAACCTCAACCGAACGGCAGCTGGGCATCCGCGATGAATGTACGTTCCTGCATTCCTCTAAATCAAAAGGAAATATTCAAAAGATAAAGAAAACAAGCGATCGTAAAGCGGAGCACAAGCAATCTAAGTCACTCGAAACGCTCAGAAAACACACAGCACTGGCATGCTGGGACCATGTGTATGCGGCATCCAGAAGAGGCCACAGGGCAAGCAGTTCATTGCAAATGGCACGAACCACCCGCATGCCGGCCGAAAACAAATGAAAGTCGGTGTTGGCGGTGTGGCGAGAAAAAGAAGAAGCCATACGAGTGCGGTCTATCCTATAAACAACGAAAAAAACAAAGAAGACAACACGAAGAGATATGATGGTTCGCGCCACAGGGCTTGCGCAGGAGCCGAAGCACGGCACGGCGTCCCCACTTTGCACCTCCGAGGCGCTCCCGTAATCATCGGTTGTCCGGCGAGGCGGACCGGTGTAACGAATGACCCTCGTCCGGCGAACACCCGGGGCACAGAGACGCAGCGAAGCGGTCGGAGCCAGATGACCATTAGGCAAGTATGGAGAGAGGAGAGCACGACGCCGATTCACTGCGAGCTAACACAAATCGCTTCCTATTGCCACACTGTGCCGTAGCGCTCATCTGTGCATGCAACGTTCGAACGGGACCAACTTTGAGAACGCCGCATCGCGAAAGGTGCCGCGGGCACGGTGAGTATAGATAAGTGTCTTTGCGCACGCTCCCTCGGGAAAGACACACAAATCGTCCCGATGTGCGCCGGTACAAAACACGTCTTTCAGGCGTTCCTGACTATAGAGAACTGTTGGTTTGCCGGCGGTCGATTCGAAAGCGAAGCGTCGTTCACAAATCACGCAATCACGCCTCTTTCCTCCAAGCTCGGCGCGACGTTGGGCTTCTGCGAATACGGCCTTGAGAGCGCAGTGGGCTTACGCGCGAGTCGTGCAATTCAGAGCGTTTGATAGCGACCTTGACAGAACGCAAACAAATTTACAGTACGATTTCGCGTGAAACGGCTGGGAGAGATTGGTGGTCGCCTCGGGGACCCTTCATTCTGAATGAACTTTCTTCGGTCCGCTTTCGAAGAAGAAAAACTTACGACCGAATGTGGGGAAGAGTTTCAAGGCTGCTTCCAGTTCACGGGATCTATAAATCCAAAACGTTCGCCACTCCGTGTTTAGATTGCTGCTGCTACAGAACGCTGGAAATACAGACGTACAACGTGTGCTACTAAGTGAGATACGGGTGCCTATATTCAGTTAATGTGGACACGGCGTAAAATAGCCCACCGTAGACGCAGTGACATTGAAAGAGCTATCTCAAGTGCTAGTAGTTAGCGCGCACGTTTCACGGTAAGCTTGCTGTCCATAGAAGCTGCGCGCCGTAAGACAAAAGTCACAGTTTCACCGCAAGGGTGAAGCAATGAATGCGATAGCAAAAAATTGTAATGTTATACGAAGTGAGGCTGGCAGCTAACTCTTTTTGGATCCGATCTCACGCAACTCTAGAAAACGCTTGTTTAAGAGAATTCTCTTCGCGTTGAGAGCGCAGCACGTAGAAGGGTACACCGGCCCCCCCCGCTTCCGGCCGCCGAGAAGGGGAGATAACGCGCGCGCCCGCGCCCGCGCTCGTAAAATCGAACGCCCCCCCCCCCCCCCCCCCCTGCCCGCTGTCGGCCGCCGAGAAGGGGAGATAACGCGCGCGCCCCCCACTCGTAAAATCGAAGGTCGCTTGAGGGACCCCCCCCCCCCCCCCCCCCCTCGCGTCTTTTCACGCTCACGAACCACGGGCGGGGCCGATTATATATATACATATACATATACGGCAAATGACGCCGACGCCGACGGCGAAAACCAGCCGCAAGTGTCCATATAATTGCTATCGCAATAAAATCACAATTGTGGCGGTTTGGGCGTGTTGGTATGACATGATCAATAAATTCTAAGCGCACAAACAGACTAGGACAAAAAACACGCATGACACACAGGCGCTATGTGTCATGCGTGTTTTTTGTCCTCGTCTATTTGTGCACTAATAATTTATTGTAAAACAAGACCTTGCGTTTAATGCTTCTTTGTTATCGCCCAGGCTTCGAGGAAATGTGGTACACTCTAAGAAAAAAACCAGCTTGAGGGGGGAGTAACGTCAACTTTAGTCCTCAAGTCGTGTCGTTAGTCCACCAGAGGACCAATTGCGGTGAAGGGCGTGTCGTGTGTAACTTAGGAGGACTAACGGGAGGACGAATGACTCACTTACTCCCTCGGGTAGGGGTTGGTAGGAAGAAAAGACGCTTTCTCTGCAGCCCATTTTGGGAGCGGCTCAGCAGCCTTTGAAAGGTCATGGCTCTCGGTCAGGTGCACCCTATTGTTCCGAAACTCGCCTTTCTACTTTTTCGGGGTGCTGGTTGCACGCGGCGGGATGCTGAAGGGGTAGGAATGCGGCGAATGCATGTTCAAAGGTTTACTGTACTGATGACAAGGCTCGTCGGCCGCTTACTGTTGCGATCAAGAAAATAACGCGACAAAAGATTAATTTGTAGGGTGTTAATGCTGCACCGCCAATTATGAGGACTTGAAACTTAGTTCACCAATAAGCTACAAAATATTTACTAGCGGGGACAATCGTGCAAGTGTGACAGACATTTCAGCGCGTATATTGTGTATCCATCCGCGCCGCACTTTCTTCTTCAGAATCGCTCACTGCAGTCACTAGTGCGGTTCGTGTTCGTCACTTGTGATCTTTCTTGCTCTGATTTCGTGGAACGCGAGTGCCGCTATCTACTCAGACTATCAATGTAGCTGTGAAAAGCATACTTCGCTGCATGTGCTGCAATTGTGGACGCGCATGCAAGTGTGTTTCTGTGGAACGGCTACCGGAACATTCCTGCGGAGAAATGGACACCCCAGCTTACGTGTAAGCCTCCTTTCTGCAAAGCTTCAAGAATGGACGCCGTCACCTTGAAGTGTGATCACCATTTTATGGATTAGCTGGCTCTGCAAACCTCGTGCCTTTGTTAATTATCAAGGTAAGTTTTTCATTTTCATCGCCTTTGCACATTCCATTACAAAGAATATGAAAGCTGAAAAAGCATTGTGCGCGGCATGTTTTAGCATATTGTATGAGCCTGCGATTGCGTAATCATTGGGGCTTACGTGATCAAGCCGTGCTCTTTTAGCTATTTTATATTTATAACAAAAAGCATTTCCAATAGACTTGTTACACTCAGCAGAAAAAGTGAATGAACGCTTAATTTAAAGGCAGTACGTTGTGTGGACAAAACTCAATGCGTTAATTAAATTTGTGTAGGCGTTTTTCTAAGGGCTGGATGCTTCGCCTGTCTAATACTGCAGCGCGTTTTTCTGCCTCAGAAGTGCTGTTTCGACTCGCGCGTTCGAGAGGATTTTACTTGATCTTCCTTTCGTAGTTACAAGTATGAACGAGATGCCGATGTCATTTTGAGATCGCAGAGGTAAGCAACGATCCGCAGAGAAACTGCTGTTTCGAAAGAT
This sequence comes from Rhipicephalus appendiculatus, assembly GCA_030522465.1. NCBI lineage: Eukaryota > Metazoa > Arthropoda > Arachnida > Ixodida > Ixodidae > Rhipicephalus > Rhipicephalus appendiculatus. The sequence continues at coordinate 328,811 of JALIZH010029584.1, read as the reverse complement.
GCGCCCTGACAAACTTGATCAAGGCAGAAATATGGTCGGCGACTGCATACACCTGGTATATTGCTAGTAAACAATTGACACTAAGTTGAATTGCTTGTAACTTTTTTCTTGACATCCTTCTCCGTATCACCGAAGATGATGTGGGTATTCTTACTAGACTCCGGTACAGTTGGGTGTCAGGAGGTCTTCTACTGCAAAAACGTATGCTTGGGTATGTTAGTAATTCATGTTTCACTTTTTAGCGCACAAACGAAGAAGGACGAAAAGCGACACGGACGCAGCACTGGGCCTTCAACTGGGCGAGCAAGACTCACCGGTCGTCTGACCTGCAGTGCCGCTTCATCAAGGTGAACAGCAGCCGACGGCCAGTACCGCTGGTGCGCGTGGCACACTCTTTGGGGAAAATAAATGTTTCTAGCCCTGAATTGATCTCTCGAATTATTCGTTCCTACACACACACATGGATGTATAGTGCTGAGTAAAGCGCAGATGACCTAAGCAATCATGTCAGTCTGGTGAAGATGGCCAGGTCATTCACAGGTAAATCATTTGCGGATTACTCGTTAGTGCCTTCAAAAATTGTTCAAATGGATTAACAATTTATCCGGAAGGAGTAACATTCACTCTCCCAGGGATGATTTCACGGGATCCACAGTTTGTCCTCATGAGAGTAACATGTGCTCTCCCAAGGATCATCTCCGAGGGTCAACAGTTAGTCCTTATGAGAGTAACATTTGCTCTGTCAGGGACCATTTCCGAAAAGCAACTGTTAGTCCTTACAGGAGTAACCATTAGTCCTCACAAGAGCAACCCTTAGTCCCTTTGCAGTTAATCCTTCAAGGACTAACTGTTTATCCTCTTGCAGTTCATCCCCAAAAGGACTATTGGTTGTGGCAAATCAGTTGATCCCCAAAAGGACTAACCTCCCTACCCCTTTTAGTCCTTTTTTTTCTTAGAGTGTAATTTTAGGTACGCGTCTAAATAAAGTAAGCTTTTCTTGTGTTTTTTTTTTCCCGTCATTCACCGTCCACACTTTCGAGTAAGTGCGGGTCGCCTCACGTCTCGTCACAGGTACTGTCGCTTGAAGGCAACGTCATCGCGTGGTTTATGCGAAGTTGAAAAAAAAATAATAACGCTATGTGAAGGACTTCATCTGGGAATTAGGCGAGGCGTGCAGGGAGCGAGGAACGAATGAATTTCACAAAACACCGCACTGCGTGCGAAAGAATCAAGCGCCATCTTCTCTCTTTCTCGTTGATTAATTCTCTTTCATTCCCGACTTCCTTCCCCCAAACCGCGGTTGAGGTGTCCACCAATGACTTCGGGCTTCCTCTTTTTACTTCCTTTTCCTTCAGCTGCAAAGGGCACGTTATAATAGTTACATAAACACATGATGGTGACAGGCCACAGTCATTCACCGTGATGGGACGCAAGATGAAGGGCCGAGGAACTTGATGTGGCGTTCAAGTTCCTGCAGGTATGCAGGAATGCATTCTTGAGAAGATAACGCACAATTACGAAGACACAAGCGAGGCACAAAGAGACGAGACAAGCGCTATCTCGTTCCTGCAGGAGGCGCGCCTTATGAACGGTGGCGTGCGCTGCGGGAGTCTGGGGCGCGTCATCATTGCGTGCTGCGCCTAGCTCGTCCTCTATCTGACTGCACACACCGAAGTGCCGGACGCGCTAACCTGTCGCTGATTCAAACGGACGCCGAAGCGAGGGCGAGACGGGGCAAAGCTATTGAGGCCGTCCGTGCAGATGAGACGGCCTTGTGGCATCTCCGATTCCCGCGAACGCGTCTCAGACACCGCGGTAAGCCGGCCTGATTTTTCACCCTCGTGCTCGCCTCGCCGGTGGGTCTCCTCCTCGGCGTGAAAACTAAATGATCGTCTTCGTTCGTGGACGGTGAGGCGGGTAGGCACCTCGTAAATGAAGGCTCCCTGGGCGACGCCATGATCTCCTCTGGGCTGTTGTCAATATGCTTGACCGCCCAAAAATACACGGCCGAGCCTATGACGTCAGATTTTGTACTCCCGGTGCAACTGTCCAGCAATGAGGTGATCTCCATGAAAAATGTCTATACAATGGGGGGCAGATGTATCGCATTCCACACGCTTACTATGGGCTCTTTCAAGGATTCTCGGCAACAAGTCACCTCTATGCGAAAAAGAAGTCAAGCATAATCGGAAGAACATAGCGCGCCGAGATTGCTCGGCAGGTATGAAGTCGTGCTTCTGGAAATGTGTTTGATTGTTCCTATCCGCTGTGCCCGTGTTCCCATAATAGATGCATTGCGGAAAACGATCGTGTGTTGTGCTTAAGGTGCATGTAAAAAGGATATCAAGAGGTCAAAGTTGCAGTGTCTCTCTTTGACACACTGTTGTTTTAAGACTCAAGATTGAAACCTATTAATAAAAAATGAGGGATAGGAGACCACGTTCATACGAATGAGCAACAATACCAAAACGAACACATATATAGCTCAGAAGTACTGTTGCACAACAAAGGAGTATCCAGACACAAGTGGTCTGGCTTACCGTACATAGCTAACCAACAGAAACAGTGCAATGTGCTTTGCTGCTAAAAAGATAAAGTTAAAGATCTATAGCTGCGCGCTGAATGTCCGCACTCATACGGCCGGAGCATGCACTAGCACCCCAAGGGTCGGCCTACATAACCAACGACTATAACGGCATACAGCGACCTTTACATCTAAAACACGCACGCCTTCGAAAATAACCAGAACGACCCGTACATCAGTGGCAAAATTTAAACGAGGAGCGAACTGCTTTCAAAACGAATCCAGTTTCGTTTGAACTCCGCGCCCCCCCCAAGGACGAGTGCTACAGAGCGGCGCGCGCAAACAGCCGTTATTCAACCCAATGCGCACTTCGTCGAACGTTTTATCCGTTGGCCTCAGGCTCAGGATGAACAGGGAATGCTATACGCACTAAACAACACACACGGGGAGGACGAAGACAATAACTTCGAACTTCTACGGCCATCAATCCCTTGGGAGGAAAGAGGCCCCAGTCAGGTAAACAAAGGCGAGGCTTTTGTACATAGGTATTCCTATACACACATAGTTCGAAGGCGGTGCAGCTTCTTCCATTCTCTCGGGGAATCAACGTCGATGGCAACTTTTCACTCAGTGCTCAGAGAAAGCGCTGTGCCTGTGTCTTTGACGCACGTTTTTGAAGAAGTGCTAACATTGCGACCGGAATGCTCTATATAAAGTTGAAAGAAAGAAATGGCACGTGAGACGCCTCGGTTCCCACTTCGGGGTTCCCAAATGTACACGGTGGTCGAAGATGAAAAAAAAGTTCAACGAATGCGCAGTAAGCAAGGCGCAGTGGCGGCAAAATCATTCCGGTCTGAGAATAACTGGCGTATCGTCGAGGCCTGAATCATGCGCCTTGCTTACACAAGGCGGTCGCCCAGTACCCCTCCATTTTTTTTTATGCAGTGCTTCCTGGTGTCTATTCGCATTAAGCAATTCCGACGCTCATTAGCGGTTAATTGCAGTGCCTGCTCCTATTTTCTCGTGCGCAGACTGCGATGGCCTGTAGAAATATCCCATCTTGTCCTAATAGCGGCCGCTCATGCAGCCTTGGCCAAGCATGCTCCATGATATATGCAGGGCACCACGTGACCACATTTGCTCTGCCTGGGGCGCAGCGTCATAGGGGCGGAAACCGTGAATCGATCAACTGCTGTGACTAGCAGTGTACGATATCTCATTAATCTCCCAAAGTATGCACACATACACTGGTCGTAAGCGAGTTGGTATGTAGGTATATGTATATATGAGCGTGAAACAGCGCGCAGAGACGGGACAGCGGATTGAAGCACACATACCCTGCTGTCTGTGTGCTTGATTCCGTTGTCCCGTCTTTCCGCGCTGTTTCACGCTCAGCTACGCATATATACTTCGTTTATTAGCTGGCATGAACGTCAAGTGCATGCGCTGCATATACAGGGAATAAAGCCATCGCGCAGACACTCCACAAGGGGGTGCGCAAGTGCTTCCTCTGGGTAACTAACAATCTTGTTCCTTACTCTGCCATTTTTTTTCTTTCTTTCTTCTGCTACAATTTGCGCTTCTATAATATCTGGGGTTTTACGTCCCAAAACCACGCTATGATTATGAGAGACGCCGTGGAGGGCTCCGGAAATTTTGACCATCTGGTGTTCTTTAAACGTGCACTGACATCGCACAGTACACGGGCCTCTACCATTTCGCCTCCATCGAAATGCGACTGCCGCGGCCGAGATCGAACCCGCGACCTTCGGGTCAGCAGCCGAGCACCGTAGCCACTGTTCCACCGAGGCGGACAATTTGCGCTTCTACTCGGCTTAGAATGTTCTGTGTTGGAATGCGTCCTGTGTCACACATTCGCGATTTTTCAAGTTTCGTCGAAACTTTGTATTGTGTCAATTAATTACTCCCAAACCAATCAGCCATCCCACGACATCGAAAACACGCCAACGACGCTATAAAGGCACTCTAATGTGAATTCGAGAAGAGCGTATGCTACCATCTCCTTAATAATGAGCCGTTTTGAAAATCTCCAGCCGCGGAGCCCTCATCACGGACTCGCTTGTTTGCTCTGCGTGCAAATCGCCGCGTCAGCGACCATTCGCGCGCTCTAGCACAACGCATCGCGAGGGCTTGCAGTATACGCATATATGGGAATCACCGATGGGCCGCGCACCGGCCCCCATCGCCCCGGGGAAGCAATTTACTGGCCGCTGTAGCCGGCAAAGCGCCATGCAAAAACGAATGTTCTTCGATCCTTGCGTGTGTATTGCTGCAACCCGCAGTCTCGCCTCGGGGCCCTGCCTTCATCCCACTCACCGGTCTGCCTCGAGCGGATGAAAACGTTTGAAAAGAGAGCTGCGCGCGCACACACATGAAGGAGCCGTATATATAGCTGGGTACCAGTTCACTCCCACACACATTTATGGATATTTATAGTATCTCTCACGTATATATTCCTTTCAATTCTCTATCGAAGCAAAGGAACTCAAACAGCATGTCTGCAGGAACCCGTACCACTCGCAGGTCTGAAAATAAAGAGATTGAGTATATACTGCCCTCAGGCCCACTTCCTTCGCAGACCAGTTCCGAAATTTATTGGCCCCGTCTGGCTGAACAAAACTGGGAAGTATAGAAAGGAAAACATAAAAAAAGAGGAAAGAAGCAAACATTATATTTCCGTAAGTATATACTTTCGGCAATGGACGCAGTTTATATTGCAGCATATAACATTTTGCACAAGTGTGGAAGAGCGAATGGTTTCTAAGTCTGCGCATCTTCCCTGCAGGCGTATTGTGCTCTTAAGAAGGGCAAACGACACATCAGTGTTCCGCATATGGGAGATATTCAGTTTATGCAGTTTTACGTAAAGGAAGAACGCCGTGGAGTGGAAGGTTCCCTGCTGGCGTTAAATCCCTACATTAACAGAAAAAAGGATATTGTAGATACTAACAATAGTTTACCAACTTGCATATGGTACTAACGTGATAGCAACTAGTTTTCTCTCGCACCCCCCTCTTGATTAAACTACCCGCCAATGTTAGTATACCAGCGTCCCGAAGTGTATAGAATACACCTGCGATACTCTGAGAACTGTATGCAGCGACGATAAGCACCACGACAAAGACAAAACGTCGACAATATGACAAGGTCGGCGCAACCTGCATGTTGCGAACCATAGCGGAACTGAGAAAACAACAAACAAGAAAATAAAAGCAAACATGCATTACCCATAAACCAACTACATACTTATCTCATACCCGTAACCCGTTTCATAAAAGTCTACTTGCAATCGCAGTACGGAGAAGCACAGCAATCGAAGCAGCAGTCACAGAGTACGTACAAAAGCCCACAGTCTTACATCAGCAGGCGCATGCAGATGATTATGACGTTGATGAAAACATTTCTCTATTGAAGTGCAAAGAAAACATGGAGGGTCCCTATTCCGGGAACCTCTGCGATAGCCCGGGCCCGCCGGACCAGCGCTCGACAGACCTCGGGGGGCGCCGTCGCGAAGGATGCCTTCTCACTGCACACAGAGATGCACTCTAGTGGGAGGAGCAAAAAGATCGTCAACGTCGAAACTCCATCGGCGGATCAAAAGTGGCCCCTACACCTTGCAGCCCCTGTTGACGCGCCTACAACGCACGCACGCCGCCCAAGGAAATAAATAATAATAAGGTAAAAACGCAGGCGCGGTAACGTTATATGTTACAAGGTCAGTTATGCAGTACGCACCGTTTAATGCTCGTCAATCTCGTCAGCTTGTCTCGTTTCATAATATCGGTCCCGTAGACAGAGCAGACGAGTGCTGACGCGTAATAAGGTTACAAAATATCGGTGCTTCAAACTTCGAACAAATGTATTAACTGTCCATCCGCACTCAGTCGTCGATACACGAGCCGGCTCTCGTGGGTGCAAACTGCGCACTGCGTTCCTGTGAGAACATACTCCTCTCTCACATAAACTGACTGTATAAAATAAGGGCTGACGACAATTAAGCGCCGAGAGATGTCCTATCACGCCCACACGTACCTATGACGCAGGGGAAATAAATGTATACACCTAGAGTCAGGCGCTGGCGCGTGGGGCACGCTTGCATGTTCTTTATTACATGTCTTTTTTTTTACCTTTTTTTTCTTCCCAGAGAGGCCGTTCCATTCTATTTAATTACCGGTCTGCCGACGGGGCGCCGTCAGGGCTGAAGCAGTGGAGACCGCACCCATAGAGCGCGGCGTTTTTAATAAGCAATCAATTCCGGCCCGAGGTAATGAGAGGCGACTATCTGTGCGCGCGCGGCGACACACGGGCTCTTATCGTGCAACTCGATCGACGTTAAGTGCGGCGCTCCTTCGCGAAGCCAATGGCGCTCGCAACGCTCCCTTCGGAGCCTATTGCACATCGAAGTTGTGTCGTAATTCGGAAATCACGAGCTCCGAGTGTTGCAGTATTTCTCTGACACGAAATGTGGACGTTCCCCATCTACGACCCCTTTACGATCACGTCTTATATGCTGTCCTGCGGCGACATATAACCCGGCGTGCTCGCGTGTCCTAGCGCCGAAGCACAAGCACGCTGTTCATCGCCCCTTATTCTACATAGCCGGTGCAATCAACGTAGCACAAACAGTATCGAGGTACGGGACAAGCGCCGACCTTTCGCCTGTTCGTCAAATGTATACATGGCTTCAGTGAAGAAGACGAAGTGACAACACTTACACGAATGTCGCAGGAAATTGAATAAATGAAATGATAGTAATTACTGATAGGTGCCAGCTTGTTAGGTAGTTAGGAAGCGCTCAATACGGGACACCACCTATTGGCTGTTAAGACATATAGTCCACCACGTATATCGCGCCTTGAGATGAACGAACCACTCCTATGTAAAAGCCGGAATCGAAAGCGGCGGTACGAGATAACAGATGGCAAAGCGACATATTTTAGTGCTGTCGGCATGGAAGGGCACCCAGTGTAACGCACTGAGTGCCCTCGAATGCAGTACGATACGTGTGATGTCATGAGAAAGGTGTCGCATGAGTACAGTCTCTTAGAAATGAACTTATTCTCCTTTCATAAAAGTGCATTCGTAAGTTTTGGCCCGACACGTTACATATATGCACGTTCTTCTGCTTCTATATATCTTTATAGTGCGCGCTTGGTAGCAGAGTTGCAGGTTGTGGGAAGGGGCACATAAAAAAAAAAGCGCAGAAGTAAAAAAAAACAAACTTATTTTCGTTTTCTTGCTGAACCAGCAGCAGTGCCACGCTGTTGTAATCGCGCGGAGCACGCTTAATCCCGCATAAGCCTGCGAGCCTTCAGGCGTGAGAACGAGCTCTGAAACAAGAACGCTAGCGCGTTGCTTATGCATTAAGCAGCACGGAAGGCTTAAGGCGTAAAAGTATTACGCTGGTCACAATGATAATAATAATAATAATCGTCGTATTACACTATCGGAGAAAGATTTTGTCAATCAAGGAGAAACTGATAAGCACACCAGCGCAAAACGACGGCCGCGATTAAGCAAAAATCGCGCTCGCAAACGAAAACGCTAAGCCCGTGGCCACCACCCAGGAAAAAAAAAATGGTTACATAGGAAACTGACGAGCTTAAGTGGGAAGCTCGAAGGGGTATTGAGAGAATTCCTTCCGGGATGAGGGCTTTATATATCGCTGGGGATTTACTGGACTTATACTGCATCTCAGCTTCTACACTCTCCCTACCAACGTAATTTCCTCTCGGTATATACATATATAATTAATGATAAGAAATTAAGAGAGGAAAAAGGTATAAAAACGCGCGGCGGCGTAAGATTACGGCAAAGAACGTATTAAGTAAGAGTATGTGTGCAGGCTTTCGACATTTAGAAAAGTAAGAGTATGTAGCATATATATTACAAGCAGAAAGATAAAAAGGCGAGCGCATAAAGGAACGATTAAGCCTGTCGATTATAAGTTCTCTAAGCGCTTTATCTTGAGAACAGTGAAATGATGAACGACCCCCCTTTATCGAAACGAAGGCTCCAGCTTCTGCAAAGAAAGAAAAAGAAAACAACCAAAGTTTCGTCGCAGCCTTATAGTAGGGGCAGCAATCACTGAGGCCGGCCAAAGGCTCCAGTCCTCGTCCCTCGAGGACTCTCGAAGCAAACGAGATCCTGAAACGCCTCGCATAGGTCAGAGTTCACGCCCACGGTTTCCGTATTCTAGAACTCGAGCTCTTCCAAAAGGCACAATCTTCCAGAATCGTACCAAACCTCCCTCAGTCTATAGTTTTTCCACGTTACTAATTTCATGCTTTATTCTTAAGCTCACTGACAAAGCATCAGCCTGTATTTGGCATGTACGGCATCTTCCGTTCGTGCGCCCTTCAGTGGATTCGGCCATTCTCAATGGAGGTTCGACGAAGCGTAGATGGCGAGCGACAACGAAACGTTCCTATATGCGCATGCGGTGTTGTCTTAGCCGCGGAGGAATATTGTTTCAAATAATTACTAATATGTATACACTCGTGCATGAACCATAAATGTTTCGACAACTTGCGCTTTGCAAGCATACTCGCATGCTTCACCCCCCTCCCCCCCTGCCCAGTGCATCCAAAAGAACTATATACACAGAGGTTTTATCTGCGCAGTTCCGTTTCCAGGGATTTTCTGGAATACATACATGATGGAACTTTGAGAGAGTTCTGTCTGGTCAACTACCCCTGTATGCACGCTTCAAGTTGCCCGGGCTAAAACACTTTATCTTTTCATCGCTTTACTCAATACCCTTGTAGGAAAAGAAGCCATAACTGCGCCTTGCGTTAACAGGTCTATTTTGCCATAGACGTTCCTTCTCTCTCGTGAATTCTCTGCAGAAAAGCAATAATAAAACAGTACGACCATGTCTTCTAAAAAAACAATGGGAAGCCGTTGTGTTCTGCGAGTTAGTGCTCACCAACGTTTATTTCCTGAAGTAAGTTTGGAGGAACCACTGCAGTTGGAAAGTGACAGATGTACTAGCTGGAATGGAACCAAAGTAGTGGTTTTCACCGCCGGACTGTCTTTGGCAGAAGACATTCCAGCAGCGGGAAGTGAAGCAGGGGCCGAATTCACAAAACTCCTCTTTCGTAAGGGCGCTTTCCCATTGGTCAGCCGGCTTGGCTAACAATGTGTCCCGCATCGTGATTGGCTAAAATACAAGAAAATTTTTAGCGTAACATGTTTTTGTGCATATGGGCTCAGATTGGCAACAAGGGGAGTACAAAGATGCGAAGGCGGTGGCCCAGAAGAGAAATTCGTTTCAGTGAACGTGCGACGTGTGAGTGGACGCCTACATAAATTATGTGTGACAGTGTCCACGGCGCTTGCCTCCTTCCGCGCTTGCACGCCAGAAAAAGAGGATGAGAAAAATACAATCGCCTTTGGCAAGCCCGAGTTCTTCAGCATTCCGCGTCGAATGCACAAGGCCCGGCGGCAGCTGGTGCGAGCTACATGTTCGCGGCTCGGGCGTCCCAGGCGCCAAGAAATTTACGAGTCAAGCCGTAAAATTGGGAGTGAATACGTACTACATACCATTTAGCTGGACGAACCCCCCCCCTGCTTCAGAGGATTTGCCATCCCCCCGTCCTTCCGCTTCCGTCCTCCTCGATTCCTTTAAACACACATAAAAAATATAAGACGCTAGCGAGCCCAGCCCTATGACAGCAGTCCCAGAAGCTTGTAAACAGCAAGTGGAGTTTATGCCTCGAAATACATCATTGCTAAAGATTTCACAAATCGAAGTGAACTCCTTTACTCCGTTACATAGACACGCAACTTTGTCAGACTGTGCCAAGAAAGTTTCCCCTTCCCTTTTCTTCTCTTGCAGCTAGTGCGAAGAGAACGCTCTCGTCATGAAACCCTGATTAATGAGATGGGTGAGACCGCCCGCGTAAACGATTGCATCGCGCCCCTTCAACGCATCGATACGAATCGCTTCCCCATACATTCATCAGCTCCTTTAGAAATAACGGAATGCGGGGAGATTAGAAGGAAGCATTTTCCTATCACTTATACGGTCGTTATTATGTATCATGAGAAGGATGCATGCAGCACCGTTTTATTTCAAAGCAGAAGCGCGGCCTGAGCCTCTCGCATGATTGGCAGTGTTCAGTCCACCTGAAGGCTCTCACGGTCGCAGATCCGTGATGACCCGAGCGTGAAATAAGCTCGCAAGCGTCCACACTGCAAGCCCCTGGAGCTCATGGGATGTGATGATGTGCTCAATGATGCATACGAAACGATTACGAAATGCGTAATAAATAAAAATACAGCGCTTCCTCTCTTTTTAATGAACAGAAGCGTGCCATTGAAAATGAAAGAAATGAAAAATGGAGCGCACCGCGAAATCGCTGAAGATAATACCTTTCTCCTAATGTAATGAGAAGGAGACACGTTCCATGATAACCGTATTATAACCCGGTATTATAACCGTATTATAACCGTATTATAACCGGTATAAAAAATTTTAAGCCAGCTTCGCACTAGTGGTGCCAAGCCTGAAGGAAGTGCGGAGCTGGGCAGCCTTTTTTTGTTTCTCTTCGGTTTTCTCTTTCTTTCTTTTTGTATTTCTCAGTTTTTTTCTGTTTATTTCTATTTTTCTTTTTTTCCCTTTCTTTTTCTCAATTTCTATTTCTCGCTTGCTTCCTCTTTTTTTTTTTAATTTTCATATACGTGGATTTATTTAAAGTGCTCCACACTTAATATCATCATCAAGGCAATCGAGGAACAAGACGGAGAAGACTTCTCTATGGCGCGAGCGCGCGCTCAATATGCTACAGATGGCTATGCTATATCATCATCAAGGCGCTCGAAGAACAAGAGGAAGGAGACTTCTCTATGGGCGAGCGCGCGCTACAGATAGCTACGCTATATGTGGTTACGCCAAGCGACGACGACAGCATGCGATCGCAGCTAACGACAACATACGACCGCATACGACAGTCTGGCCCCCTAAAGTGCTCCGCACTTAATACACTTCACTGAAATATGCGGATGGCTTAAGTGCAACAAAAAATATGTCGATTTAACATGACAAAACGCACCCGAGGGCAGACTCGCGATAGCAGCATCATTAAGAAAAAAAATTACCAAATGGCAGTCATTGCTATATTCAGCGCGAGAAAAATATAGCGCAAGACATGCTACAAGGCTGTAAGCACTCGCGCGTCCTACGCGGTGAAGAACATAACCCAAAAGCCGTTGTAGCGTACTGCTGGTGCAAGCTGTCGCTATGGGAGACCCCGTATAAAAGAAAAAAAAAGAAAATAAAACAACAAAAACGAAAGTTGCCTTTATACTCATGCGACCAAGGAATCTGCAGTCAAGTGATATAGGTCAATATCCGAACCGTGAGCGTGGTTTGCACGGATTAGAAGAAGAGGAAGAAGAATAAACAAAAGAAAGAAAGAAAGGAAGGAAGGAAGGAAGGAAGGAAGGAAGGAAGGAAGGAGGAAGGGAAGGAAGGAAGGAAGGAAGAAATAAATAAATAAATAAATAAAGAAAGAAAGAAAGAAAGAAAGAAAGAAAGAAAGAAAGAAAGAAAGAAAGAAATAAATAAATAAATAAATAAATAAATAAATAAAGCAAGAAAGAAAGCAAGCAAGAAAGAAAAAGAAAGAAAGAAACAAATAGACCCGTGTGAGGGTTAAGAGGAGAGAAAAGGTCGCCACTGCGTACTGTATTTTACCCATCCGCAGTTGTGGTAGTTGCGCCCGACAAACGATCTCCCGCTATATCACATCGCAGCTCCCTCTCACTCCCTCTCTCTCTTTCAGCGGCCCGCTGTTAAAACAGAGGCTCTGCGCAGGCGCCAATTCGCCATTCGTCATCATTAGCGCGAGCAGGAATGGTCCCGACGCAAAGTGCGCGCGCTGTTGAAATAAGTCGACACACCAACGAAGCAGTGCACGGCGTCGCCACGGGGCAACCACTCCGTTCTCATCGCTGTCAACGAAGGACAGAGCGTGTCCAGAGTTGGGAGCTTCGTCGCACTGCGCCGGTTAAGAACATAAGGCCTGACCACACGTACGCGTTGCAGCGCGTCAGCGCGTGGCGTGTAGACTCGGTGCCATACCCTCTCCTTGTGAAGGCAGAGGGCGCGTGGCCACACGGAGCTGTGCGCCCTCTCTCTCCATAGGGCGAGAGCACGGCGCCGAGCCTACAAGCCACGCGCTGACGCGCTGCAACGCGTACGTGTGGTCAGGCCTTCATACTGCACAGCAGTGGGAGAAAACTCACTCGAAAAGACATTCCTCATGGAAAAGGAGCCTGTACACTGAATCCCCGAGCGAGTTACGGGGCTGGAGGAAACAGAGTGGGCAAAGGCATGCGACTCGTGAAAATAAATAGAAAGAGGCAGGCATGTCTGTCTGTCTATCTATCTATCTATCTATCTATCTATCTATCTATCTATCTATCTATCTATCTATCTATCTATCTATCTATCTATCTATCTATCTATCTATCTATCTATCTATCTATCTATCTATCTATCTATCTATCTATCTATCTATCTATCTATCTATCTATCTATCTATCTATCTATCTATCTATCTATCTATCTATCTATCTATCTATCTATCTATCTGCATACATACATACATACATACATACATACATACATACATACATACATACATACATACATACATACATACATATATACATACAGTACGAGAAGTGCTGTCTTTGGTTGCCTTAAGACAACAGGTAAAGAGCGTATGCTTCTGAAAAGTGTTTATTAGTCAGTCGACGTTGCGGTCGGCTATGCAGTTTTTTAGAAGCGTGTGTTGTGTATGTGCCAGGAGCGTAGCCAGAAAAGTTTTTCGGGTGGGGTTCAACCATACTTTATGAATGTTCGTGCGTGCGTTTGTATGTGTGCGTGTATATATACGCAAGCAAAATTGAAAAAGGGCTTTCGGGGGGGGCGGGGGGGTTGGCTACGCCACTGGTGTGTGCGTGCGTGCGTGCGTGTGTGTGAGCGAGCTAATGTACGCAGACCAATCTGTCAATGTGATATATATATATATATATATATATATATATATATATATATATATATATATATATATATATATATATATATATATATATATATATATATATAAACAGAGAGAGAGAGACGGATGGATCAGTAGATGGCTAATCACGATCGAGTGATTAGCCCACAGACTTGTTAACAAGCGTTGAGCAGCCGCAGTGGTATAGAATGAATCACTTGAAAAAAGAAATCATACGTGAGAGCACGCACACACGCACGCGCACACAGCCATCATCGTACCTCCTGTACGAACGCCTTGGCTTAATCTCACCGGGAAAACACATGTAAGCTCTTCGGAAGAGCGTAAGGATTTGCATCAGTAATTGCATCCGAGAAATCCGTTTAAATATTCAAAATAAGATGCAAGCACAAAAGAAGAAGTCTTAGAAGAAAGCCGCGCCATCGAAACAGCGCGCGTGGCTTGCGGGTAATTAAGCACTTAGCTGTACACGATCGAGTGATAATTTAAATATTAGCACCGCACACGCGCTTAACTGCAGGAAACGTCTGCGGCTGAAAGATTTCTCACAGTCACGCGTCTGTAGCAGAACGACGACGAAAACCAGCATCAAGGACAATCAAGAACTCTGCCTGCGTTAAGAACCGACAAACAAGTTCTTTTTTTAAATATAATCAGGACTTCGGAATTTGTAGTTGCTGTAATCAACGCCACATCGAAACACTGATCTCAATGAACGAGCAAAGAGAGAGAGTAAATAAATAAATAAATAAATAAATAAATAAATAAATAAATAAATAAATAAATAAATAAATAAATAAATAAATAAATAAATAAACCAAGCAAATCACTGGTACGAAAGGAAGCACGAATCGGCATTACATCAGTTGCTGTGCCGAGTCGTTATTAAGCTTAAAAACAGGTCATGGGGAGTGTACAAAGATATTTCTATCAGTAAGAAGAGCCGCTACAGCTGGGAAACTTGACGAGTTAATGAAACGTTGATAACGAAGAATGTACTTTAATTTAAAGACACAAAAAAAAAAATGAAACAAGAAGGAGTAGACACTGCTTGCATACCTATAACCTTTAAGTTCGCCGTGCGCTGCACACCGCCATTACGAAGCCTATCTCGATAAAAAAAAATAATAATAAATATTCCCCCTCCATTTCAACGCGGTAATGTCTTTTCTGTGCGCACACAACAGTTTCGGAGGTATAAATCCCGGACGTCTCCCATGGTTGTTAAATGCTAAAATTGTTGCATATCGACGATGCCGTAATACCTGCAGAGTACTGAGAATTAGTGATTCTGAGCTCCTCATAAGCGGTCTCAGGAAGAAATGCGGATGGACGTGCGAGTCTTACTTCAGATGGGATGAGCATGGTGTGCACCTTTGTGATTTCAATCATTGTGTATATATGATTTGAATCAATATTGTATTGATGTACTATATAGTGATAGCAGGCTTTTCGCCAAATGCTGACCCAAGTCCAAGATACAGGGGGGTGAAGGCCTTGTCAAGCTGCCTAAAAGCAGCTTTTTCTCTCACTGCTCATGATCTGTATTGCTCATAAAATAAACACCCATTCTATGTTATTCACAATCTAATAAAAGACTGCAAAGTATTCATTCTCAAAGACAGGGAGTGCAAACACAGACACAAGAAGAAAGTCAGGACACCGCGCCCCGTCTTTTAGAATGAATACGCACCAACTAGCTCAGCTTTATTATTTTAAGACTGCGATGTAATTGCGTTCTTAATTTCTTCGTACTATTTGCGTTCCACGTCGAAGACGTTGAACTGGCCTGCATTTCCGCTCGCTATTTGAATCGACCCTAAATTGGCCGTCCGCAGGCAATTACAACACACTCTCCCGAGCAGGTCACAAAATGCGACGTCCCCCCGCGTCAGAAGGTACTCTAAACAGAGTTTCGCGCGTACTCGCCTGGCAAAGTGGCAACGATGTCGTAACAAAAGCCGTCACACAGACTCGCTCCTGTCGTAACTCCGTGTAAAGACGGCTTCTGAGTGTTTCATTAGTGTGAATAGAGCACGGGAAACGAGCTGTCCGGTGTCGCAATCTCCGAGCTAACAATACGAGCGAGTAAGCGGGTATAATGCTAGCTCCGCTGCATTATCGCCTTGATATCCCGCCATCCCCCATCCCTCCTATAAGTACTTCCACACTAATTTCACTTCAGTCTACGGATTCTAGTGGCCTTCTCAAGTACTCATTTCCTTTACTACTGCAACGGCTGATAGCCAATTACATGAACTCTGCGGGTGGAGCGAAACAATCCCGCATTTACTTCGCGAGTGTACCTGCTTTTAACGGCCAAAGGGTGGCTCTCTCAGCAGATAGACAACGGCCCACTCACAGAAAGCGAAATTATAGCACACGGCCTACACAGACATCAACGCGAGTCCCTGTGAGGGCTTTACTGTGGTTTCTTCGAGAAACCGGACTGAATGACAGGTTGTTACTGTGCGTTGCAGTAACAAGTCCAGATAGGGGGCGATCGCCCCCCCCCCCCCAATGTCTGTGTAAGTCCCCCCCCCCCCCCCTATTTCTCTCTCTCTCCTCCGGGTCTCCAAACCCATGTTCGCACCAACCACTCAACCCCCTTCCTAAGAAAAGCTTAGCGCAGCAGTTTGTGCCTATATCTGAAGTGCGGTAGCCTGTAATTTGTTTTAATTCTTACAATTTACTACGCTTAACAAATGAATTAAAGAAATGGGTGGGATGCCTGTGAGCGAAAGTTAACAGTATTTATGGAGTGACGGGGTTCTTGCGATAATAGTAACTACAAAAAACCAAAGAGGAAGGAACCCCCTCTCGGTTTTACTTCAAGCGATCGCTCCCCCCACCCCTAAAAAAAAAAAAATAATAAATAAATAAAAAAATAAAAAAAAAGAGCGGCTGGGTTCGCCCCTGGTGCATTGGACAATACTTTTGTGCATGAGGTGGACACCGTCATAGTCATAATGACTTTATAGTGTCGTCATAGACCACTTTACTCTTGTATTCTTCCATGCTATTTTTCCTTTTCCCAAGTACGGTATAGCCAATTGGAGAGCTGCTCTGGTTAACCTTCTTGCCTTTCCATTATATCTTTCATTTTCGCTTTCCTCCCACACTTTTTTTTTACCTTATTCAGGTAAAACGAAACGAACATTTATATGAAGAAGTATAGGGAGCTGGTGTCCTTGTTTTGATGACAAAGAGATTACGGGGCTTCCCGTCGGTACGATTCAGCGTGGTCGCGCGGGAAACAGATGAGCCTTTATCTCATAATTAATTTACTACCAATTTGAGCCACACTTATAGGTACAGCAGCCTGATCGTTAATCTAGTCATTAATGCACTGAGCGCTGCTCAGTACTCGCCGCAGCAATACATACTATGACCTCCGCTTTTCCATGAAAGCCGGCATTTCTCAGCAGTCATACATGGAGTGAAATTTATAGCGTATACACGCAGTAGAATTTACTACCCACGCCAAATCTGCTGACGTTCCTGTGCGGTCTTATAAAGCGTATGGAGAACTAAAAGGGTTGACGTCGCGTTGCGGCCATAACATAAATCTTTTTCTTCGTGGGAAGTTTTTACTACCCGTAAATCAATCTCGTTTGTCACCGCAAAGCGCGTCAACCGAGGCGCTGTCTTATGGACGACGACTTCGCACCGCTTATGGCGAAAAATAAATTGGACAGACACAAGTTTATAAATTCTGACCCATTCAAACTAGGCCCCACATCGCCTTTATTTACACAAACAAAGAAGAAACGCCGAAAAGATGAATTTTAGTTTCTAAAAAAGAATGCTCTTAACGCCGTCAGGGCACCCACCCCAAAACGTTGTATATCCCGCCGAAGTAAGTGGCATATTTAGGGTCCCTCAGACGGATATACGACCGCAAAGTTAACGTCTCGCGGGAGAGTTCAATGCACACTTGTAGCGTCGATCCATTGTTGAGGCCAAATCTGCGGTCACCTCAGTCTGAGGAAGGCGCTATATATAATAGCACATATATTATACAACCTAGCCGCCTGTCATTCGTCATTTATCTACAGAGCGCCCCTTGGCTTGCAAATGAAAGACAGGCAGTGACTGAATTCCGGCTTGTGCCGGCTACTGGTGCGCGAGCGTAAACCGAAACAATAAAGGCATGATTAACGCGAGACATTATTCATAGCACGTATGCCACGGTTTGTACATCCTTAGCCTGCAGCCCAACTGTCTCACCTATATGTCACTTATACCATTCCAAAAGTGCCGAAGCACTCGCCTTTAGATATCCGGGAACAAAGGAAAGAAAATAACACCTTTCTGTGTCACGAATTCCTTTGGTGAGCAACCTCCAGCGCATGCTACACTCAGACTTTCGTTCACGATACAGACGATCCGGTATCTCGAATACGGTACATCGACGCTGGTGCTGGAATCGCGACATGCGTAGACGCCATTTAGTGCGAAGCGCATGGAACATAGACCTCGTGAAATTTAATATTGGCAGTCTTCAGATTGTACATAAGTTGAAAGCACGCTATCATGCCGTCCCGAAGGTCTTATCCATCTGACGATAAAAAGTATAAAAATTTATGTATAAGCAGATGTCGCGAATAAATTCGTATACTTCAAACTATTGTAGCTAGACCCGACGTGGCGCCGAGGCCAGTGGGGCTCTACAAGAGGGCTCCACCCGGGATTAACCACGGAGTCTCTTCATGCAATAAAGTTTATTCTCTCTCTCTCAAACGATCTGCCATTATTTCTATAGGCATTAGTAGATGCAAAAGTACCAAGCGGGACGTGCGCAGGTTGCCTACACAAGCTTCGTATATAGCAGGGCATCCATAAATTACTGGAATGTCCGGGTAACATTTCGTGAGGACGGTCACGGTACGTTACAATGCAGCCGAGAGCAGACGCAACACAGTCGGTCGTCTACAGTTCCCGACGTGAATACCTACGCCGTCTGTGTGGGTGGATGACCTGTGGTAGCCGAAATGGACGAGCAGTGTACACGTCCGCAGTTTTTTCCTTTCCTTTTTCTTTATTTACAGTTACGCGAACACAATCTAGGAAGGAGTGCGGAAACGGGTGACCCAAATTGGCAGCAGCCGGAACTGCTATCGATCCACGTCCCTTCTGTAAAAAGCCGATCGCGATGGACTCGGCTCACGCTATACCTGAGCCCCTCGAAAACTCACTGTTCAAGGATTGCCATCAAGCAGGACACAAGCGCATGAGGAGGTTGACTAGAGGAAAGAGGACTCTTTATTAATATACGTGCATGAAAAAAATGACAACGCCTCACATAAGCGAGCACAGGGAATAGGGAATAATGAACCTTTAGAGGCTCCGAAAGTGGTTTCAAGGTCTGTTTCATTCTAAAGGCAAACATATGTCCGTATTTATTTTATAATGCTGGGCGACAAAAAAGAAGTCGCTGGACACAAATGAAATGAACGCCGCGAGTGTGTGCGTGCGTGCGTGCGCGTGTGTGTGTGTTTGTGTGCGTGC
This sequence comes from Rhipicephalus appendiculatus, assembly GCA_030522465.1. NCBI lineage: Eukaryota > Metazoa > Arthropoda > Arachnida > Ixodida > Ixodidae > Rhipicephalus > Rhipicephalus appendiculatus. The sequence continues at coordinate 309,722 of JALIZH010029584.1, read as the reverse complement.
GCGCGTGTGTGTGTGTGTGTGTGCGCGCGCGTGTGTGTGTGCGCGTGTGTGTGTGTGCGTGTTTGTGCGTGTGTGTGTGCGTGTGTTTGCGTGCGTGCGTGAATGCGTGCGTGAGTGTGTTTGTGTGTGTATCAGAGCTAACTCCGAATTAATTCCCGAGGATTCATCCCATCTGATACGTGGATTCGAGTTCCATGTTAATACGTTACAGCTATACCTTTTCCCACAAAGCATATAGTTCCATAAACAACAGAGAACACTTTTACGCAGCACCAACGTGTGTGCTCAATCTGAGGGGTAAATGCAATGCGACTCGTATGCGCTCGCGTTAAATAAACGTTGATTTACACTAAGAACTTCTTGTTTGTGTTTCATTTCATATTCCCTTTCACACCGCCGTGCATGCATGCCTGCGCGACTCAAATGCGGCAACCAAACCAAAGCCCCTAATTGCACCTCTGGCGATACATGAGGGCTTGCAAGCTGAGCTCAAACAGAGAACAATTTATATCGGCCAAAAATCTTGCTGGGCGGGAGCGTCTGCGAAAGCTCCATGGTTCATTTCATCCTGCGTGCGCGTGCATTTTTTTCCTTTCATTTTTTTTTCTTCTCTCTCTCTCTCTCACACCCTCTTTCTTGCCCCCCATTTCCCCTCCCCTGTGCTGGGTAGCAAACCGGATGCTAGTATCTGGTTAACCTCCCGGCCTTCCTCTTCATCTCTCTCTCTCTTACTCGCTAAACTTTTGTTGCGATATCAATTGTATTGGACATTAAATGCGTATTTTTGCCGTCACCGCAATGTTCTTCAAAAAGGCCAAATCGATAACACCACCCCCAGCGTCGTATGTTTTATGTGTGAGTGAAAGTGTGCGAGGCTGCCGACGATTGCGGCTCAAGCTGAGAGGAAACGCACAGGCCATCTTTCCTCGCGCGAAAGGTGCATGGAGATAGATCCCAGACGGGGAGCTGCGTGCCTCCGGAAAAAATGCGTACTTTGAGCGCATGGACGGTGCCCGCGGTCACGCGCACCGCATTTTTAAAGGCGATCAGCAGACGGCTCATAGCTTTGTACGTATTGTGCTCTCATAGTAAAGTTTGAGTTGAAGCCATATACAGCAGGAAGGTCACTTCGCCCGCTGCAGCGGCCGCGTTTCCTGAAGGGGCGAGTTGCTAGCCTTATATTGTATAACATTCCAATTTCTTGCCGCCGCGTCCATTGCTTCGGCCTTGCGGCGAAACTGTGAATCATTAATATGGCAAGCATATTACGCGACTCGAGCGCGCGTCAACACCAATCACGGCTCGCAAGGGGATGATGTCCTCCAGACCAAGCGACGCCAAGCGCGAGCGACTCGCAGCTGCATGGAAGACTCCGGCTGCGACAGGAATCTTCGTTGCTCGCACCATACTATATTATTCGCTTTGTTTCTTTTTCTTTCTGTTCGTAGACACTAAACATCTGCGTCCTCACCGAGGCAACGCCCGACGATCCCTTGTCGCGACGGTCCTCAAGCTCGTTATCACACGTACGTCGAGTTGTAGGAGGCGTCTGGAGTCCAGTTGTTCGCAGGCAAGACCGGACAGAGCGTCTCGCACTCACAGGGAAACGACCATGTCGCATACGTATGCACGCATAACCTCTAACCAGCTGCTCCTGCTATTGATGTTGCTGTGTGCCAGGCCCACCGTAATTAATCCTGCGTCATTCTGCTTGTCTCGAGCCACGGCCGTCTCGCCCATCCCGCGTTAACAACACTCTATCGTTCGCACGTCTCTCGCTGCCCTCCAGGCATTTCTATATCTCGCTTCCTCGCGTCGTTTACGTCTTTCTTTTCCATACTTATTCGTCGATTCCCCTCGTCCTGAATGCCATGCCTACCTATCGACCAGCGAGGAAACGTCTGCGCCGTGCCGACAATTCCATCAGAATGACATCAGCGATGTACGAACGGCTGTTGCCGGCACGGTCCGAGCACGCGCTTACGGGGGGGCGCTGTTTTTCCAGCCGCCAGATCTTTCCGGACATCTCGGGATAACAGTTGCTAAGCAAACGGAGCGTTACGTAATGATCTCTGAACCGAAACAGCGTGAGTTCCGAACAGCAATGTCACTGAAAGATACGCTGTTTGCGCAGTTCCTGCGAATCACATTAGCACGTTCGATCAGCAAAGTCACCAGGTTAACTTCACTTCGTCAGTTTTATTTATTTTTTTTCTTTATTCTCATTTGTTGGTGTTTTTCTCGACCGATATACAAGTTGACTTACTTTGTTAGCCAGTTAGAGAAATCTAGTTCAAGATTTTGTTGATGATATGCAGGGTACAGCTAAGAAAAGATATTTTCAGACTTCGTCTGTTTAATAGAATCACGAAGATACCATCGAATATTCAGAACACTCCATCGCATAAAACCACGGGAACGCATTATATTGGGCGCTCGATCTCCCACGCACGTCAGCTGCAGCTGTCTCGAAAAGATTAATCGAGCACCAGACGAGATCAGACGTTGACTGCGCGTATATGTGCATACTAATTGCTTCCATCGCTCCTCTAAGCCGCCGCCGGCCGTGTACAAGCAGCAGCTACACGTCCCTATACGTAAAACACTGCCGAGCTCGCGCAAGCATTAACCCTACGTCCTCGAAGCCATCAGCTCCACACGGGGAGTGCAAGTGCCTCCCTGCACCTGCACGCCAGCCGCGCGGGATCACTCGTTGATTGGCTCGCACGATCGCTCTCGTGGGAAATAATTAGACGCCGGGTAAATAATTAACTTCCACCAGCTCGGTTCCGCCGGGCGCGTCGCGACATCATCGAGATCGAGGGGGGCCGTTGCGCAATGTCGGGCGTCGGCCCCGCCGTGCGGCAATCCAGAGCGTATGTCTATTTATGTGTAGTATATATATACTAGACGTGAGTGTGTATGGGTCGCTGTCTAACGCCGTAAAGCTGAGTACGCATATCGGAGCTCAGAGGCTCGACGCCGGATTAGAGTCCTGTCGGTGGAAAGTACAATCTGACGCATGCGTAGTTGGCCCCGGCGTGCCTATACGTGTACTATACCAATTAATGCCTGGCTAAATTTGCGTGCTGAATTGACACCCGTTCTGAAGCACGACTTTGTGCAACACAACGCGATAGCGTGCAATAATTCTAGATAACGTAATAAAGGATGCAATACACATCGTATACCCCCCGCAAACAAACATACAAGCAAACAAGCTACCAATCACACTGGAGTGTTTCGGATGAAGATACAAACAGCGAAACTGAATCAACGGCCTTTTCGGAGCCAGTGCAAGCAAACTCCACGTGCTTGCCAAGAGTTCGATTTGGGGATTACGGAAGTACAGCGCAAACCTCCAGCCAAGGTGGCGCTATAGTAAAAACTCTAATTCTCACCGCGTACCGAAACAAAGTCCAGTCTTAGTACGTTATTTGTACACGCTCTGTCCCCTTAATCCGCGCGGATTGCCAGAGGCCAATCGCGGGCTCTCGTTACAGGAGACGCTTTTAATGAGGTTTCTGGGCCCCCCCGTGCCTGTTCTGTTTTGCTGCATGCGACGGCTTAGCTCGGAGGTGCGACCTCGGTCTATCAGCCGGGCTCCGGTTTCACTTTAGAAATCTAATGTCCACTATACATATGTTTTTCGGGCATTCCGGTGATAGGCAAAAGGTGACAAGACAGCACGACCAGTGGTGTCAACTAGCCGGTCACACTTTGTATAGCACGCTGTAAAACTGCTAGGACAACGGCGTCGTGTTTCGATTAAACACGAACAAAAAAAGCATATAGAATGATTTTTCTTTGCTTAAAGTGTATGTGCGTGTATGTGTGTGTGCGTGTGCATGCGTATGCTTGTGTTTGTGCGTGCGCGCGCAAGCGTGTGTGTGTGCACGTGCGTGTCTGTGTATCCGTGTGTGTGCACCCGCACGCACGCACACACACGCACGCGCGCAACCCCGCCCACACACACACAAACGCACAAACACACACACACACACACACACACACACACACACACACACACACACACACACACACACACACACACACACACACACACACACACACACACACACACACGCACGCACGCACGCACGCACGCACGCACGTAGCAGGAATCAACTTTTCATTCATTGCTAGTGCACTAAATCATATTTTCTCGCTCGGTTGAACCGTGCTAGGCTCATCCACGAACAAAACTAACATTCGTAACCACGTTAGTACGACATTGCTCCTGGTAGTCACCGCACTAATACGCTAGTTAATATCTAGAGCTGTCATCACCCTACGCTTCTTTGTCGAGTACTCCCGCAACCGTATGAGAGCTTAAACGCATATAAATGACGCGCAGTAAGGAAGACAAAGTGGAGGATCGAGAGCGAAGGAAAGTGAGGGCAATGACTGAACTTCCGTGCTTATGTAAAAGCTCGCGTTGCGAGGTGCTAACTCTGCGATGCATTGTACGTATGGAAAGAAAGATGAAAGTAAGACGCATAGCGAACGCCAAGACCACTTATTTCGTACCAAGTGAAACGGAAAAGTCACCTTGCTTCTCACCACAAATGCATACAACGCCATGATGAGCTGAGATTTGCTCGTTTCCTGCCCCGGCGAAATCCTACCCCCCCCCCCCCCTCTTCCCATTTTTTTTACTCCGGAAACGAAGCTTACGCGAGCGCTAGCTAGGCAATTTATATCAATGTTTCTGGTCGTCGTCAGAATAAAAATGTCCGTTTATTATTAGGGATATTCCTGCGTAGGCTAAATAAAAGATGGTTTTTTGTTCCTGACAGAACCGACAATGATGCATATTAAGTCACCCAGCATTCCACGGAAACGTAAGTTTACTGAGCTGCTTTCCACGAGGCGCACCACGAAAAAAAAAATAAGAAAAGCACGAGGACACAATAGCTTCTCAATTGTTCTTGAGCAGTGTGCTTAAAAGAACACGGAAGAGTCGAAAGCTGGGAAACTTGCCTACTTTTTCCCACAAAAGTCGTAGCGGCGACGTCGGTATATGTGGCACAAAAGTTAAACGGAAAAAGTAATGCGCGGACGGAAATTCCGTCTTTTTACGGTAGAGCTGCTATGGTCGAGGTTTGCCGTGCGTCGTAGACAGAAAATTATCATCATGAACCGGCCTGCGCTCAATGACAGTCTAAGCATTCTGTGCAGATGGTTAATACGAGCAGCTGAAACGTAGCCACCAGCTCTGCTATGACCCAGCCTTGCGCGACTTTGCAAGGTGCGTTGATTTTTTTTTATTGCGACAGCAATTATATGGACACTCTCGGCTGATTTTTCACCGTCGGCGTCATGTCCCGTATATGTATATGTATCTATATATTTATAAAAGCCAAAAAGAAAAATGTTTCCGACGCGCGGCATCGAACGAGGGACCTGTCGCTTTGCAGCGCGCGGCGCTAACCGCTGAGCCACGAAAGCGCACGTCCTTCAACGTACAAATGGCGAGCTATTTATATACAGCGTGTTTTCAGCGTGTTTTCAGCATTACCAGCAAGATGGCGCAAAGGGTGCGCTCGAAGCTCGGCGGTGTTTAGCTCGGCGCCCCGCTCGTCGCGACGCGTGCGTACTTTGCCCCGTAAGGGGTAGACACCCGTGCGCGCGCGCGCTTATCTTGCGGTGGGGGAGAATAATGTCTCGGGCTTTCGCCTGAACGATTGCGTTGTAGCTACCGAGCGCACGAAGGTCACTTGGCTCGCTGCAGTTCCCCCCATTTGCGAAGAGAGCACGCTTTTCAAACACGGCGGAGTAACAACTGTGACTGTTGTTAGTTCGCGCTCGTCTGTACCTGTGAATATGTTTCGTGCGTCGTTTTTGTTTGAGCAGCGAGTTAAGTGTCGAGCTGTGAATGTTTTTAGTTCGCTCTCGTCCTATGCGTGTTGTTTTCGTGCGTTATGTGTGCGTGAGCAGCGCGCTGCACGTTTCGATCTGCTTGCCATCCGTCGCTTGGCACTCCAATTTGTTTCTATCGCATTCATTGCTTCGCCGTGTGGCGAAACTGTGACTTCTTTCTTTAACAGCAAAGCTGTTTAAGCCGGCTGTAAAAACTTTGGCATGTACAAAAACTATCATCATCATGAACTGGTATGTGCCACAGAAATCGGGCAAATACCACTACTCATCGTCGTTCCACTAAAAGTGAAGAAGGCAACAGAGGCGGCAAACATCAATTAAGATTTGGAATGAAGATTGCATGAGAGGCTATAGAAGACGAAAAGCTGCATGGAAACAACTTCTGGTCAACCAATGCCCAAAACATTGGTGTGATTATAAATACATAGCAGCTGATTTCAAACGTACAATACGTAAAACAAAAGATGACTACGATAAGAACAGATTTGGTTATCTTTCTAAAGCTAAAAATAAAAAAGCCCTTTTTAGATTTTTACGATCTCGAAAGATGTTACCTCCCTCTGAAAATATCGATTCTGTAATTCTTTCTCCCCGTGAACTCTCTGAATTAGTAGAAAATATTGCGAAAGGGTTACAGGATAGATTCATGTCAACTATGCCACTGTACATTGTGAACCCAATTGCAGGTGAGGAATTCGATGAAGTTACCATAGCTGAACTGGCGGAAGTAATAAGGCATTTATCTCCCGCAGCGCCTGGACCAGATGGGGTGACCACGTCAATGATAAAAGTAATATTTGAAATTTTTCAAACGAAATACTTAATATGGTAAATTACTCTTTGAAAAATGCTTGGATACCTGCTGATTGGAAGCTGTCCAAAGTGATTCCGCTACTTAAAAAACAGGGAATCGGATTTGCCCTTGACAATATACGACCAATATCACTGACATCTAATCTGATTAAACTTGTAGAAAGAATTTTGAATGTCCGGGTAATGAAATATATTGATGATCACGCAATACTAAATCCCAGTCAAATTGGTTTTAGATCTGGTTACTCAATATGGTTCGCGCACGTTGATTTAGAGAGTCGCATACAATTGGCTCGGCGTCGACGCGACTACTGTGCATTAGTCACTCTAGATTTGGCTAAGGCGTATGATAAGGTTGAGCACTCATTGTTAATAAAACAGATGGAACATTACAACTTTCCTAACTACATCACAGCGTGGGTTTCAGAGTTTTTAAGAGAAAGGAAATTTTATTGCTTTAAAGATGGGTACGTATCTAACAGATATAAACAGAAACGTGGCGTACCACAGGGGGCTGTCCTGTCTCCAGTTTTGTTTAACATATTCTTAAGCTCCATTCCTTCACATCAGGATATTCAATTATATGTGTATGCAGATGATATTGCTTTCTTCGCGACAAATAAGGATCTGCACGCACTATATCAGACACTACAAAATTATATGAATACGCTAGAAGCATGGCTTAAAAATATTCATATGACGTTGAATGTCAAGAAAAAGCGCGCTTCTCGCGTTCTCTTTTATGCAGCCTGTCAACATCTCACTCAGTTATTGTTCAGAGCTCATTCCCCAGGTAGATTCCCTTAAATATTTGGGCATCATATATAATGCAAATTTGAATTGGAGAAGCCACATAGAAGAAGTCTACTTTAAAGCAACACGTGCCATGGGTTGGCTACGGAAGTTAGCAAACAGTAGAAGAGGGTTGAGAAGGAACACACTGATAATGATTTATAAACTGTACGTGCGGCCTATCATGGAATTCGGGTGTGTGTTATTTTCTGGCAGTGCAGCTTATAAAATGAGACCCTTAGTACTGTTGGAAAGGGAAGCTTTGCTTTTATGCCTTGGTCTCCCAAAGTTTGTTGCAAACAATGTGTTGTATATGGAAGCGCGACTACCTTCCTTGCTAAATAGATTTAAAATACTCACGGTTCAAACCTTCTTAAACATATACAATTCACCTCAGAGACGATCTTGCTATATTTTCATTGAAGAGCCGAGCTTATTCTTTGACACAAATTGGTCGCGACTACACACCCCGCAAATTATATTTGTACAAGCGATGCTAGAACCACTGAATGTAAAAATTAAACATATTGGCTCAACAGGTAACCTCGCTTCAACCCTTAACATAGAATTTGAAGATATTTTCCCTCCTAATGCGAAGCAAATTCCATTTCGGTATTTAAATGATCAGTTAGAAGATTACCTAGCGCACCTGACAATAAGCAATATAATTGCGACGGATGCGTCAGTGTCAAAAGAAAAGGCTGGAGTTGGCATCTTCTCTTCTTCTCTTGATTGGTCCTTTTCGGTTCGACTCCCAGATTATACGCCTATATTCATTGCAGAGTTATTGGCTGTTGTTCTAGCTCTACGCAAACTTCCTTCAAGTGAATCAGCAGCAGTGATCGTAACAGATTCTCTCTCAGTATGTACTGCACTATCTGCGGCAACAAATTTAACACTGATTCATACGTTTCACCATCTAATACCGCCACACTTACAAAAGATCCAACTACTGTGGGTACCAGGACACCGCGGACTATATTTAAACGAAATGGCGGACTCATTAGCCTCAATAGCCCTGAGTGGTCCCATTATCCCAGTTTTACCAGACACGGCTTACGCGACAGCATTAAGGTTCAGAAATGCCTGTTTGCAAAGTGAAATAGGCAAATTATCTTTGGATAAAGTGACAGATTTCGCACATTTAAGACATTGCTGGAATAAACAGTGGTGTGAATCTCGGCAGTTAGAAGTTTCTTTCACGAGATTACGCTGTAGAATTCCGACACTGAATTATTACCTGAATAAAGCTGGCATCAAGGCGTCCCCGTTGTGCATATTTTGCAATGAAATCGAATCAATAGAACATTTCCTTTTATTTTGTCGCCGCTATTCTCATCAGAGAAAAAAATTACACCATCTCCCGCTAAAGGGAACCATGTGTAGATGTGAAGCAGCGGGCGCTAACGCTTACACTGGCGGCGGCGTTGACGCTGGCGCTCATCGCAGCGTTGCGCAGGAGAGAAAAATGGGGAGGCGCAAAGCAGACAGTGATGGAGCAGTTTTTCCTACTAGAACATGCCAATCGCTGCTAATGGGCAATGAGAGACAGAAGACTCCGACTGGACACAGAGACCCGCACTCTGCTTTTAGTTAACGCGCACGCTGCGAATTTTTATTGTTCAACAACGCACAGGAGAAATCTCCCACCGGCACCACCTTGGAGGTCAAGATCCATTGCTATATATACGGGATGGCCAGTGAACGGTTGTGCAGCGCGAGCAGTCGGTTTTTTCAACCAAGAAACTCGCTAGCAGACGCTGCCTGCGTCGGCGTCGCGAGGCGAGAGAGGGAGGAGCGTAGGAGAGGAGAGAGAGGGGGGTGACACGCATGCGCAGTGGGAGTGTGAACGCCGTGGGCAGGGATGCGTAGAGGAGAGAGGGGGGGGAACGTAGGAGAGGAGAGAGAGGGGGACGCGCATGCGCAGGGGGGAGTTAGACGCCGCGGGCAGGGATGGAGAGAGGGGGGAGTGTAAGAGGGGAGAGAGGAAGGGAGGCGCATGCGCAGTGTGGGTGTGGTTGCCGCGGGGAGGGATGCCTAGAGGAGAGAGAGGGGGAGAGGAGGTTTTTTATTATTATTTTTTTTAACTGTTTGCGCATGCGCAGTAAGGGTGGGCACGCGGCACACCACCACCACCACCACCACCACCACCACCACCACCACCACCACCACCACCACCGGATTAAGCTTCGCCATAAGATGCTTCACATCTAAAAGGTACCTGCAAGCCCCACTTCAAAAGTTAGGATTAGCTGTAAATGTTCCAGTACTTTTGTCATTTGGCGCTACTTCATTAGGTTACAGCCACAGGGATGTCTGCTCTGCTGTAATAGAATACATAAAAGAAACAAAAAGATTACCGTGTTAGACTATTTTTATCATTTCTTATTCTGGGTGTGCAACCCGACGTTATTTCTGGCATAAAACTCCGTTGGACTGACTGCTTGCTCATTAAGCATTTTCATGTATTAAACGTTTTATATAAAAAAAATACAGATTGGTTTAGTTTCAGACCATTATTTTAAGCCTCCTGCCGCCCGGTTCTTGGCCCATCCCCCCTTTGTGGGTGAGCGCCATTCATACGAGGACATCATCATCATCATCATTTCTGGACAGACGTAACCGGTAATTGAGAAAAGCTTTCATAAACCGCCGGGATTAACCCAGCTATAAACACCGTGTCTGGACGATTCAGCTTTGCTGAAGCATCTGTACGGAGTGCTTTAGCGGTACATACAACGAGAGAATACTAGAGAACGGGAAGTGCAACGGCGACTGCGAGAAGACACCGCAGCGATGGAAGGCCTACGGGAACGACGACGTGCCCGTAGATCCAGGAGGCGTGAACGCTCGGTTTCAGCGCGGGTTTCTGTCTCTATAGAGTACGGGCATCTATGTCGTGCATGTGAATGTCCGAGGTTTAACTCGAACCTCTCTGCGCTGAGAAGCAACCTAGACACAACCTAGCATCACCTAGGTAGAGCCTAGCAACAACCTAGAAGCAACCTAGAAGAAAGCTAGCACCACCCTGCTAAAAGCACAGCAACAAGCTAGAAGCAACCAGATTAGACTTCAGAATCATCCAGTCTCGCTGTTTCAAGCCTTGCGCGACATAGTGCAAGCTTCGCAATTTTTTTTTTTGTTCCGCTTACCTTTTGCGTGACAAACATCATTTTCGACTCGCTGTGGTGGTCTGGTGGTTATGTTTCTTGACGGCTGACCCGCAGGTTGCGGGAACGATATCTCGGCCGAAGCAGCCGCATTTTTACGGAGGCGAAATGCGAAAGGCCCCCGTGCTTAGATGTAGGTGCTCGTTAAAAGAACCCCAGGTGGTCAAAAATTCCGGAGCCCCCCCCCCCCCCCCCCCCTCCCCCCACTACGGCATCTCTCATAATGATAACACGGTTTTGGGGACGTGAAACGCTGACAATTATTGTATACGCAACATCATTTATATGCGTATACCATGTAGTCGAATGTGGTATTTTCGTTCAGTAGCATCCCCCCAAAGGACAACCTAGGTCGGTGAAATACAACAGATGGGTTCTGCGCTGTTGCTTTGACCACGCCTTTTCCGCTATTACTACTTTTCCTAACGTGGTGTAATATGCGACAAAACGGCGTCAGTTTTCAGTACCTCTGGCAACTCGCTAACTATGTTTAATCATTATCGACTGTGATAACAAAGGCAATCGCCGGAAGTGCATAGTCACATTGCCAAGAGGCGTCTTTCCTTGCGGTGAAAAAAGCAAAAAAAAAAAAAAAAGACTCAATTATTCTTTGGTTACTCTATCGTCCGTTCGAAGCCTCGCCGACGGGGTTTTTGTATCGTTTTGCGCACCGAGTAAAGATAATTGGATACGCTGGCTTCCTTACCATATTTCCATTTCAAACAGCCGCCGCTGAAGCGGTCTCGTTAACTGAAACTCGGGTTCCCCTGCATCATTCTTTATTGGTCTAATCATTCACCGTTCGCGCAGGTAATAACCGGCTACGCCAGTGCGGATATAGTAAGAGGGGTACTTAGCCAATTAACTGTCGAACGTAGCTATAGGACAGAAATCAATTCCGCAAAGGAAGAAGCAAAATGGAACTCGCATCATGCACGCAGCAAGGAGTGCCGGTAGTCGCCGCTAATGTGTGTGCCTGTTGCACACAGTAATACACGTCTGAAGATGCGAGTGAAAACTGAATAAAGACCTGGCGCTCAGCACGAAAATTTGTATCGAAATATTGTTCCATTAGTACTACAGAGTTCTTTTTTTGCCCTTTCTAGAGTTTCTGTTCATATACAATTGAAGGTCACGCGTGATTTTCCTAAGCGAAAGAAGACGCGCCGCCTGAGGCATAGTGTGGAGACAGAGCTATAGACGTGAGCATCAGGAGAAAACTTGGAAAACAAACGGCAGGGGCGTAGCCAGATTTTTATTGCGATAGCAATTATATGGACACTCTCGGCTGATTTTCGCCGTCGCCGTCTGTCGACGCCGTCATTCCAGACCACCTAACGGGGGTTCGAACCAGCGATCCCTCGCTCCGCAGCCTGCTAGAGAACACAGCCACACGCCATGCTCGTGCCAGCGATATAACGGCGAGCTATTCATATGCACCATTTGCCGCTCGCGGTACGCAGATCTCGGAATAGCTTGAGCGTGTTTTCTATCCCGCAACGCTTTTACAGTTTCTTTCAAATTGAAAACTGCCCTTTAGATGCGCACGAAAACGTGGCTCCCTTCTGTACCACTCATGATGTAGAATGAAACAAAAGAACACCGGGCACGCGTCGGACGCCAGCGCGTGGCAGGAGACGCAGAGGGGTCATTCCACGTGCCGCAGTGTAAAAGAAAAAGAAGTATCAAACAGCGTCTAAAAGTCATATAATCATATAATCAATCCTTGGCCAATCCCCCCTGAGTGGGTATGAGCCATCTCAGAGGCAACAGCAACAACAGTGTCGGCTTCTGCATTGTGGACACTCGCAGCGCGTTGCTCAAATACAAACACGTAACAACTGCGACAGTTGTTAGTTCACGCTTGTCCTGTGTATACCTATGCGTCCTTTTCAAGCGTCCTTTGTGTTGCGGCGGCGCGTTGCAAGTATCGAGCTGCTTGTCGTTCTTCGTGTGACAAACTAATTTCTTGCTATCGCATTCATTGCTTCGCCCTAGTGGCGAAACTGTGACTTTTTTTCTTCTTTTTTTTAGGGGGGCGAAGCACCCTAGGGTCTCGGCTTATCGGCGTGTCATGTCGTCGTCGCGGTCCATCATAAACGGGTATGCGCCAGAAAAATAGGGTAAATCCCACTATACTCACCACCAGCCTACTTTATGCATATTGTGAGTTAAAGGTTCGTCGTACTGCCTAAAACGTTATGTTTGGCTTAGCAGCGGTGTCAGAATTCCGACGAAATTTACCAAGGCGCTCAAGTTTCTTATCTAAAACCAGAGACACAAACGTGCATCTCTACGGAAAAGTCATCTATTTGAAACAAGACTTCTTGAAACATATCTGCAAAGTGATGGTGAGTTAGTGGACCGGTGGCGAGTGAAGCAGCATAAAGATTTTTCTGTGGAAAACACTGGCGCACACTGCATTCTTAGCCCCTCTCCAGGTTTCACGTTAGTGGAGCTGAAACACCCTTCCCTAAATGCCCCTTCGCCAATTTTTTTAGGGGGGGGAGGGGGGTCTACTTTCCTTGATGTATGCTCGTGCTTACGTCTGCTCGTGCTTGCGTTTACAATACGTAAAAACTTACAGGGTGGGAGGAGGGGGGGCAGGGTTCGACCTGCTAAATCAACTCCCTGTCTATGCCACTGACCAACGGGTTGCTTGAAGAAGCGCTTGCATATATTCGCTCTCACTGAACCGATCCACACCGCGGTCGCTGTTTCGAACGCACTGCACATAACAGATGAGACAATTTTATCGACAGAGTGGAATATAAAAGGATAAAGGAGATGGGTCGCAGAGTCTGTCGATAATGAGAGTCGACCGACTGAGAGCATGCCCCCCGGCGGAACGCGATAAAGGAGGCCGCGGAATGCACGCACATGCAGTGTCGCAAGCGTCGCATCGCCTTCCTTGCACGACTCCGCCCATCGCATGAGGCTGACAAGCTGCGAAGCGGAGAATGACGATAAGCAAAGAGGACCGCCGCCGTCGTCGTCATTGCCGCATTCGACCGAAGAAGGCTACGCGTGTCTCCCGAGCCATCGCCCGCGGGCGAGAGCTAGCTATAGGCGCGAGAGCAGTGGAACATAACGAGGAACGCGAAAATGGGAATCGATAGGGCGAACATGATTAACAGGCTGCCTAATCTGGTCCGACACGAGCCGAAGCGAGGAAAACGCCTCCCCGACGGTGGCGACGGAGATATGGCAGTCGGCGACGGTCGGAGAGCTAGACGACTGGCGGCGGCAGTGCAATGCGCAGCGTCATTTTCACGTGGTCTGACACTGAAAATGAAACGAAAGCAAAAGAAGTTTGACATTCCTGTACTGGATAGATGGGGGAAAAGGGGGAGGGAAACGAAATATGATGCGAATAACAATGATTGCAATGCCATGCGCACAGTTCTGAAGTTTAAACGAACTGTCGTAGAAAGAGCGAGAGAGAGGGAGAGAGCATTGTAAAGGAAGGGAGGCCTACGAGAAAAGAATTCGGCTTGTCACATACAACTTGAAAAGAAACGTTAGTGTTAAATTTTTTGTTTGTTAAAAGGCCTTCAGTTCTTTTTTGTAAAGTTAGCGCAAGAAACGTTGATCATGTTAAAAAGCATGCGTTACAAAAGCATGCTCATCACATAAAAAAAAATGAACGAATGAACGACAAACCGTATTTTACAACAGTATTTTCATTGAAGCCTTTGACAAATGGCAAGCCTGCACGTTTACCTTAAGTAAACGGCTATAGTCCTCTGCAGAATGAGATCTATTAAAACCTCCTCATCAAAAGTGTACTTGGTCCGCGGCGGTGGAGCAGTGGTTATAGTGCTCGGCTGCTGACTCGAAGGTCGCGGGTTCAATCCCGGCCGCGGCAGTCGCATTTCGATGGAGGCGGAATGGTGGAGGCCCGTGTAGTGTGGGATATCAGTGCACGTTAAAGAACACCGGATGGTCAAAATTTCCGGAGCTCTCCAGTACGGCGTCTCTCATAATCACACCGTGGTTTTTGGACGTAAAACCTCAGATATTATTATTATTAAAAGTGTACTTGAACGTTACTTTTACGGGACAGACATAGGTAGAACAGCTGAAAGACATACCCGTATGCGTATCCGTGCTTCTGTAGTTGAACGGCGTGCTTCAGGATGTTTTGCGTCGGAACAGCGTATATTTTATCGAGCGCCATTCGAGAGGTTGCTGCCTCGTGAATTTCTGCTCGAGACTCGAAACACCAGGACAAATCATTCCTCGCTGACTCAACAGCCAAGTCACGAAGCAGTGACAGAGAGATTAGGCATAACGAAAGGAAATTGTGGGATGACGGGACACAGGCGCCAAGGGGAAACATGTGCTCCAGGTATCTATACAGGAGCGAGAAAAAAAAAAAAAAAAAAGAGAGGACAGCCGAAGAATAGAGCCTCAGTGTATAAAGCTGATAACCCGTCGCGCAAGTCGTTCGCGCAGGCCGCTTATCGGATTCCATCGAATTCAATCACTGCAGCGCGGGCCTCCGTGTTGCCTGTCATTGCGTTCGAGAAACGAGTTCGCCGGAAGTGTAACACAAACAAACCAGCACCGCGCAATGCCAACAGCGGAAGAAGGAAACGGAAGGTCTTCCCAAGAAAGAAACCTCGTTTCGTCTGACTCCAGCCAGAACTACTCAACTGTCGAAATGGACACATATAGAGAGAGATATAAGAAGAAGGAGCAGCCGAGCGGGCCGCCTATATACGTCCCACTGCAGTCGTATATACGTCAGCCCGTATGGAACGGCCAGCTCCGGAACGGTTAGGCAGACACGAACCTTATGCCCCCCTTCCGAGTTTCCCTTACCTCTGCATGTATGGTTATTTCGCCGGAAGCAGTTTTTGTAGCCCGCTTTAGTTCTGTTCAAAAGACAAAGGCCTCGAATCGATATCAGACGGAGCTGAGAAAAGGAGGAAACCTTGGATACAGACGGCTCTGCCTTTTACACATTGCGCGCGGGGAAACGACCGTTGTAGTTCCACGGCCTCTGGATAAAAAAGCGCACGCGCTTTTTTATCCAGCGGCCGTGGTAGTTCTATCCGGCTACTTCGAGGAACAGATTGGTTTCTGGCAGTTGGCGGTCGCGGTATATGCAGCTTATCGTAAACATGCTGCTGTTTGCCTTGCGCAACTTCCGCAAGAGACTTTCGGGCAAAGGACATTTACTCTTCTGTTTCTGTACCTTTGTTCCCCGATGAAACGAAATTCAGCAGCGGAAGCTCGCTCAAGGTGCCCAGTGCTTCAGAAGAACATTACAGCGTACTTATTGCATACATGCATGAGACAGTTTTTATTGGTTGCAATGAATGAATGAATTAGCACGTAGACATTAGCGGAAAACAACTGTAGGTGAAACATGCTGCTACTTTTCCATAATCGTCATCGTCGTCTGCTAATGTCGAGTACGTTGACGAAGATAGCAAAAATTAACAATAGTTATTTCATGGATGTGTCTAATTTCGTTTTACCAAATATTCAAGCCTTGTATGAGTCTGCCAGCCAGGGGTCGCTGTTAGGAAGCTTCACGTGTCTGAAAAAACTTTTGCATAAACAAAGAAAGGAATACACAGAGAATTTTGTGCGAACTCTCTATAATATGTAAATTGCGATGTAACGTCCCCCCCCCCTGTCCACCACTCTGCGGTATAGCTTGGTACGTTAACCGTGCATGGAGTCTAGCGAAGCGAGAACATTCTACCGGGGGAGTAAAAGAGGCGCGAATATGGAGTCAAGGAGACAGAAGTAGGAGCATTAGGAAGAGAAGTTGTCAACGTAACCTTTCGGTTTTCAAAGCTTGTACACCTTCACAGGTAGTGCGCGTATATATACCTCACTTTCTCTCTCCCGCGCTTTTTCTTTTTTTTTTTTTGCGCGTTCGTTATACCCCCCCCCCCCTTTTACCTTTGTATTTAGCTTTTTATGGGTACCAATATTGTAGGCATCTATTATGCACTTCATCCTCATTTGAGCAGCCATCAATCATCATCATCTGTTTGGCTGCGAATCATCATCGTTTTTGGGTGCGCGCTTCATCATCGGATCCGTGGCGCTTGTTCGCTCCCGAGTTCGCGGCCTAATAAACGTCGTCACATTCGAGTCGTCATACGTCAGCGATGACGTAGAACACATCGTCTAACAATGAACATGACCTCCACTGAGTGACAGTGAAGTCGATACACTCGTCAAGTGCCGTGCTCGTTCAATGCCAGAGAGTTTTCTTTGCTTCCTACGAAAATTAAAAAAAAATCCACAGGGCCAGCGCACGCTTGAATCAAGCATATAACACCGCCCTTAATCGCGAATAAATGTACGTGGTTATTATCGCCGTTATGTTTGTCACCCTGAAAAGTGATGGAACTTTGGCACCTTGAGCTCATCTACAAATACCCTCGTGTAGCAAACGCTTGCCGAGTAGCCCGGGCTTGACAATACCTTCGTGACCAATCCTGTGGCCCCAGTGGAAAGCCCTCTTAGCTCATTAGTCACATAGTTGGGATGGGCAACCCAGTCTTGCGCTTACAGGGTATTTGCCTTCCGAAATTTGTTCACTAATGTCGAGATGCCTGGGGTTGTCGCCGACAACAAAGACATATGCTTGTGTACTATAGCAAGGTACTCAAACAACGTCTCTATGTGAAAGGCAATCAATTGTACGCGGCTTGCACCAAGGGCAGGGCCACAGATAGGCGGCAAAGGTCGCGAGTCTCTTTCTATTTCGAGTAACCTAACGCGCGCCTCCGCAGACAATGGCGCAACACAAAAGGAAGGCCGTGTCTCTTTGCGATGTGCAGACGATAAAAACCTTTGTCAAGGGGAGATATGTTACACCTAAGCCCGACTGTGTTGTGCACCTTGTATCATTTTGTGGCGCGGATAGCTGAAGACGCTGAAAGCCGTTAGCCTTTTGTATACAGAGAATCTGTACGGCAAGTCGAGACGGCTGCTCATTATTTGATTAAACGATTTGACCACCCACAGTTATGACGCCTGTACTCACAAAAACAGACTTTCCCCATGATTTTTTGTAAGTGGAAATTTCAGCCAATCTCAGACTTTCCCTATGATTTTTTGTAAGTGGAAATTTCAGCCAATTGCGAAGCAAGGCGTATCATTAGCGAAGCCGGTTGGCTAAAAAACGACTTTGCCAATTCGGCTTATAAGCCCTCATTAACATAAATCCCTTACGCAATAATTGTTCTTAAGGAAAGATACTACATCCAATCCTCGTGCTCGATATACTATTGCCAGAGACGTCCAATAAACGGCAAAGGGCACTGAATGATGATCTTGGTGGATTTAGTTCTCGCGGTTTAAACCTATCGTGACGAAGTTGCCTCGGGCACCGCACAACACAGCCCCCCCGATGGCTTGTGAGTGCTGACCGTTGTAGTCGTGTGACATATTCGAGAGGAGTATAAATGCAGTTGAAAATAAAAGCAGTACCCAAGAAGAGCTACGAATCGCAGGCGAAGCCCATCGGGTCGCACGTTGCTCAAGTGTTTGACATAAATCGACGCTCACAAAGGTAAATTTATGCACTTTCATCAGAAAGATGACGTTCTAGGTGCCCCCTGCCGCTTCACGATGCCCCCCTCCCCCCCCGCCCCTCGTCCCCCCTTTCCTCCCAACACACACACACACACATTTAAAAAAATTGGCCAGACTTGCACTAAACTGGTTGCTTGTTTCTAGGCCTTAGCTAGATGATGCAGGTTGCTTCTCGGTTGCTTCTTGCTCGTTGCTAGGCTTTAGCTCTAGGTAATGTTAGGTTCTTTCTACGTTGATTCTCAGCGCAGAGAGGTTCAAGTTAAACCACAGACAGTCACAGACACGACACGGATGACCAAACTCCAGAGACCGAAACTCACGCTGAGACCAAGCGTTCGCACCTTTCACGGATCTACGGGCTCGTCGTCGTTGGCGTAGGGCTTCCATCGCTTCGGGGCCTTCTCGCAGACGCCGTTGCCTTTCCCGTTCCCTAGTGTTCTCTCGTTGTACATACTCGGGGTCTTCGGCTCCCCGCCGTCGCTTAGGGGCCATTTGCTGTTGGGCTAACTGTCGCGTTCTTCATTTTTAGTGGACCAGTGGTGAGTAGTGGGATTTAGCCAATCTCTGTTGCACATACCCGTTAATTTCTGGCTCGTCGGACAAGGAACGATTTGCTAAACAGCTTTGCTGTTAAAACATTGTAACAGTTAAAGTACGCTATGAGCTAAAAGGAAGCACCCTACGATGTATAACGAAAGAAATTTAACTGGAGGCACTCGTAGACAGGATTAACTTATTCAATTGACTAATTGGTAGATTAATTAATCCGTTTCGGATATTTATCCGCACCACGTGACGGAAATGCTACAGCAAGGACTCACAGGCCCGCCTAGGCAAAAGTTAAGTATTAAAAGAAGAAAATTACAGTGCACTTATAAAGTAAGTATAGTGTC
The DNA here is from genome assembly GCA_030522465.1 of Rhipicephalus appendiculatus. NCBI lineage: Eukaryota > Metazoa > Arthropoda > Arachnida > Ixodida > Ixodidae > Rhipicephalus > Rhipicephalus appendiculatus. The sequence continues at coordinate 290,602 of JALIZH010029584.1, read as the reverse complement.
ACGATTAAAATAGTTTACTATTGTAAGATGGCGGCTTCGTATTATCAAAGCTTTGGTGCGAAGTAGCCAGCGCACGGGCAGCTGAAATCAGGAATTTTTGACAAGGCACACCGCAGGACATAGTGCGCTTGCGAGAGACAAAGCTATACACCTGCGAGCTTTCAACCTTTAGAGTAATTTTTATTCCTTGTGAAGGGTCTCTAAACAGTACACCGAGATAAAATAATTATGCACTTCGTCGCGCCACACACCGGTGGTCGTGCGAGGGCGAACTTTCTTTTTTCTTTCTAGCATGGCCACGAAGCGTAATATATGAATAAAATTTCATGCAAACAAGCAATCCAGTTTTATGCCGATACCATAAAAGCAAATAATAGGTGCGTTGTCCATCAGTCAGCGTCCATAATCGAACGTTTCACCACCGTTGCATGCCTTCAGCGTGAACCTGTCTCAACGGCGAGAAGTAAACATCTGTTTTGGATATTGTGCTCAGCGGCTTGTCTTACGGAATGCATCAGCATGCTGTGTGTTTACATAGTAATCAGTCCACATGCTTGCATGAGGCGGCAACACGCAAAGCTCTGCTTCTATGAGAAGGTGTCTTGGTGTCTCGATGTGAAATAGCCTCTACTTTTATGCAATATTACATAATCCCGCAGCGCTTGCTTGCCTGAGCCAATCGTAGAACACGTAGTGACGTTTACTGGATCCACTGCGTGCTGCAGTGGCTCAGCCACTATCGCCACTTCGCGCAGAAGGTAAGATGGCGGAATTCTCCGAGGACGTGGCCCTGTGATTGGCTAACGCTCGGCACAACTTTTCGAAAGCCGCCGCACTATTTCAGAGGTGGGAAAAAGGACGAAAAAGAAAGAGGGAAGGAACTGGCGACTGCCACTACAGCAAACTCATCCTTCACGCAAAAAAAAAAAAAAAAAATTCCTGCAGAAATAAAGCAAGAAAAAAAGATATCATTGACAGCACCATATTCTCTATTGGCCGGCAGATATAAATACACAGATGTATCTTCTGTTGTGTAACATTTGGCAGCAGTGCGCCGTTTCACAAAGTGAGCTGTCGATAAGGGCTGATTTATGCAGCAATGGAAATGACATTCGCGTTTCCTGAAAAAACAATAACTTAACAATGTCGTAATAAATGGCGCACATATCGCAATATAAGCCCTTTCCCTGAGTCCGGCGACGCATTCCAAACGAGCCTAAGCGCGCGATAAATTCCAATTCAAGCCATTTCTGCGGAAAAAAAGTGAAAAAAAAAAAAAGGAAATCGGCGAAGTGCTCCGCAAGCTCAAAGCTTTTCGCGCCGGATCTCACAGGATCGAAGTCGAAGGAATTCGGAACAAAAGGAATAATAATAATAATAAAAAAAGAAAAACAAGGCGCTGAGAAATGAGGATGGCGAATTGGACGGCGCCAGATTTTTCTCTTCCTCGGCACGTTCTCCGCTCCGTGATTTAATCGCAGCCGTCGAGAGGGAAATCCAAGGTCTTCGCTTCTTAGCTAGAAGCGATTTCTTCCAGGAATGGATAAAAAAAAATGTTACTTAAAATTTTAAAAAGTGAGAGAGAGAGAGCGAATGTATGGAAAGAGTGCAATGCTCCTACGAATGAAGCAATAAGCTTTCAAGTTCACTCACGACGACGGCAAGTGTGTATGTATGCAGCGAAGCGACAGCAAACCGACGGCCCTCCTCTTCTTTTTTTTTCTTTATCGAACGTATCCTTTCCTCCCTCGCTGTTGCTGCTACCGGTGACGCTACGATAAGCTTCTTTTTCTTTTTTTTTTTAAGGAGCGAATCTACTTAGGGGCTAGCCTTGTCCGGCGTTGTACCGGCGTCCACACTAGTATCACAACACCTGCTGCACAGCTGTGGAAAAACCACCTGCGCCGTCCGTCCGTCCTTTATACTAGTCGCCGACTTCAACGTAGACATTATGGGCCTTAGGACCTAGCTTCGCCCACTCGTCATCATTCACTTCGTGGAGATGCGTGGATTTTTAGGTAAGACCAAGGGGTGAAACATTGCCTTTTAGATGCTGTTCGGGGAAGGAAAAGACACCCTTGCAGCCTCACATTGTTGCAATTCCTGCTTAAGCAAAACACAGGTCAGTCAATACAAGCTTCGCTTGAAAAAGAGATAAATGTTTCAGAGTACTTCGCACTCCACAATGGAAGGGCAAGTAAGCTGCCACGCCTTTGAAGAGGTAGTGCAGAGCACGGAAGTCTCGTTGGAGCCAAACTTAAGGGCGGCTGATCGACATACGCCTACCTTAAAGGGCCTCTACGCTTGCTCTGGTTAGATTGCGCATTCGGGTTCCATATCTAATTAGTGTTACGCCCAAAAAAGACATAAATCTCCTTCAATACATCATTTCTGCTTGTTTCCTTTATATACTTTAAGCTAATGTCCTGGAAACTGAAACTCTAAAACAGGCGTACTCTCTAGTTTTTAACGCGATAGCTTTAAAGAGCTCGTTTCGCAGAAATTCCGGCGTCGGTGTCGGCGTCGGCGTCGTTGGTTGTGAGCGAAAAATGATCATCTTGTCCGTGACCGAAAAATCATCATCTTGTCCGTGACCGAAAAATCGAGAAAGATGCAAATAAAATAAATAATAAAAATTTTCGGGTCCGAGTGAGGATCGAACCCGGGTTGTCTGCGTGGCAAGCAGGTGTTCTACCACGCAGTCATGCCTCTGCTTGGAAATACTGTGAAAATAACTTCCTCTGCTTGGAAATGCAGTGAAAATAACTTCCATGCTTCGCAAACGCAAGCGTCCCTTATATAGGCGTCGCAATATAACATGTAATATCCCAGGAATATTGCGTGGTACAAGCGTACATTGCCATCTGGCGTCAGAATATGTGACTATCATAACGATTCCATAGTTTAAAGCCAGCCACCCATTACAAACGGCACACACCTTACTGCGCGTATTCCCTTAACACCACGTAGTGGGTGCATAGCAAGTTCGAAAACATTTCCCACATTTGCCGCGCACAATTTCTCCTGGTTTAAAGCATACTACCCATTACATAGTATGCACTAAGTGATTGAAGTAGGGACGGGATATCGCTATCGCGTTCAACTCTTAACGGCGAAGCTTAAGGGTCCCCCAATTTTTTCCTTTCCGTGCACCGATTTTCACAGTGTGAACTGGAGTGACGGCTCTCAAAGCTGAAATCAGTTATGGAGATGAGAGAGAGAGAGGGATCAGAGCATTGCGAGCACGCAGGACATATCCTTGCCTCTCATTCACCGCCTTCCTATCCACTCATCCCGTGTACAAGCGCACAAGGATATTCCCGAAATCCGGCCATCCGAGCAAGAAGAAACGCGTATCGCTTCTTGAGGCAGCCGGCACGCTGTCGCTTTTATACCCCCGGACGTCGGAAACGCGGCTGCGCTCACCATCTCACTTCACCGTTTGTTTCACCTTCGTTCATCGCTACGCCGGCTCCTTTGCAAGCAGCGGCGCGCGAGTGCTTTATTTTACGCACCGCGCTTTGCCCGGAAACGGGCGCCCTCGGAACGATGCGTTGTGCCATTTCTTCGTGTGTTAAACGTGCAGGGTAGCGACGCTGGCGACACTTCAACGTTTACGGAGCCTTTTGAGAATCGAACGCAGACGCGAGACGCATAAAAATTGCTATGAGGTTATTTCGAGAGTGGTAAGACTATCGACAACTACAGTTCGACCCCTTTATAGGAGACATAGAGGGAATGCAAAGAGGCAAAGCCGCTGGTGAGCATCAGGTAACATCAGATTAGTCGAAAGACGGTGGACAGATTGTGTTAGAAAAACTGGACACCCTGTATGCGAAGTGTCTCTTGACGGTGAGGGTACCAGAATCTTGGAAGAATGTCAGCATCATCTTAATCCATAGGAAAGGAGACATCAAGGACTTGAAAAATTACAGGCCGATCAGCTTACTGTCCGTTGTCTACAAGCTATTTACGAAATGTTAGCTAATAAAATTAAGACGATATTAGAGTTCAATTAACCAAACGGCCAAGCAGCCATACTGCCAAGCAGCCATATCCACGAATTGAATCATGACGAGTGGGCAAAGCACTGTGTATCGTACCGGTATGTCACCGCACGTCACCCGCGCGTTGCCACTGCGAATGTAAATTGAGTGACATAAAGTGTATACATTGTAAGGACGAAACATATATACAAATGTGTTTATTTGGTTCCTCTTGCTCTTCTATTTTAATCCTCTTGTTATAATTCGTATATCGTCTTGAGTTCTGGATTCCGTTTTCCCTTCATTATTACTGCTTTGCGGTCTGTGAAATGGAGAGCCAATGGTTCTTCGAGTGGATGTAATCTAAAGTTGGCAAATACAAGGTGTATGCATGTTCCTCGGGTGGTTGTGTTTACAGAAATTTATTATCAGACACGGTGGACATCAATAACATTTCAACAGAACAGAACATGCACAGACACACAAAAATTTGTCACAGAAAGAGAGGTACACATATAAACATTACATAGTAAACAAAAGGCACAAATAAGGCATGAGTGTGTACATTCTGCGTATTTACATGGCGTTTTTACTGACACCAATCGACACATCAGCCTACCAAAACCAGGCAGGCCGAAAGATAAGTTGCACGCGTCTGTCGCAGACCAACACAAAAGGGCAAGACTAGTGCTAAAGGAATTCCTCTTCACCGAGAAAGAAGAGCTCTTCCGACAAAACAGATAGCAGCTCCGAGTACAATCGCTCTGGGATCGGGAAGAGAGCGCGACGGCGACGGCCTGCTGCAACCGCCTCGCAGCGGTTGGGCCAGAGACAGAAAGCACCAGCAACAATGAGAAGGTAGGCGAAACGGCCTCGAGAACAACGCCCAGAACGGGATATACAGCATGCACGGCTTCAAAATTCTGGTAGCCAGATTTGTTGATTTCGAGAACATAGTGCCTTTAATTATTATTCGATTTCATTTTTATTAAGATATTTCAGGAGTGTTTTGAGTGCTGCACGTGACTTTTATCGGAGACTTCATAATCGTAATCGTAATCGCGATGTGTTTCGACTATAGCAATGGTTTTCTGTATACACGGTTTTCGATTTACACGGTGCTGTGCCGTGACAGCGGACACCGTGGACGGACAAGCCTCGGCCCTAAGGTGCTTCGCCCCTAATGGACCATATTCATACTATCAATCAGGTGATAGAGAAATGCGCAGATTAGAACCAACCCCTATACATAGCCGTAATAGATTACAGAGAAGGCATTTGATTCGGTCGAGATATCAGCAGTCATGCAGGCCCTGCAGAATCAGTGCGTCGACGACGCACGCAGTGCCGGTAACACGCAGTACGACCAGCTAGCTACACAACGTCCCAAACGTCACCGAATCGTGCATTCCGCAGCCATGGCTTTGAGGCGCACACATAACCTCCTTAGATGCATCCACAGATGAGGCATATACTTACACCGTGGATGCAGCGGATCACAAGCCTCCAATGTTGTTTGCACGATCGAAACGTTAAAAACCTAGCCTTTCGGCCCGCGAAGCGGCCGAAAGGCTCGGTCTTTCGGTCCCAACGTGGGAGCGGCCCGCTTCGGGCTATGACACTAGCGCGACCTATTGGACCCTAATAAAGTTGTTTCATCCATCCATCCAAACAGCAGCGCATCCCTGTCTGATGTTTATTTTTCTTTTCGATGCAGCAGCATTGGAGACAGTGAGATGATGCGGAAGAAAATGAAGAGCCAAGAATGGAGCAGGTAAAATAAAGATTTTCTCAAAGATCAGGAAAGGGGTGGGGGGGAGGGGGGGGGCGATTAGGACGACGACGCTGCCGGAGCAACATCATTTCTTCGGATGACGGTAAACAACGAGACGGCCACGGGCGATCAGAGGTGTTGACGGCAAAACACTGCCCGCCTCCGAGAAAGCACGCACGACGGTCGAAGCGCAGCGACCGCAACGTTAACGAAGCCTCGAAAAAAGAAATCGTGCGAAAAGACACGAAGGGATTCGATAAGCGAGAGTGCAAAGATCAGAAATGGAGGGCGCTCCGGCACAAAGGCTGACACTATAGGCTCTCACGAAGGAACAAAGGGAGTGAGAAAAGAAAAGGAATGCGGCGAAGAGAAAGGAAGTGGAGAGAAGAAGGGTTAAGGAAGGGAGGAGGAAATGGCCAAAGTCTGCTCGGTGGCGAAAGCGTCGCGTCGCGCGGACGATTAATCCCGGGCAGCCTCCGCCTTTATGTGCTGCCATTCTGCGCCGGCGGCTTCAAAGGAAGGCGGGCCGGAAGAGTTCAAATGAAAGTGCCGAAGTATTGCGCGCAGGGCGCATCGCCGAATAATAGTCGACGAGAGAGAGGGTGGTGAGCGGATAGGACTGGGGAGGGAAAGGCTTAAACAGTGAGAGAAATAGGAGGTTATGAATTTATGAATCCCAGGGTTCGAAAGGCACGTACGCGCGCGGGCGACAAAAGGGAGCGGCGGAAAGCACAGCGTGCGGGGAGGGGTGCATAAAAACTGCGCCGCTCGAGTGACGCCCCGTGACCGAACGGAGAGTCCGATGACACAAAAGAAAGACGCGCGTCGACTGAAACACGAGCCAAAAAGAACACCTCCTAACAAAGTGAAAGTACTAAATCGAATTAAAAGCATCGAACGAGATTGACAGATAAGGAGCGATCGAAAACGAATGTGTTTTGATGAAGGAAAAGAAAGAGAACAGACGTTCCACCGCTCGCCGCAGTCATTATCGCCTCGTCGTAAACCAGGCTAGAGATAGCAGGGAAACGGAAAAGCAAAATACAAAGAGGGAGGGGTGCCGGACCTCTGTTCCGCGTATGTCCGGCCAGCGTCAAGCCAAAACCAAGACGCAAAGAAAACAATGGGTCCCACACACAATGAGGAAGAAAGCACCCAAGGCGGTGAAAACGCCGATGGGTCGCTGGTGGCCGCGTTATATAGGAACACTTCTTATATCACTTCCTCGCTACCTCCCTCCATTGCTGCTGCGCGTTTAACGACCTTCGCCGCGGGGTGAAGCAAGTACAAAGAGCAGTGGTGCAGCAGCAGCAGTAGCAGCAGCCACGCGAAAGGCGTTGATGACGGCGTCGAGGGAGCGTCGACCGAGCGTGACAGCAGCGCCAAGTTCTTCTCCTTCTTCCATTCCCGGAGGCAGCGGCGGGGGGCAGTGTGTGCGATGCGCGACAAATGGTCACGGAAATCACCCGCCAACAGCACTGGCTCTTACTGGCCCGGGCGAGTAAATCTTTTCCAAGATCCGGAACCACTGACCCGCCGCTCAGTGTTTGTAAGACATAGAATAGAAGTGCAAAGAATGCAATATACATATATGTCAATTCCATCTGGCTATTTCATTGAGGGCGATCATCTTCGGAGAGCGCGAAGTTCGGCAAAAATATTGTAACCGCGTTCCTTACGTTCTTCCAGTCGAAGTGGATCATTTTTTTTTTTCGCGGACTGCTCTCGCTCGCACTGCGCGGTTACACTGTTCCGTCTTCTCGCACAGGCGCATAAGCTGTTTAGTACAAACCTTGGGCCGTAGTCACAGAAGTGTCTTACGCCAAAATGTTCCTAAGAAATTATTTCAGCCAGTCACGCCGAAGGACATATCATTAGCAAAGTCGGAGGACCAACGGGAAGTTACCCGGACGAAAGAGAAGTTTTGTAGATCCGGCCCCTTGTCATTAAAAATTTGCGTACAAAAGACAAATTCATGCGGCTACCTTCGTTCAGCCCACCAGGCTCATCGTGCTGCATGGTCCACAAGCAATCCTACTATAAGATGACAAAAGAAAAAAGATATCTCGAGTCGTTACGTTAAGCAAGAGTCGCTGCACGCACACACACACACACACACACACACACACACACACACACACACACACACACACACACACACACACACACACACGCACACACACGCACACACACACACACACACACACACACACACACACACATATATATATATATATATATATATATATATATATATATATATATATATATATATATATATATATATATATGTATATATGAAAAGGCAGTAGTAAGGTTAACCTGGTACTAGTAACCAAGTTTGGAACCCTGCACAGGAATGGGGAAATAGGGGTGGGAAAGAGAACAGAAATAGAAATAAAAAAAGAAAAAAAAGGCAAAGCAGACACAGGAACGACATTCCAATCAGAGTCGTTCAGATAGGCCGGTGGAACGCAGACAGCGCAGTAACCTCCTTCCGCGACGTTAAGTCCTCTCGATGGTGCAGGATTCTTTCCTCCGACAGAGGTCGATCGTCCCAAGTTGTTCAGCGCGTTGAAAAGCGATTGTCTCCGTGTACACCTTGTACAAACGAGTCTGGCAGTTACTACGACTAACTCCAACCAGAATGAAACGGAGCAGCTTTGCTCTCACCGACGTGAGTCGCGTATAATTCACAGAAGAGGCTGGGGCTACGGTTGGGCCCGCATTTGTAATAGACTGTCTGAAGAAATACCATCGGCTTCCGGCGAGCGATGTCCAAAACACCTGGACAAGTAATTACTTTCAGGTTATGGGTAACAGTCTCGTTTCATTCAAAGACCGAGTGATGAATCCTAAACAAATCATAGTGCGCACAACGAAGAAGAAGAAGAAGAAGAAGAAGAAGAAGAAGAAGAAGAAGAAGAAGAAGAAACTGAGAACAGAAATACAATTCCTTATCTGATCACTTCTGTCTATAAAATATTCGTTTCTTGGCCAGTCCCCCAGAGTGGGTGCGAGCCACACATACAGGCCATCATCATCATCAGAAGCAAGAGCTCGCAATCAATTGGCAGTGAGGCGTCGCGACAATTGTCCGCGGTTGAAAATTGATGCCGTGCTCACTAGAATTACTTTATGCGAGTGCCGTCCACGATTAGTAATAATCATGTCCGCCGCCTGTACTCGCTTGTACTGTACCTCTAGTAACACGGCAACCCGAGACTATCTTTGAGATAGAATATGGGTTTGCTAAATGTCAGATTACGCCTTTGTAAGCAGTTCCCATTCTATAAAACGTTTTCAAAGATCACTTGTCGACCATTTTCGACAGAGGGGCTCAATTTAGCTTGTGCTGGCATAATACAACAACAAACTAAAAGATATGGGATAAGGACTCAACGGATATGTTTACGAACTTCAGCCGGAATCGCTGAAGACCGCGTACGTGGTGTGGCACCTTGCCGTAATGAACAGTGTCCTCACTTTGGGTTCGTCTTTCGTTTAGCTCAAATTCATGTGGCTATGCAAGAAACGACGAAAAATCATTGAACAGGTGATGTCGCTGGGGCCAGCGACACCACCTGTTCAAAGATCTTTCATCTTTTCAAGCTTCTGTGCCTTATTTGTAAATACAAAAAATAGTAGTTTAGCAATTAGTCCTTCCAGCGACGTATTTATATAGATAGAGTTCAGGACAACGCTAATTATCTGCACATATATTGCGAACAATGTTGCCAATATGCAACCACCGGGAAGTTACCAACGGCATCGCATATCTCGACCTAGAAGCAGCATGGAACATACATCAGGAAGGCATCTTGGCCTACAAGATCCCTAAGACAAAAGGCAGCGGAAGCAAACGCATTCTTCCGGCATCGCGCGCTGTTCAACTTCCGCTGCGAAACACGGCAACAAAGATGGTCCTATACGCGGAAAATATAGGTCTCCGATAGAATAGCGTAGCACAACGCTGAAACTGAAGAAGAAAAAAAAAATAAACAGAAAAAGAAAATCGAAATACTTCACGCGCCACTGATTCCAAACTGCTCTAATGTAGACGTACTTTCGCGAACTGGGTATCTTCCACTGGGGCGTATTCTTTCAAGGCATACAAGTGAATCAAATTGACTGATGCCTGCACCGCTCATACAGTCCCGCGGCGGTCCGCACAGGCAACGCGCTGCCAGCTCCTCTCTTTCGTTTTATGTGCTTGGATATCTCTCTATTTTGTTTTGGCAGCTGTCCCTCATCGCTCAAGACCGAGTGCGCCACCGATACGGATGCCAGCGAATCGATACCTTAAATCTAATAACGGCGATCAGTTGGGTCGCGAACACAGAGTTTCACTCATTCCATTCGGCGAACGATCGCCTGTACGCAGTGAAGTAATGCAGAGAAAAACACTGCATAATAATATCGTGAACGAGTACAAATGTCGAGACTTCCTACTTCAAGTTTAGACGTATAACTTTCTGGCCGGAACAAGGACAGATACACACGACCCGAACAGTACGGTGAAAAATCGCCGCCATAAACAAGAAACGAAAAAATGCCCGCACCTCCCCGAAGAGAATCGTGAGGAAATGCGAATGCATTTCTTGCGCCGAAGAGTACACGGTGTAGTAATTTTAATGGCGTAAATTCGCCTTCACCGACTTCTGCCATCGCCTTGAGAGGCGCATAGCCAGCGAACGGTCGAGAGGGAGGCGCGAGCGGACGGGAGAGTGGGGCGCAGGGAGGAGAGAGAGCGAACGGCGAGAGAAGGAGCGGCGAAGCACTGCACCTACCCTCTCCTACACACTCTCTCACACCACATGCTCCGGTTGCTAGGGGCGAGGATAAGCGCGCGCCCCCGCAGCTGTTGCTATGGGAGAGGGAGTGAGAGCGGAGAGATAACACCTGCCGGCGCGCGGACAACGCCGCCTGACATAGCCCGACTGAGAAATGCATTCGCATTTAAAAGAGGAGGTGTTTACCACTTGAACATGATGAAGTGCCTTTGCTTCAGTACACGGGAAAAGGCAGGAAAAAGTAGTTTGCGGACGCTCAGGCAAGCGGGAAGAATGCCTCTTTTGACATGGCGATCGCCCACGTAGGCAATTGTAACAGGATGCAGTTCAATTTTCGTTTCCACCTCCTACAATCATCTCCCTCAAGCAATTCGGACAGTTGTTAGTTTGTAATATATTTGTGTTAATATTCACAGCCCTCAAACGGACGGGACGATCGCTGAAGAAACACTACACAACAACCTCCCTCTGGTTCTTTTATTTCTTTTCTTTCAGACTTCCCTATACTCCTTCCACAAAACACGGTATCAACGCTGACATATATCTTTCAGGCAACGTTACTGACTTTAGCATATAACCTTTACGGCTCTCTCTAACGAGCGCAAATTGTTTTCAGTAAGCAATCTCTAGACGGTACCTTCTAACTGCAAGTCCATTAACAACATTTGCTACGGGGCCCGGCGAAGGCGCTCTTGAAATCCCACAGTTCAGCCTTCACTGCTTGAGCTCACCCTAGGGCGAGCCTAAAATTTGCCTGACCTCTTACATTTAGTCGTGCTTCAGCATTCAGAGTGCGCGTCTGCCGGCGCGCTAAGGGTCTCTGCTCGTTGAACACGTGCGGTCGCAGATATAACAAGTTGTACGCAATGTTTTCTAAAGCAAACGGGACAGGAGCGACGCCTAAGTAGGCAAAGCCGCGAAAGAGTTTCTACACGTAGTAGCTGGATAATCAGAGCGAGCTTCTTGAACCTTTAGCCAAAAATAACGATAATAACGGAGCGAAGGAGCCGCTTGTTTGTGCACGCGCGCTCTAATGTCTGCCCGAAGTGCCGCAGGTAGAAACGCGCGCCGCCAGCGACGAGGCCTCGTGTCGCGCACGCCGCTCGAGGCCATTAAGACGCACTCAAGATAAGTGCGAGAACGAGGGGGGGAACGGGCCATCACCGGCGCACGCGCGATCCTGATTAGAAGGCTTCCCCACGAAACACGCCGCTCCAGAGAGCGACTACACGCCAACCAGCACGCGGGCGTGCTGTCGCGAAGTTGATTGGTGCAAAGACAGCGCCGCATCTCAGCTGCGTAATACCCGATTTTGGAAAAGATGTAACGAGGGTGAAGGAAACAACGAAATAAACGTGGGCGTAGAATCAGCGTCGGCTGAACTGGAGGAAAACGTGCGCGTGCCTAGCGTCGGGCGAGACCCGAAAACGCGTTCTAAAGATTCCGCGCTTGACTCGGCTCAGGTCGTGGTTAGTAACGTGCAATGAATGCGCGACGAAAGTTGCCGCCACTAAGTGAAGCGAACGTATCCCTAATTTGCAATCTTGCCAAATTCAGGGAGCAATGAGTAACGGACATTATTCAGCATGTAGCAGAGCAACAGTAAATTAGCGCCCCTGTGAGGAACGTAGCGATTCCTTCTCACCACTCCTGCTCAAAGACGATGTTTTCTTTTTTTCTTTTTCATTCTAAAACGTCAATCTAGTACCATGGGTGCGTAGAATAAATATACCTCCGCGCACGAGTCTACAAACGGGTGTTGGCTTCTACTGAGATTCGAAAATATAAGTTAACTTGCGTTAAAACACCCGAAAACAACCAGGAGCTTTTGAACTCACCCCTAAAAGCCTTAGTGATGACGAGGGTTTCTGTATGACGCGTAATGTGGTTTTATTCTAACCACCGCAACTTCCACAACGCAAATGTTCATATTTGGTAGATACTTCTGCGTAATACGTGTATTCGGCACATATGTAGATCTATAGTTTCAAAAACTCTGTTTGAAATTTCTCGTGAAAGAGAACTGTGCAGTAAAGAGGTGTGTGTTGTGCACGTTGGTCAACGCCTTTGATCGCGTGTTAGTGCAAGGTGGCAGCATGGAGAAGAAAACGTATCAGCCCGACGATAACCTTAAAAGCAAGCAAGTGACACCCCCCCCCCCCCCACGTACCCGCACGCACACGCAACGCACGCACACACACACACACACACACACACACACACACACACACACACACACACACACACACACACACACACACACACACACACACACACACACACACACACACACACACACACACACACACACACACACACACACACACGCACGCACGCACGCACGCACACACACACACACGCACGCACGCACGCACACACACACACACACACACACACACACAAACACACACACACACACACACACACACACGCACGCACACACACACACACACACACACACACACACACACACACACACACACACACACACACACACACACACACACACACACACACACACACACACACACACGCACGCACGCACGCACACACACACACACACACACACACACACACACACACACACACACACACACACACACACACGCACGCACGCACGCACGCACGCGCGCGCAGGCACGCACACATTGGCACGAACGTGCAGGATAAGAAGAGTAAAAAATACAGCATACGCGCCATGCGCAATGCGCACAATCGAATACGTAGCGAAAGCAAGGAAAATGGCAAAAAAAAAAAAATGGGCCGCTTTTCACACATTCTTCACACGTTTCAAACTTCGTAGCCCCAGGCCAACACAAAATCCCAAAGCTGAAAAGGACGCGAAACATCCGCCAGAACGAATATAATCCGAGGAACAAAAGCCTCTCGGAATCTTTCCAGCCCGCCGGTGGACGAGGCCGAAATAAAGCGGCAAGAAAACCGCTCGCAGGCCGACGCTAAGCACAGCGCGAATGCGTCATCGGTGAGTAAAATCCGCTTTGACGAGTCACGTTTCCAACCGGAGGGCACGAAGCGCCGAACGGCGTACTTTTCCTTCCTGCACGCAGATGCTGCAGCAAAGACCGCTTGCCGTGGTAAGTACGAAGAGCAGGGAGCGCAGGGGCGGCGCCAGGACAATTTCACTAGGGGAGGAGGAAGGGGGGGGGGGGGGGCAACCCCGACAAGTTAGTTCCTGCAATTGAGTCCCGCGGTCCTCGTTTGAATGCAACACAGTTACTTATTCATTGGTAAATGATTAAGAGGAGTCCAGTATATTACACACTATGAAGATTCGTGAAGTCGCGGTAAGCTCTTGCAGAAACTACATGGCGGCGTCGCTAGCCGAGTTTAGTTTTTCAAGTCTTCTTTTTCAGGCATGTCAAAGCTTCCTCTTTCAGGGTAAGAAGAGCCACATTGCTGGTGCACAATTGCAAAGTAGCGATAAAAGGTTTCTTCTTAGTGGCCCTTTAAGCTCTTTCGCTTTCACAATCTCTTCTCTTGAATTCGTTATAAAGCGACACGACGTCAACAGAGATAAGCTGTCCTGGATATAGCTACGAAGCGTTCGCTGCGCCCTCCAGGTCGCCATAGAGTGGCGCGAGCGAGGCAACGGCGCAGTGCGCGCAGTTGTTCCGGCGGTGCAAAGGGAAAAGGGGGAGAGAAGGGGGGGGGAGGGGGGATGGCACGTGCTGCCTTTTGTCCCAAGGCGCACTATCGATTTTGCGGGAGCCCGTGCGTTCTGTGCGCGGTCCCGAAAAGCGGCCGCGGAAATTGAAAGGGCGCGAGAAATCGCGCTCCCGTTCGCTCCCTTGATGGTCCCCCGTACTGGTTTGAAGAACAGCAAATGCGAAAACAAAATTTGACGGCCTAGAAAAGGAAATTCCCTCGTTTACCACCGGCGCGTCGTGTGCAATGCGCGATGCGCTATTTTGATCCGGAAAGCGAGAGAAAGGAGGGAAAAGAAAGCGCGCCACCTGGTATTGAATTTCGTAGTGAGGGAAAAGAATGACGGCATCCTCTTTGCGTAGGCAAAATAGCTATTAAAGACATTCCTCAGGACGAAACGAATTCGGAGATCGAACCGCACCTGACTACAGTGCGTATACTACAACGTACATAATACACTACTGTGATGTAGAATGAACGAGGCAACAGAGAGAGAGAGAGAGATAAAGGAAAGACAGGGAAGTTAACCAGATGAACAGAAAGACAATGTCGGTTAGTGTCCTCTCAAGAGAAGATTTGCCAAATTGCAACGGTGAGCCAAACAAAGCGGCAGTACACGATATCTATAGTGTCCTCTCGGGATACCGCAGCTTCGAGATAAACAACAACAACAACAACAACAACAAAAAAAATAAAAATGAAAGCGCGCTTCGAAACGGTGTTCGCACACGTGAGATAGCCGTGACGACAATCGTATGGTCCCATGCCATCAATTTCGGAGTCTTCCAAACGAATGAAGCTTCGTACTGCTGTAACACTACTCCGAAACCCACTTCTACCCCGGTGGAATAAACCGGATGGTGTCCGGCCGGCTCTGGGGATCGAACCTGGTACCTCCCGCGTTGTAAGCTGACGCCCAACCGTTTCGCTATCGCTGCGGTGTACCGGCAATCCACTCCGTCATTACGCCTAACAAAGAGTATCCTTTGTATACCTCGCGGGAACGTTCATCGGAGACTGTTCTTATTTCATCGTTATCGAGACAATCTGTATAGAGCAGCCTATAAAAGAGCGGAGTGAAGGCTCACAAAGCATGACGTAGACAGCACGTCATGTCCGACCATACTTTTCATCTTTACGCGCATTAGTGAGCAAAGTAAAACTAAGTTTGTACTAAGGTCCATATAAATGCGTAACCTCAGGTAGACATGCACGTTCGGCTGTCACATATATCAGCTGCAAGTGTTAGATACCACTGCAGTGCACGGCAACATTCACCGGGCAGTAGAAGTTCCAAATTAAAATGCCAACAAGAAATCACGGGCTACGGAGCAGGGCGGTCCCACACATACCAGAAAAAAAATTTTTTACTCGTGCGCTCTACACTGAAGCGAATGCTCGAGCGCACTCCGTTCACGGCGCAACGGCCGCACCATACGGGTAGGACACAAGTTTAATAAGCTGTTTCTAATTGACATTGTTGCTTCTGTTCATCATATTGTGTTTTTAATGAACAGATTTTATAACCCTGCCCATATGTAACTGCACGTACAAATATCTCTACGGATTCTACCCGCGCTAACTTGCGTGACCATTCTGTATACACGTGTATTGGACTTTGCTCTTTGATTTATTCTTTATGCACCAGAGATCCTATGTGCAGATAGTACTTCTGATTATTTTTCTAATTATTTTCGTTGATTCTTTCTTGCATTTCTTGCTTTTGTCTGTTTTTTTTTTCAATATTCATATCATGATGATGGGATAGCCGGCTCTAATGTAGCCTATCTTACCATGCTTGTCATAAATAAATAAAAAAAAAAAAAGGTCGGAAGCGAGTTATCAAACAAAAGTAAGGAGAACCACAGTATTTCTTCTAACAAAATGGCGGGAACGTGGGGAAAATATGTTACCCTCTTCAGAAGAATACCGTCCTTTTAAGTATCGCAGGCTACAACGGCGTTTCTTCTCCCAAGCGAAAACTCTTTCGCAAAGGTTACGGTGATCGGTCGACCCATGGCTCTTGCCCAAAGCGCGGCGGTAACGCGCGCGCGATAAGCCCCTATTCCTTGCCCCGACGATAAATAACGCAGCGAAGCCACCGGCAGAGCCGCGTGCACGCGGTGGCGTCCAGCGCGTGCGGAGGGCGGACGCACCATTAAGCTTCGCCCGCGGCGTCAGCTGCCCGTGATGCCTAACCTTTATGGCCCCTAAATGCCCAGCGCGAACACGCGCGCACGCTCCTGCCCACACCGACCCACCGCACTCCAGAGTATGAGTGCATGCACGGTGTTTGAACTGCGCTCAGTGGACGCGTACGCCGGTGCTTGCCCTTAGCGTCACGGTATGCCTGGACGGCACGGGACCGCGTTCAGCGTCATTATATTGTGCCCATATTTGAAAGCATTTTTTCCATGCAGCACTGAGGAACGCGAAAGCGCGTTAGGATGCGTGTAGGCCGCTTCACAAGGTTGCACTGCCCCTGGCCGGGAAGCTTTGGAAGTGTAATAATAGTAATTGTTGGGTTTTTACGCCCCCCAAACCGCGATATATGATTATGAGAGACGCCGTAGTGGAGGGCTTCAGAAATTTGGACCACCTGGACTTCTTTAACGTGTACCTAAGCCTAAGCACACGTGCATCGAACATTTTGCCTCCATCGAAATGCGACCGTCGCGGCCAGGATTCGACTCCGCGACCTTCATGTCAGCAGTCAAGAACCATAACCACTAGACCACCGCGGCGGGTAGATTTGGATGGGTAAAGGGGATCGCGCAAGACCAGACGGAAAGCGAATATGCAAACGTAAACTTTAAAAGTATCTACGAACTGCCAAGTACAGGGCAGTAAAATTCTAAAGGTCGCAGTTATAACGTGCACGGATATCTGCGTGTTGAGTCCAGCTGGAAGCAGGTGGCAGAGGCCTGGCATCAGTTGGGCAGCGCCCTTTGCACGCAACTAAACTGCGGGTGGTGCATACGTCACGAGAATTTGCCGACCGGTGAGAGGCGGCGACAGCGTGGGACGCTTAGCACAGATTTGCTCGCTCCGCTGCATTGTCCGCGCGCTCTTCATTATAAATTGTAATGCGCGCTTACCGAACGACAACGGCAGCGGCTGACCGCGAGCTGAGTACCGGCCGCCACCGGATGATGGACGCGAGGACTGACCACGAAGGGGCGGACCGGCAGTTACGGCCACAGCAGGCGCCACAGCGCGGTGATGACGCGTAAAAAAAGAAATCTAAAAAACAAAATTCGCTGAATCACCCTCCTCCTGCAGCTCCGTTTCCTCATTAATCGCCATAACTTCGCCCTATTCTACATAGAAGCCCAGCTGTACCACAGCGTTCGTACGCTCGCGCCTCTGGTGTAGTGAAGATGAGTGGGAACGCAATTAGCTGCGCGATAAATCACTCGGCGAAATTATGCTCACCTTCCCAGCCTTCGCGCCCACACGCACTTTCTCTATCCAGAACCACCGCGCAGACACACAATACGGCCGCTGTGTAGTTACGCAAGCTGGAAGAAAGAGCATCTGCGCATCTCAGCCATTCTCTTTTGCACGACTTCTACTCTCTCTCTCTCTCTCTCTCTCTCTATTTTTTCTCTCTCTTCCTTTTTCTTTCTTTCTCTCTCTCTCTCTCCCTTCATTTGGTTAAGTTCTCTTACGAATGTGGAGACACACAACATACCAATGATATTGCGCAAGCTACATACAAAAAAGACTTCGCATTCAAAGGAGAAAAAAGAAAGAACCGAGGAAAAAACACAACAAAGCCGTTTCTTTCGGGAGATAATTATATCTATACCAATGTAAAAAGGGCGCGGCACAGCTCGGCCCGTCGGAGCGAGACATTTTAATCAGTCTCGTCGGCAAATAATGTCTCCTGCCATTTGCGCGGCGGCAGGCTTAGATAGTCCCAACGAGCGGCTCGATTCCAAATCGGTTGCGAAATTTGACTCTTACTTTACGATCTTAATTACCACCATTGTTCGAGTGGAGCGGCACGTGTATTCACGGGATACGCAACTTTTGAGAAAAAATCCGGTCTCGCGGAGTGTGCAATCATTTGGCAAATTATCTCTAATTATCAGCTACCAGCGTATATGTGCTTAGCTTCGTTGCAACGCGATAGTACGGCAACGGACGGTAAGGACTGGTGCAGGATGAGTCTTAACCAGATGCGCTGAATTAGCACTAATTTACGTCTTTCCAGTCCGAAACGACGAGTCGAGATAGCGAGGGATGCGCTTTATTTCGTAACGACTATTATAGTAGTCCTAATAATCGCTGTGGAAGCCAGGCAGGATCCCCGGTCTTGGCGGTGCGTTCGTTTCTTTAGGCCCGTTGATGCGCTTTGTTAAGAAGGAGCCGTTAGAAAACGAGATTCATATAGTAATGATGGCTCCCTATGTGTGAGCCATCATGAGCCATCACCCACAGCCTAAAGTGGAAGCGATAGCGCACGTGACGTTCTATAAGGCTAACAACACTGGCGGCAAGGCAGGACCTGCGAAGACTGACAACCTCGCACAAGTCGTATAAAGATGAATCCAAAGTGTGCTACATATGACCGTCCCTTCAAATCCGAGTCTAAAATTAAGCAGTGTACGTATTCTAATTGCAGTGCAGCCGCCGATGGCACAAATTTATCGTCATCTCTTTCAAAAAAAACGTGACAGCGCATCGGACAGATCAATCCTGAAGGAAAACCGAGGCTTATACGAGTAATCCAAATATTTCGAGAGGTTACAGACACTTCGGGTTCGGTGCGTTAAAAACGGTGCCGTCAGTTCTGGGTATTATTTACTATCACGTAAGAAGTCACGCAATTTCACAAGGCTGCGCGTTATGTGGCGCACCCGCCTCTACAAGGCCGTCTCATTCTCGGCTTTCCTGGACCACATCTCGGTTGCATGTCCCGGCAAGTGATGCCTCCGCTCTGACGGCCAGTCCATTGGCGTCAGTCTGATCCGCTGTGCTGCAAAGAAGCAGGCGCACTAGCTACGCGGCACAAAAAAGGGGCATTTACTGGTGGGCGCCAAAACATAAACAAACGGCCAATGAAAGGCCGCTACAAAAACTAAATAAATAAATAAATAAAAAAGCAAGAAAGAAAAGAGTAGGAAATACGTGAGGTACCAGGCGCATCTAAAGAAAGCATGGCTCCACTTTCAGACTGCGTAATCTGGCTCGAGTGGCCTCATGCGGCTCACAGAAAGGGTTCCTGGATCTCTTCAAGCGAGAGCACGATGCTGCCGGCGGGTGCCAGCGAGCTCTCTGATAGCTCACTTCTCCGATGAAGGCTGCGTGAATACGCTCGTACATGCTCGTAGCGCTGACAGGGTCGCAAGAATTTCGCAATCGGGATATCTGTACCGCCGCGAACTGTCGTCATATTGTATACGCGGCGACCTTGCAACACAAGCGGCACGTGCACCACGTCGGGGCGAAAAGTCGGACGGTTTGGATAGTAACACGAGGCTCTCTGTCACCAACAGTCGTAACTTATTACGTTTTACTTCGTTCTACTACTCTATTTGACACGTCAGTACAATCTTCTTTGTCAGCACACAGAAGTGGCACGTATTCTAACTCTTTTATTTTTTTGGCTTTCATGCTTCGCAAGAACTGCTTGACATCAAGCTTCAGAAGCTAATCTACGAAAAAAAAAACGAAAAAAAAAAGAGCCGTACAAGAAAATGGCATTAAATGAAACGAAGAAAACATGCGAAAGAACTGATCTGTCGAAAAAATATCGGTACAGGAGCACGCCGCATAAGCAACCTGTTGCGACAGCACTTTATATAAGTAGCACGGTAGCCCTTCCGAGAAACGCCATGCAGGTATGCGCGCTGTATGGTGCTAGCGTGAGAGAGAGAGAGAGAGAGAAGCGAGCACAGAAAGGCAGGGAGGTTAACCAGACGCACGTCAGGTTTTCTACCCTGCACTGAGGGAAGGGATAAAGCGTCGAAAAGGACAGACAGAAGAAAAGAGAGGAATGAACAGAATCACAAGCACACTTGGGGGACCCCATCCAGTCTACAGGCGATCACACAGATCTGTTGATTTTAGGTATTTCAGTATAGAGGTGTGCGTAAAGGGGGCAGAGGAAATCTGTAGGTATCGCCCACACGATAACTATGACGTTCCGTAACGTTTTCAAATATGCGCTCCCCCTGTCGGATCACAGCCAGTCTTTCGTTGGTTTTCATTCCAGTTCGTTTTTTTTCTTTCTTTTTGTTTACGGAACGATTGACGAGAGACTGCACTGAGTCAAACAACCAGACCACGTTAGCAACCATTTCAGAGGTGCACGTATGACACCTCGCTGTTAATTCGGAACTCAAGCAACTGTTGGTGTTCCACGGAAAAACAATTCACCTGCGCTGCGGATGAATGACAACCGGCGCACTTGTCAGTGCGGTCCATTGGGGCGTAGACTTGCGGGCTTTTGCGACGTGACAAAATGAGTCCTGCACGAGATACCTCGATCGATTCGCTCAGCACCTCGATTTTGTGAACGCACAGGAACAGTTCGCATCAATAAGCACGCAGTCTTCTCTCAGAACTTTGTTTCTCACGCACAAGCAAGAGCCAGTTGCACTCAAGATAAAGGATGAAAAAAAAAAATCGTGCTCTAACTGAACTTTATAGCTGCGGAACAGAAATACTTGCCCGGCAATCGACTGCACTCTCTCCTCGGTTCTGGAGCAGAATTAGCAAAACTTCTCTTTCGTAAATGCGTTTTCCCATTGGTCTGCAGCTTTGCTAATATGGCATGCCTCGCATCGCGACTGGGTGAAATATTCTCTTAGGAATGTGTTTAGCGTAAGACGTTTTTGTGAATATGGATACTGTTTCGTGCACTCGCTCCTCCAGCAAACACATGTAGTAGTCAAACGAAGACATGCAACAGGGACAGTCTGCAGCGTAATAGGACAGATCAATTCACAGCGAGCGCGGCGCTTTTCTGAAATTATAGCGACAGTCATCGCTGACATTTCTCGACAACGCGCCACAAGCGCACTATAGCACCCGCGCCGATAACGAATGGGTTTCAATATTAGCATTCCCGAAACATAAAGAGGAATAAAAGTGCCCCGAACCAAATACAAGTACTCTCGTCGCCGGTGCGCTGATCAATCATGCTAGACGAAATATGTCGTACCCGTACGAATGCGTTAGTGTTATGCCATACAAAACGAATACGAAATGTACGCACGAATGTAACCGAGTGTTCGTCAAGCACCAAGGTACTGCAAAAGTAAAATCAAGGCCCGACCGTCACACTTACATAAGACGAGAACAATGTACGGGAGGGCTGCATCTGTGAAAAGCTATGGGGGTAGAAAGCGGTCACTTATGGAGAAGTTCGGTTCCTGCCGACGGGCACATCGGCTTTCCTATGATATCCTGGCACCAAGTCGAGCAGCGGCCGTGGAAGTTGAGCATGTCACTGGATGGATGGATGCTATGAGCGTCCCCTTTATAACAAGGGGCGGTGACATGTCTGCCACCAGGCTCGAAAAAAAACTTTCCTTTTGTGTTGGCCTAATGCCTTATCTACAATGATTAAATCTATGTTATTATAGCAAAGAAAAATATAAATTCACGGTCCATCTCTCTGCCTCCGCAAGGCAGAATGACCTTATTTTTTCCCCATTCTTCATTTTTGTCCTTTATCTCTACTTTTCTGCCGCCAATACTCTAACCGTCTCTTACTTATTTCTATCGAGGACGTGTTCAGTTTACCATTGTTGTCCCTAAAACCCAAGGCTTCATGTAGACTCGTGCCCACACGTATATCTGGGTGGATATCGCCACATTCAATCAGTACTCTTTGTGAAAGGAGTTCCCCCCAACGTCCACTCCAGGCAGTATACGCCTCTCGAACGTCGTCCACTGTATAGGAGCTCTCCGCTCTCTTTTATTCCGCCAAGCGCATTCACCGGGCTCCTTCGTTTTGTCTTATCGGATGCCGCGATCCCCCGCGGTGCCCCGCTGGATGGCTGCACAATAAATGGCACTCGTACTCGGGCGAAAGGCAGCTCGCGCCGCCACCACGCTTCCCTTATTTATTTATTCCCGGGGCGGTCCTCCCGCCACGTCTACGTGCCAAGCGGAGCGCGTATACCATAGTAGATGTGGTCATAGCCGGCTGCTGCTGTTTGCCGCTTTCTTCCGTTTTGCGATTATTTTTTGTCGTCATATACTTGCATACTCCTGCAACTTGGGTACAAGCTTTCGATGCCTGATCTTCTATTCCCACCGCAACAGCAGCGTGCAACCTCCGTGAACTCGACGCCCCGCAGTAGCGCGGAGACGCTCCGCCAGATAAAAATGGTCCCCGAACTTATCTTAAGGGAACCCGCCGCTATGGCTCTCGAATTTCGTCGCCCCTTCTATACGCTCCCTCGTTCTCTCTTGCATCTCGTCGGTGTTCCGCGAGTTTATAATGCACTGCTGGAAGGGAGGCCGCCAGTGGCAGTTTATGCATTTCGAACTTGGCATGTCCAGCCGAGAAGATAGGCACGCTCAGATATTAAACGGACGAGAAAAGCAACGACCTAAACGGTGTGAGAATGTGCTATACAGTAGCTGCGAGCTTTCGTTTCGGTCATCGCCTTCCCAGCTCTGTCCGCTGGTGTGGCCTCCATGCGAAGGCGAAGCGCGCGAGCTTCAATTTATGTCTTCCATATACGTCAGGATCTGGATACTTCAGGCGCGTGGGAGACGCGCAATTTCTCTTGTAGGGGGGTCTACGCGTCGTCTATGAGCCATACATCACGCGGATGTCGTCACAGGACTCGCACTCGCCTGGGACGGCTGTCAATTTATTCTCGCGACTGGACAGCGGCGAGCGAGCAGGTCGCGACGGAGTGTGTGATAGCGAGCAGTCCGGAAGGCGCAGCTTTCATCGAGCACGCCTTTATCGAGGCCTCATGAGAAGCCGATCGATTCTCTTCGCTACGGTCACAGTGACCGAAATCCCGGATGTCTGCCAGACCAATCAGATTACGCTTAGAAGCAACTATATGTGCACTGAGTTCTCAAAGCAACTCACTTTTACTCCCGAAGCGCTTCCTCTGACGTAGAGCGAATTTGGCTTTGCACACGTGAGATTTATCTTTTCAACTAGATAATCTTAACAGTCATACACATTCGACGGAGAAGCGGAAAGTGAAGCTCGTCTGGCACCAACGCTTTCCTGAAGTATTACACCTAATTCGCTCTGAAATGTATTGAAGGTATACGTTGTCCGTTAACGCTAACGAATGTGCTGAAAAGGAAAGCGTATGCAGGATGATAGTTTTATACGTACAGATTAGTAGGCTTTAACATGAAGGATAACATATTAAATCGAGAATAACGATTGGGAACTGTGCAACGAAACGATGGAACGGTGCGACCAGAAATGCGTTTACAATTGGAACGGTGAACGCTTTTCTCAAAGAACGTTTTACTCGGTTCTACAATCCCTATATCCGGCCCAGCACGAACTACGAACGTGGCACACTTGTCACGCGTATGCTTACGGCTTCATTCCACTTAGACACGTGCAATCCTCGGCTGACCTCCTGCCCAGCAGGCGCCAGTCCGCTTTTGTGCAACGATACCCCAGGCGCCGGCAAGCCCATCATAGTTCGGCGAGGGTTTTCAGTGGACCCGACGACCTTCGCCGCAGGCGGTCGCCGTAAGATTGATTTCCTTTATTTCCTTTGTTTGATTTCGTATCACTTAAAATGGGCGGCTGTCCACTCGACAAAAAAAAGAAAAAAAATAACGACGACAGCCTGAAAAACGCGGTCGACGAAGCTCTTGAACACGAAGTTCAGTTCATGCCTTCGCTTCGCAGAGGTCACATCGGGGTTTGATACTTACGGTGACCTCATAAGTTTGCCGATATATTCGATCCCTTTCTTCACTTCGTGTTTTCTTTTTCGTGCGGAATTTATCGCTTATCGCACTATAGTTTCCCTCAAGACAGTTAGGATCATTCTGCCAATCTTTTGAACCCCTAGTTCGATAAAAGCTTCTGCAAAAAATAAAACGGCGCGTATACTTTTGAAATTATTTATTGCATTTCTTTAATCAGTTTCGTGTGTGTGTGTCGCCGCAGCTGAAACGGAAAGACTGTTAGCATTGTTTTGTTTTCTTTTTATCTATTTAGTTAGTTATTTAGTTCTTCAGCGACGTTGCCGACAGAAGCGTGCCAAAAAAAAAAAGGCAATTGAACTAAGTAAATGTCTAAGCCAAGTGAACATCTTCATGTAGTGCCCCTGACAAATAATGGATGCCATACTCACAGGCGCATTCACAGTAGTGACAAGTGCTACGCCAAAAGAATCCGCTATGTTACCCCGGTACCTGATATTCACGTAAGAGATTTATGATCGACTTTGGACCTTGTAACGACGTATTAATATAATGAAGGTTACGAAAAAAAAATCTAAAGCTAGTTGCTCTGAAGTACATTACCTGATGATTAATGCAGAATAACCTAAACAAAAACGCTACTAAGTATTTCAGGCAGCTTTCTTAACCTAACTTCGTTTAGGAGGTCAGTCCCTGTCAAGCCACCGCAAACCTAACGTCAAGCGCAGATTCGTCGACCGAGCGGTGGGCCCCTCAGAGTCGGACAACCCGGTGCCGGAACCCTGGTCACCTACCACGATATCACTGAGCACTATCGCCTCGAGCGATACGCCTATCCACCTCCTCACGGAGGTCTCCCCAAGTGATCCGAGATTGCTGGCGTCGCCTGCAGATCCAATCCTTTCCGTGCCCCCCTCGTGTTTTCATACATCTACCCAGGTGTCATCGATCCACGCTGCTGCCTGTGCGGCAACGCTGCCTCACTGAACCACATCCTCTGGGGCTGTCCAGAGGATCCCCCGCCTGCCGATCTCATTCGCTCAGCCCCCCACCGAGGAACAATGGGAGGCCCTTTCTCTCCAGCACCGACAGAGACATCCAGACACGGGTCCTGGAACGGGCTGAAGAAGAAATCGAAAAGCACAGCCTGGCAGCCTACGTGGCTTAGCCTCCCTTACCCCTCACCCGTTCGATGAATAAAATTGTCACTCACTCACGTCACGTGTAGTTCCATTGAGCCGAAGTAAACTTACCATAGCAACATGACAGTACGCAAGATAAAGAGCTCGACCACACAAAAGATTAATTTCGAGTAATCACGGATTTCACATCTTTACGCACACAAATCGCAAATCGAAGCGAAATCAAACTTTCGAACACCCTCGTCTCACATGCACTTAAGCTCAACAGTTGCCCCAATGAACTCAGATTATATATGACGAGCTTTCATGAACTGCGCAGGTTCTAGTGTATGAGTGTGTACATAAACACTCTCTGGTCGCCGACCGCAGTGCTCGACCGTGCGTGACGCGCTGTGGCACGTACAACCAACACAGCCGAGCATGCATGCGCACAGAGGGCTCGCTTCGCCCTATCAGCATCACCAGTTCCCTCCTCATCCAGCAGGCGGACCATAAATATTTTCTCCCTGGACGCGTGAGAAGCGGCCCCTGTTACATGTGCCCCCACCTTCCAGTCGACTTGGGCAAGAGGGAAAGGGAAGAGGGTGGAAATTCTTCCGGCTCAGTTGCGTCTGGCGTCCCCCATCCCAACACCACCACACACTCGAGCCGTGGTTGCGGTGGGCGCTGTCTTTCGTCAAGCGCCGGACAGCCGATAAAAGTGAGCGCGAGCTTGTCGTCCCCCCTTCCTTTCCCTCTTTCGTTTCTCCTCCTTCTCCTCAACCCTTCAGTTGAGTCAGCCAGAGGCGTCGCATTTTTCACGCCCACTAGTCGTTCGCGAGGACATCCGAGTAGAGGTGCGGCGGCTGAAGCTTTTGCAGATCATCGGTCTGGTCCACCAGTCAGCGTCGATTTCAGCTGGAAAAACAGCTGCATCGCGTATATGATATTTCTTCATAAAGGTGATACGCTTTCCTTCTTCCCTCCTCTGTTCTTTTCCTCCCCTGTCCCCCCTTTCCCCGTGTAGGGTAGCCAACCGGGTGCAACCTGGTTAACCTCCCCACCTTTCATTTGCTTTTCTCTCTCTCTCTTCATAAAGGTGCAGCTGACTGCCTTGTGAGAGAAGGAGGGAAGGAAGCAGAAAGGTAGAAGGTACGGAGGTTAACTAGAAACACTTCTGGTTGGCTACCCTACACTGGGGGGAGATTAGGAAATGGGAATAGAAAAATATAAGACAGAGGAGGGAATAGACGAGGAGCCTATTAGCGAGTGTGTGCCGCCAACTTTTCGCTCGAGAGTGCGAAATAGGAAATTCCGAATTTCAGGCCGCTAAATTCGAGCATTGCATGAAACAGGCACTATATTTGGCGCGAAAACTGCTGTCACAAGAACTCGCGGTTGAACGTTATAAGAATAGTATTCGCGGCTTAGCGTGTTCAACAGCAACTGGGCAACTGGAGAGGCTTCTAAAGTTTCTTTCTCGCCGTAGTCGCTATAGCTGTTGCGTGAAATCTTAGTAGAGTGGCATCGCGAATTTCGATAATCAACAAACGCAGTTGACGTGGAGCCTTAGGTACACAATGTCGCTTGGGCGCGCTATTCCTAAAGCTTCCGAAAAATGCGAAGCTTTCATCATGTACTCAAAAGGGACTTGATGCTGTGGTTGGATTAGTTACTACGGACGTTACTTTAAGAGTTCTTTGTGTTAGCGCGGTGGTTACTTAAGCTTTCCTTTCAGGTCGAAGTGGCTTATAGGCTACGGTCGGCGAAAATATTCCATACAATCAATTTTCCTTTGGTCACTGCTTAGACTAACGCGGCACCCGCTTGTGGGACCAGGCCACGGCCAGGACACTGCGTCTTTTGTAGTGGCGCAGAGATGCAAAGAAAGTCGAATAGGCGCAAAAAAGAGACACCGAGAGTCAAGTAGAACGTTGCATGGGACAAGCGAACGTGAACAAATGACTGAATTGTAGCGGAATCCTCAGAGTAGCGACAGATGCGCCCTCGTCCGTTCCTTCACGCTCTCAAGCTGTTTCATTGACCGGAACAGGGCTTCGAAGACCAGCAGAGCAATCTCACGCCGGCCAGTCAGTGCTGGTCCCCATTGAGGACTGCAGAGATACTGTGCCGCGGGACCACTAACTTTTATCTTGCTTTTGTATTGCAATGTTGGCGACAAACGGCAATCCCGAAATGCTTACACAAATTTCTTGCCAACGTCAAAAAACAGCCCATTGCAGCCCTCTGCATGCTGCGTAACCATACGAAGACAACTTTTCAGGGAAGAGCAAACGATGGCAGTCACTTAATACGTGTGAGACAGCACTCTTGATCCGGATATTATGGCATTTCTTTTATAAGCAAACGATGTCTCTCTGTTTACGGATTCACCGAGCAAGAATAAGAGCGCGTATAACTGCACAGTACCAGTTTAAGTTGCACTACAACGATACGTAGCACTAGGTGATGGTCAAGGGAAGTCCTACGGCCACCGCTGGGGTCCTTACCTGCATAAAAAAAGGGAAAAAAAAAGAGGAAAACATGAAGGAGGGCAGCAGCAGTGTGGTTAAATACAGCAAAATATCAAGACTCATCAAAAAAAAAAAAAGTAAGTCACACCCATGAAACTCAACTAATTTCACTACATTGGGAAGTCATAGTAGAGACGTTAAAGAAAGAAACGGTTATAGCTTTAGGCACGCACAGGATTCTCCTTGAGGGGGAGGGGGTGTGGCACGTTACACTGCAGCGGCTTTCATCTCCTCCAACGATCGATTGCGAAGGGAAACAAGCGTCGCAATGGATGCAGTAAATGAAAACGAAGCGATGACGTGCTTCTCACAGTGGCCTGCCTTTGGTTCCTGGCTTCGCAGGAGTGAAGAGATGGGAAGTGAAAAGTTCTTAAAATCATCAGGGGCTTTCGACCGCCCATTATTTCCCTGCACCTGCGTGGCCATAGCTCAGCATTTTAAAGCAATGACGGCGCAGGTCCGACTGAGGAAAGAAATGGGACAGACATGGCGATCCCCATAGATGGTTCAGGGGTAGGGGGCACCCCCCCCCTCCTTTGTGCCCCCCTGTGTGCACGCCTATGGTTATGGTGTAAAAGGACGAGGTCTGAGACGAAAGAGGCGAGATAGTATTACTAATATCTGGGTTGTTACGGGCCAAAACCATGATATTATTATGAGAGACGCCGTCGTGCAGGGCTCCGGAAACTTTCACCATCTGGTGTTCTTTAACGTGCACTGGCATCGCACAGTACACGGGCCTCTAGCATTTCGCCGTCCATCGAAATGCGACCGCCGAGGCCGGGATCGAACCCGCGACTTTCGAGTGGGCTGCCGAGCCCCATAACCACTGCTACACCGCGGCGGGCGAAGCCGGCGAGAGGATAAACGGCATAACGTTGCGTGCCGCGTCGCTTTTACTTTATGGCGCACTAAGAGGTCCTAGCAACATGCCCTGGAAACATTGCAGAGTTCTGATCTCGCTTTAAGCACCTGCGATTCTATAAACGCCCCTAAATCTACATGTGCATAGGTGTTTTCCATTACCGGCTCCGTTAAAGTGCGACGTCAAATCGATGAAGCGATATTAAGACGGCGGTTTGATGTTGGGAGAAATGCTAATATATCCAACCGATAAGGGAGCACGGGGCAAGGCAAACGCCGACTTTAGTCCCGGTTGAACTCTAATTCGTCGCCCCGTTTTTGGACGCTGTGAGCGCGTGTTTTTCCGCGACTCCTTTAAAAGACGTGCTGACAGACCGGCTCCGTCGGCAGCGAATTCCTCGAAAGCGAAGCAAACGAGCTGGAAGAGCCTAGCCCCCGGATGCTCCCAAACGTTTTCGGCTTTCCGGAAGCCAAGATGCTTGGGAACGGGCCAACGTGCGTTACGCCTGCTGCCGAAACCAAAGAAAACATGCACGAATGCACAAAAGAAAGCACGAAGTCGAATAAATAGAACGCAGTAGCGCTGCCGAAGGTGTACGATGTATTATTCTTGGTGTCTTCATGTTAACTGTTTGAAGCAAACTTGAGGCGGGCGGACGAAAGAAAAACACACGAGGACAGTGCATCACTGTCGTCGGTGTCTTTCCTTCGTCAATCTGTCTTAAGTTTGCTGCAACCATTCATCAAGCAAACAATCATCCCCACAGCAACGGGCTTTTCTTTAGTAGGGGTAAATGTGGGATAACTCATACCAGTTTAAACAAAAGAACAGTTCAATTCAATTCAATTCTTTATTTGCAGGCGTAAAACAACAGAAATACCAAAACTAGTTGGACCCATAGCCATAGGGTAGTTGCAGGTTCACGGGTTGCGGGCTAGTTACGTTGGCTGGTGTGCTAGTTAATGTAGTTTCACCAATGGAATCGGGAGAAAGACAGCAGAGTGGGCAAAGATAAACTCTACACAATTCTCTCATGGTGCCGTCGTATTAACCCACGAACCTGTAAAAAATGACAAACGTTACGGCTGGAAACAAGCACGAGTATTCCTCTTTCTAGCTCCTACAATCATTGACTTCGCTCAGTCCAGAGAGAGCCATGAGTGTGCCGTGAGCCTAGCAGAGAAGAGGAGATGAAGAGGACTCTTCCAATTTCCCCGTCTGATCGACAATCTTGCGACGCTGTGGAAGGATTGGAAGGCCACTACGGACGATTTTCTGTCCGGTGAGAGCTCTCGTTACAGAGGCGAAAGCCTTAGATGCCTCATGAAATGCGGGAAGTGACCGTTGGCGGCAGTGGCGTGCACACGAACGCTCCCCAAGAAGTATCACGTAACCACAGATGACCTCGTGATGACGTCATATGCAACGTCATCATGACGTCACCCATCGCAAAAATTGAGCAAGTCATCACGACATCCCATGGTAACATCACCACATGAGATCGTAGGTTGGTCAAGTGTTGGGAAGTGCGGCACCACGTGAGGTGCAAAAAGCTTCAGGAGGGCGATGGGGGGAGGGAAGATCAGTACAATCCAGTGAAAAGGAAAAAAAAAAAAAGAAGGCTTTCGCCTTCGAATTGTCTAAGGCGACTGCATACAGAACCACGTGTTAATTCTGATTGGCTGACAAGCACCATATATAGTCTCGGTTGCACTGCACCGATATGGCGGGCCGGTGTACAACGGAGCGACTGCATCCGTCTTTCACGTTCTTTGCACCGAACATGCAAGGAAAAGGACAACACCGAAATGTTTGTTTAGGCAGCGCGTCCAGGTTCGCGGGCAGCCGGGCGAAATTAGCATCCCTGAGCCACGCGTCTCCGCCCTCCTGCCGCTGCCGCCGCCGCCGCCTCTGCCTCGCAACCCCGATAAACAAGTTGGCAGGTGGAGCGCCATTATCGGAGGCCCCTATCTGGGTGACCAATCTCTTCGTGCATGCGGCGAAGCGTCGTTCCTAGAAGAATGAGTGATGGCCGCCTGGTGAGGACTGGATGGATGCAGTTGGTTGCCTTAGGGAAGTCATTTTCCACCGTCACTCATTCAAAAGGGTACTCACGCGAAGGAGACGTTCTCACTCCAGCGAAGTAGGGCCTGTGTCGCGAGGGCATTCATGTCACGTTGCGCAAAAGATACACATACGCATACTCTGCATATTCAAGCTTTCAACAGCCTCGTACACGCGGCATTACAAATGATGAAGCATACATGCTGGCTGACAGCTATGGATGCATGCAATCACTAAACAAAATGAAGCCGCGAAAACAAAGAAGGTAGGTAATCTTCACACGCCGCCTAGTGCGCAATGAACTGTGTAGTCAACCCGAAGAGTTGTTTGCTAACATACTGGAAGCGGTGATTATGTTGCCAACAAGCGAGGTCATCCTGCAAGGATATACTATATGTGTTCAATAGCGAAAAAGAAAACGATACTTCACAGTGAAACAGGTGCCACCTGTATTGTGATAAGGTGCCTCTACTGTCGTGCTTCCTTGGAAAGCCATACTAAATGCTTATGCATTCAGCTAAATCGTACAACGGCCGCGTTGACACTCTGTATAAGTAAGAAGTTCGACATGGAAACAGTTGCGAATAAAGTCCTCCCCTCACGAACCATCCAGCGAACGTTTTCATATCACGGCAAATAATTCGCGCAACGCCTCACAAGCCCTCACTGCTCTATGATGACTACATTGGCTGTCCAAATTTATTTCAGTGACTCCAGAATGGGTGTTGACGGTTGGGAAATCGCTAAAACATGCGCGTGCGCGCGGTACACGATGGGCACTAAATGGAGGTGCCCGGACTCTCTATGGTTTTCAAGTTAGACATATTCAATTACACACAGCTATAGATCAATAAACACCTTACGGTCGTTAAACTGATATCGATCCCACCCACGTACAGCAGAGTGCGTGGGCAATGAGTAGCAGTCAAGCGCGCGTGTTTGCGCGATTTACAGAGTTTGTTCCCGTCTAAACAAGTGCGCTGCCTTTAGAACGTATATGGCAAATCGATACCTCCAGAGTCGCAGCGAGAGAAGAGTAATGTTGCACGAGCTTGTTCAGTTGCGTAGGTACATATAGTAATCATACGTTCAACGCCATCGAAATTCCGCTCTCATATCAGCTGTAACGTATCGACTACATCCAGAATATGCCGTAGCTGAAATGATAGTCGGCATATATATGCGGGCATGTCGAAAGTAATGGCACGCATGGAAGACGCAGCGAGGGTCATCACATCCAAGCAAGGAGCATGACGCAACAAGTGTAGGCAAGCGCGAGAATCGAGCTTGGCAGCGCCATGGCGTGGGAACACCCGCATGAAAGAAAGGTGCATCCACGATCTCCGCCACGAAGTGATCTATGGCAGCGGCGGCGGCGGCTTCGATGCTTCAGCACCCGCCCTTGTACATGCGCATATCGGGTGCGCAATATATATTCTGCCGACGCGCGGTGCGCCGCATCAAGACGTACGAGCACTCCCGCCACGTACAGACCTGTCGGACGCCCTTTCCTGCAACACACCTGCGCCACACGCGACCTCCAGTGTGTGCACAAGGCTCGGGCGCGCGTGTGCACCGTGGAACGCGGCGACTCCCCGTGTGTGCTCTTGGCTGACATGTCACTCCGCGTATGAAAAATGTGAGGCAGTTACCCAATAGAGTACCACCGCGGTGCACACACCGTTCTGCATGCGTGGAAAGGCTGGGACCTAGTATACCGTATGTATACGCCACATAACGGTTATGAGTTGAAAGATATGCAATCGCAGCGATGTTACGCGCATGTATCAGCAGTGGCATGAAGCGAACGCGTCTCCAATTCGACCACGACGCATCTGCAAATATAACACGCAGAAAGTCGACATCGTCATGAATCATCTCATTAATAAACAGAACGGTTCCAAATTGACCTCAACCCACGACCTCCTCTATGAACTTTATAGAGGAGGTTTATAGGTTTATAGAGGAGGCCGTACCTCAACCACAGGCGCGTGCAAGAGGGCAGGTGGGGGGTGCGCCTTCATAATCATCTGAAGGGGGGGCGCCAAGTGTGGGCCATACCTTTACTCAGTTGGACTTAGCCTGTTATTGTTTAAAGTGCAAGGTTACGGTCACACGTCTTTTTAACAATAATGACAGGCCGAAAACGACTCATGTTTCATTCCAGGAGTTGCTTATTTCCCACCTTTTTACCACAGGGACCAAAATGCAGGCAGTTATGGGAAACAAGTTATCACTTAATTTTCATTTTTGTATCCATTGCGAAGCTTGAATTCTTTCGAACTGAACCAACGGGGAGGGGAGGGGGGGGGGGGGGCTGTGGTGAGACTTCGCCCCCCCTTAATGTGGAACCCTGCGCATGCCTAAATGGGCTCAACAAATCCCAGAATGCCCAACAAATAGATTTCAGAACGCCCATTGAATTTAAACCTACACCAAGCTGCGCCAGAAAGGCCTGCTTTTAATATTTTCTTCGCAATTAAAACGCCGTATGGTTAGCCAAGCTGAAAATTACTAAAGCTTTATGCCCACAACAGATGCAACAGCAAAGCGCAGAGGAGGCTAAATTATGCCGACTGTTACATAAAAAAAAATCGTATTACAAACCTGCACTTAACGCCTTCGCATTCTACATACAGCAGAACAATTCAAGCTCGAGATATGTACAGTCTATAATTTTTAAACAATGTTTCCATTTTTATACAATGTTTCCACTTTATGATGTCTGACAAAAACGCGATCGGCTAAACTGAGGCGCTCATGAAGACCACTGTCACATTCTCTCTCTCTCTCGAAGACGACAGTGAATAAGCACTTCTCTGTTTATTGTGCATAAATGATGATAAATAAGTCAGAACAATAAGCGGGACGAGTTCCACATCGATAAAACCTCGCGAAACAATGTAGGAAATGAGCATCGTCATTTTTCCAAACGATCCTCATTGTTTCGCTAACGCCAAACAAGGGCTCGCGCGATGCACCAGAAAAAAAGAATAAATAAACGAAAAAAAAGGAGATAAACAAAGCGATACTCGAGGCTCCCTCAGTGGCATCACCCCAGCAAAGTAACAACGGTAGGGCGTCGGCAGACGATCGAAGGCATCAGCAGCAGCGGAGGCATGCAGCAGCATCCACACGCCGAAGCTGCGCGCCCGCTATGGGCACATTCGTCTCTGTCCAGGCCGGAGGTGTTGCTGCCGAAGGAGGCGGGCAGCCGACAAGCTCCTGCACCTGCCTACCTCACACGTTGGGCCGCATCAGTAGTGCTACTACACCCAGCTCCCCAGCCGCCCACACACCTTGATAGGCACGGTCCGAGCGCTGCGTCCGACATCGTACGGCGCTGCATCCACGGCGGCTATTAGCACGCCCCTGTGGGACGCGCATCCCAGCCGGGGACGCAGTGGCAGCCGGCGATGTACACTAGCGGAGAGGGGAAAGGGGCGCCAGAACGCCGGCTTAGCTCGCGAAATACGCCTTCGTTCGGCACACTGCAGGGACGGCGAGGCTCTCACGCCAGCACCTTAGCGCATAGCCAGGTCATTCCCTATATACTCGGGCAGTTCGATCACTGCGGATGACCTCACCAATCCGGGAGGATTGATTCAGTTTCATTGTGTTCAGGCATAAGCCCATGAATTAAAGAGAGAGAGAGAGGGAGAGAAGAAAAGGAGGGTAATGCATAGAGGCTAACGAAACGCAAGTCCGGCGGTCTGCTACCCTGCACTGGATGAGGTAACGACGTCAGATGGTGAGAAGCCCATGGGATAATAGCGGTGAGAATGAACCTATTTAGGATAATGTGATCCTGCAGCACCTTCTGATAAGAGAAACAAGGACAAGGAAGCGGGTCAAAATGGGTGGTCTGTGTGGGTCACTCTGTACATGAATATAAAACCGCTCACTAAGACGGAAAGCTAGCATTCGTTTAGGGCTGAATATAACAAACTACACGTCATTAAAGCGCCGCGGCAATGATGCATATAGAGTGAAGGTTGTACTTCAAGAAATCTCCGCGAAACGCAGAGGGCCTGCTGTTGAGTGGTGCGAGCCTGATATTGACCGTACGCAGACTATATATGACACGTGGCTGTGCAAACGAGAGCGTGTCCCATAAGGCGTGGGAAGACACCTGACCAGGCCAGACGCATACTTCCTGCACATTGCGTCTGCATTTTTGCTTGCTTTCTTTCTATTCAAAAAGCACTTGCCCGCCAGCCAGAAGCTGTCCAGATAGCCGTCAGTCACTCCATTTTGAACCTGTGTATAGTTTGTTCATTATAAGAGTTCAGACAGTTTTTTACTCCTTATTAAATTCTTGGTAGAAGCCGCCTCTGATTGGAGGCGCTTGAACAAATGACAGCAAACTTCAGCTTGCTGCGCTGAAGAGACAGCGGACAGGGCTCCCACGCAGGATTATGCCACCGCCAGCGTTTTCGAAGGTCACGACACACCCTCGGTATATACACCAACGCCCGCAGACTAAAAGTAAACGAAGAGCCTCAACCCAACAAACAGACTAACGGGCCACTGCAAAGTGAGAGGCCAGGAAAGGTCGCGCGCTCACACAGTGGGGAAGACCGGCTGCGCTGCGATGGCACGCGAAACACGGACACGGGCGCGCCAGATGCGCGCTCGTCGCACGGTGGCGTCGTCATCAAGGAATGGTTCCCGAGACACGCTGTCTCAGAGCTCTACCGGGGGACAAAAAAAAAAAAAAGAAGAAAAGGAAACTCAACGGGGGTCGACGATGAGGAATCGTCGCGCACCATGTGATGAATCGTCCCGCGCCGGGCCAGGCTAAAGCGCGGCGCTGCACCAATAGCGCGTCAAGCGCTGCGCGTGAGGCGGCGAATATGAACTCGTCCATCAACCCGGGGTCCTTCGGCATTTTTACTAAGCACTCTTTATGGAGAGATATACACGCCGCTGGTTGGTCTCCCCACCGTCTCAGAACTCCCATATGTATAGATGGGACTCGCGCTCGCTCTGCACTTTGTATCGGCAAGACCGCGAGCAGTGCTAAAACGCCTACAGCAGTGGTTGTCAGTTATAGATGTTTGGGAATCCACTGCCGACTTGTGGAAATGATGAGGGAACCCTTGCAGTGAGAGAAAAGGGTAGGGGGGGGGGGGGGGTCCGAAATTAGCACAATATGCACCATGAAATACGTGCCTTTTATTTCTCCCTGGCAAAGAGTGGTCGATCTAAAGTGCCACGCTATTTCAATCTCAACAGCTAGTCAATAAGTTGTACGGTCTGCAGCCACATTCAACCTGTTTCTAGCTATGTTTTCTCTTAAAATATGCAAGCCTGGAAAAAACATGCTTGCGTGCATATTTTGTACAAAACTGCAACAAAAGCTTTACTAACATCTCATGAAGAAGGGAAATAAAAGTCAGCTCCGCCGCAATGCGAAACTGTTATGCGGTGAAGCATACCAAAACCCAGAAAGGACGGCTCTCACGGGATGTATGTTTACAAAAAACTTTTTTTTTTTTTTCGAGGATGAGTTTCGCGGACCCCTCAAAAATGGCTTCGCAGACCCCCTGGGATCCGCGAACCACCCTTTGAGAACCACTGGCCCTTATGGGATGTGTGGGCTATTTCTTGGGATGTGCGGGTATGGGATGTGGGTGGGCTATGGGATGTATGGGATATTTCTTCACAACATCTAATCGGAACCAAATCTTCTGTAAGCATGAAAGACCCGTAACACAGACGAAGAATACAGGACAAGCGCTACTTTCAACTAAGATTTTAATGGGTGGTGACACCAAATATATAGGTGCAGCCACCAGAAAGGAAAGGCAAAAAAAACTAGACAACATAAAAAGAACAATCGAACTAAAAAGACATACTATCACAGGGCAGCGTCCATTCGTGCTAACACGTGTCAACAGCGTATGCGCGAGCAAGGGTCTAAGTGTCTTTCGCGCTAACAGAAGCTATGAATCAGTACCAACTAGCCCGATCTCAGTGCCATCTAACCGGAAGGCGTTCTTGCATGTTCTGTACACGCTATGCGGCACGCGTGGATGCGCTCTAGCTTTGGTGCTTTGGTCGAACACGGAAGCGTTCGCGGTACAGTTACCGCGCAGGCAATACCAGATCGGAGCATCGCGTGAGAGACAAAGATGCGAAGAGGCTTCGCTAAGTGCAGATTCGAAAAGTGCGTGTTCGATCTGCTGTCATTTTGTATAATACGCAATGTGCAAAAAAAAAAAAAATTACGCACTTATACTTTTTTAACATCCGACGAAGCTGCAACTGTTATATGGAGACATATTTCACTTTCGTGTTACGACTGATTCCAATGAAGGAAGGTTCAAGCATTTCTTCTTTTTTTTTCTTGCACATCTGGTGATCACCGACATGTGCCCGTTCAAGTAAACGCTCTACTTTGATACAATCTACCCTCTGCCTAGGCTGCGCACTTCCCCAGCTGTAAGTGCAATGTGTCATGTGTACACGCTGCAGGGTGAGTACATAGAAAGACGACATAGCAAGCACACAACAAGTGGATGACAGTGATTAACGAGCCGACAGCGGGAGGATAACCCGGCACGCGAGATAGATGACAGTATAAATTAGATGCGAAACAACCCCCAAAACACAGGATGGAAGATACGTTACAACATATGTTACTGTCGGAGTGGAACAGAAGAAAGACAAGTGCCGACGTCACATTTGGCTGTCCAGGTTTTCGCGTGTGACGACAAATCTGATTCATCCACTTCTAAATATTAGATCGCTTTCTTGTTCCCACGACTGTTCGCCCTTATGAGACTCGCTGATTACGAAGGGACACAATGTTACTAAGCTCGTCTTCAGTCTTACGACGAGCCCGTAGCTATGCGCCTTACGTATATGGGCGTTCATTATCCTAATGCCCTCGCCTCTAACGTGAGGGTGTACAATAACACAAGTTCCGCAGGGAATACTTGTATTTCGTGAAACAAGCCACGATGCCAGTAAAATGACCAAGATGGCAGGCGAAACTTGCGTTACAATTTGTCGGCTGTATATACAAGCTTTTAAGAGAAGATGTGTCGCGATGGGTAGCGCGATAATTCAGCCGGTGTTCGAGGCACTAAAATTTTACTCACGTTGTTGCTCACGTCTGCAGTAGCCTATATTGCAAGCTTGAAACGGGTACGTGTTAGAATTCCCGTAAATCTGGCGTAAGATGCTTAACTGTACTCGGTGACGACCCGGAGATACCACTACAAGCTCCCTTCATCAAACAGTATTGTATCACACCCTTTGTGCCTCAGCACTCCAAAACATGGAGCGCCCAACTCGGGTGCCATTACTGGAAAAAAAATCTTCGCTCACTCCAGAAACGTTAAGTACTTGCACGATACAATATTCAAATTTTGCGGAGAGTACATCTTTTTTTATCTTTTAGCCGCTGCTTTCCCGCACAGGTTAGGTCAGAACGCACAGCAACAGCCTTTCCTCTGGAACAAGCAATATCCCAGAGGACGAATACGAAGTGTCTACACAGAACAAGGGGAGCTTTCGACAGCCTCTCCTCTACGTTACAGTAAATATGCGCCAGACATTTATGAGTTGTAATTTACGATGGATCATGGAAAACCCATACATATTCGAATACTGGACAACTTACTGCCGTAAAGATGTACGGTCACCCCAGAAAAAAGATTATTAAAAGCGACCATTAGCCGGAACGGTCGCTTGTGCTAATCTTTCTCTGCGGTGATTACACTTACCAGGAAATTATAGTGGTGTTTGAGTAATACGACGCAACGAAGAAAAACGACCAGCGCTATGTGGCTCTCTCAAGTGTTCTCTCGTTCAGAATTCTTCGCGATGCACAATCTCACCGTTACAAACTTGTCCCGCCTCAAGAAAGTTCAAGGGAAAAAAAGATGGCAGCAAAAGAAAAGAAAGAAGCCAGGACCAGTGAGTTTCTTCCTACGAGGTAACAGCGGCGCTCGCTAAAGCTGGCCGTGAGGCGATAAAACCTCGGACCTCTCGTTCCGGGACGGCAGTTCGCGGTCTCCTTAACACCAGCCGACATCAACTTTAACGAAGTGACACGCAAAACGGCGGCCATTTCGAGCACTTTAGAATGTATACAGCTCAGTAAGAGGAAGAAAAGTATACAGAATACGTCGCGTACACGACCTCAACTCTCTCTTTCTCCGCTTCGGCGCCTCCGGCTGCAGCAATGGAGATAAGCAGGAAACGCAAGAGGAAGAAAAGAAGAAGATAAAGCAAAAGACGAAGAAGCCCTCGACGGCTGCTTTTCATATTCTCGTCAGCCGCCGTCGTCTCGAAGGGGAGAACCAAGGCATCCATCCGGCAAGCCGGTGGACACGCCGCACGACTTCGCCACGAAGCGTCGATATCACGTGGTCATCGTGTGACGTGCGCGCGTCTCGAGAAGCTCGCTCTCTTCGCAGCGAGGTCAAGCACCCCCGTCACCGCTTCCGTGCACAAGAGATTATCGTGCAGCCATGCAGTGAGGGAGAACAGGGGTGGGTTATTAAATATG
Organism: Rhipicephalus appendiculatus; assembly: GCA_030522465.1. Taxonomy (NCBI): domain Eukaryota; kingdom Metazoa; phylum Arthropoda; class Arachnida; order Ixodida; family Ixodidae; genus Rhipicephalus; species Rhipicephalus appendiculatus. The sequence continues at coordinate 251,393 of JALIZH010029584.1, read as the reverse complement.
CGATTGCTAACCAACAGCCACTTCGCATCTTGCTATACAGTGAAACGATTTTATTGATTCGGTTGGTGTGTGAGGTTTAAAGGAGTACTGACACACATTTTGAATATTTTCGGAATTGTCGCTCTAAATATAAACGTTGATGTCGAGCAGTGGCGTAGCCAAGGAGGGGGGGGGGGGGGTTGGGGGGGGTTCAAACCCCCCCCCCCCCGAAATTTTTCAGTTTTGCTTGCGTATATATGCACGCACACATACAAACGCACGCACGAACATACATAAAGTATGGTTGAACCCCCCCCCCCCCCCCCCCCGAAAAAAATTTCTGGCTACGCTACTGATGTCGAGAACCCTCAAAAGAGTATTGTGGCGCCTGGGAATGCATAGAATATATTTTTAATACCACTGCCTTAAAAAGACACTTTCGGTTTCGATATAGAGGGGGCGTCTTCTTAGTGCCAACACCGATCATAGTCATCGCAATGCAACGTCACGGAGAGACAGCAACTCACGACGTACTAGCGACAGATCCATCACCTGCTCGTAGTGCACGTGAACAACGATGAGTGAATTATCGTCCAGAGACCCCGACAGTGACTTCTGCGATTTGGGCTGCATGCAGGACGCGAAATTCGCAAACCCCTATGGAACTGTGCTGAATCGTCGGTATAATGTCCATTGTGGCGGGCTGGCTTGCTAATGCTTTATTGCGAAAACTTTGAAATCAAGGTGAAGTATTTTATACGTGTTGTCTGACTCCGTTGTGTGGAGAGCGTTAACACTGCATATCAAGGAAACGAAAAAAGATCCGTTTATGATGTCTCAAAGTCGTGTCAGTAATCCTTTAACGTCCCGAAGCAACTTAGGTAATGAGAGACGCTGTAGTGGAGGACTCCGGATGACTTCAACCACCTGGATTTCTTTAACGTCCACTGAAAATCACACAGTGCTGTAGCAGAACCGCCTTTGTAACGAAGTACTCGTGGTTCGTTACATGAGTCACTTCGCTGTAAAGGTCATTCGCCGCTACGCTCGCAATTCAGCCGTAAAGAAGTTTTTATGATATGCATACAGATCAGATCACTGTAGAGGTGCTCGTTCTAGAGGCCTTCCCAATGTATAGCGTAGCACTGCATCGGAAAGATTTCATAAAGGACTGTGCTTTTAGGGTGCGACGCAGACAACTGCTGACACGTTTATGAGTGTCTTTATGAATTGCAGCAGCTTAGCAAACGGGCCGCCCCTGTCTCTGCCTGGGCGAAAGACAAATACGACGCTGGTATGTAAGCCCCCCGGGCGCAATGCCCCCACACCCCGTCATATATCGCGTGCGTGCTGAGATGGGCCGCGCTAGAGTTACTGTATATGCTCCCTTACAGGAGCATATACACAGGGACACTAGGCCGCGCCGTGCAGCGCGGGAGGGGGAGGATGAGGCAAGTACCAGCTGGGTTCCGCTGCCAGGCAGCAGCTGAAGACACATTACGGACGAATCCAGCACCAAGCGGATTACACTAAAGGTGTCGAGCGATATCGAAAAGCAGGAAAGATGTCCCAATTTGCGCTAAAAAACGTACGCTGTTCCTCTCGTATAGTCTTGCCAATCACAAACGTGAAAGAGGACCTCAAACAAATACGTACATTCAAATATATTGCACATAAACAAGGATGCATACAGGAAAGCGCACGTAGGCAAACTCGCAATGCTTTTTGTCAGCACATCATCATCATCTACAACAAAAAACAACAACAACAACAACAACAACAACAACAACAACAAAATGTCACTCAGTTCCACCTGCATCATTACGGAGGCAATCGTTTACCCGTTCTTCACCACCCCTTGCCCTTCTCCTGCGCACAGGAAGACCTTTAAGCACTGGGAGTGGGGTACCGTGACCGCATAAAGATAAGCAAATGAAGCCCCCCCCAAATGCGTCAAATGACGCATCGCATGGCATCAACTTTCTAGCACATCGCGTCCATCGCACAGCCACCACAGCGCTGTCTCGATATTAACGCTCCTGCACGACTTGAGCGTCTTGCGGTGCTCTTCAAGACGTCGTTGTTTGGCGCCTGTTAGTTTACCGGAGCATTGTCCCTTCTGCCCAGCTGCCTTGCGCGCTACGTCACTCCAACATATACACAGTGCGTATATTGAGAACACCGTCGGAGAGAGTTCATCGCTTCAGGCCCGCTGCGTTAATGGGCGTTCGAATTTTAAAGAAAAATCTTAGCTTACCGGTCGGCTCCATCGCAGCACGTACGTATATTGTTGTCTCCTTGTGGGCAGGGGAGTAGGCAGAATTTTGTTTCGGGGTCTGGGTGGAAGGGGGGAGGGGGGGGCACCACACAGATCTGAAGTGGGGGGCCGGGCAGCTAGGCAGATGTGGTCGAGTGTCATTTTGCGCTCTGTATGCCATGTAAAAAAAAAAAAGATTTCGGGGGGGGGGGGGGGAAGGGGGGGGCACAGGGCCCGGTGTGCCACCCCCCCTGGCTACTTGCGGGCGAAAGCCATGGAGACGTGGTGGACATAACAGATTCCTCAAATTTCCGTACGAGCGTCTGTATACACGTTCCTTTTAATCAGCGGCACATCTTCCTCTATTAATATCGCTCCGCCCGCACACGAGCCGCGCTATCTCTACCACGTAATCTTTCCACAGCAGCGCGCTGTCGCGCCCTTCTTCGGGCGGCCTCTTTTATCGCGCGCCTTGATCGTCAGCGTCGTCCATCATCATTCAAACGAGTGACAGGAGCTGCTTTTTTGAGTGCTCACACGTGACTCCTCTCACGCGTCTCATTCGTAAGGTTTCCTCAATCTTATAACCCTTTCACATCTCTCTCTGGCAAAACAACTCATGCGGAACTTTCTTCATTAGCAGGCCAGCATTATTTTTTCTAAAAGCATCGCCAGCTCGTGAAAACGTCGCTGAGTGTCGCTTTACGAGCTCTGCGGAGAGGACTTATTGGATGACAGCGATGGAAAAGAAGCCGGCTCTCAGTGAACTACCGAAAAAGGAAAAAACGAAATAAGGAAGGAGAGGTTTTATGATAATTCAAGGGGAAGCGCTTTACTGTTTGAAGCTAAGGTCAGGTTGCCTTAGAACGCGTAGTTATAAAGCGAGATTCAGTAACGAAGAAGAACAATGTACATGCTGTGGGGGGAACTAAGGAAACGATGGAACATGTACTGATTGAATGTGGCGATATCCACCCAGATATACGTGTGGGCACGAGTCTACATGAAGCCTTAGGTTTTAGGGACAACAATGGAAAGCTGTAACACGTCCGCGATAGAAATAAGTAAGAGATGGTTACAGTATTGGTGGCAAAGAAGTAGAGATAAAGGACAAAAATAAATAATGGGGAAAAATAAGGTCATTCTGCCTTAAGAGGCAGAGAGATGGACCGTGAAATTATATTTTTCTTTGGTATAATAACATAGATTTAATCAATGTAGATAAGGCATTAGGCCAACATAAAAAGAAAGTTTTCTTTGCCTATTTTTTTTTTTCGAGCCTGGTGGCAGACATGTCACCGCCCCGTTATAAAGGGGACGCTCATAGCATCCATCCATCCATCCAAATACATGACTGGCAGTGAACGGTGATGAACTACATGACCAGTCGTCTCTTCCAAATTTCTTCTGCTGCAACAAGCACGTGGGGTGATGTATATAAATAGTAAACTAAATGTGCAATACTTGATAGAGACACCAGAGGGACACACGCAAAGATCGATTGTGATGTCCCTTTTAAGTTTTGCGCATTTAGTTCCAAACAAACTAGCCCCTCAAGACGGCCTGATGTAGATAAAATTAAGGGGACTGTACTTGATTGCGCTTTCTACATATACAAGCATGAGTACGGCTCAGTAATGTCGTTTGTTTCTCCCTTTCTGTCTGTATCCCTGTGCGCGTGTGTGTATACTACCATCGAGTGGGACCTATTACCCACAAGTTTTTCAAGCCCCAGCGATGAGTCTTCCTGTAGCCGGGAGTACATCATAAGGGCACTGACGACGGGCACCGGTGCAGTTAAACCTTCCACCTGGCCAAGATGGGGGTAAAATTGGTCAAACTGGCGCTCAGATAGCCGTGTACGTCAGTTTAGCGGCTGTGACACCGCGATAGAGCAAGCTATGATAGGCAACTCACTTGTGCAGTGCCAAGTAAACATTATTAGTGAAGTAACCACCATGATACATAGTGAAGTAATGTCCACAATGAACCAAACACAACCTGCATTCAGGGTACTCAGATTTCTACGCCTACAATGACTATACCTTCGACAGAATATAGAACACGCTTTATCGTCGATAGCGTCAGTTGACGGCAAACAAAACTTGCGCATCAGTGCGGTCGGTGAGAATGAAGCTATTCTATAGGCTCGTGCATAGCCTATAGAAGCGTCAGTGAAAACAATACTCAAACGGGCCACCACACGCTACATAAAGCGCAGCTGATACCTCGTCTCGGATGGTGCGCAGGAAACGCGATCGGCCGCTTGTATATAGCGCAAGGGAGCAGGCGAGCATGCCTGCGCTCTACATTCCAGCCCACGGACACCGAGAAAGAACAACGAAAGCGAAAGACCGCTTCGGTAGCATCGCACTCGCAAATCTCCTTCACGCGTCGGAAACAGCACGCCCCATTCAGTACCCCTCGGTGTTTTCTTTCCGGGAAATCGCGCACGCGACACCTTCGAGGGGTTACGCGTGCCTTTTTTGACACTCTGTATTTCTCGTTTTTTTTTTTTCCCTTCATCAAGGCGGCGATCTCTCTTGAGACAGCGATGCCGAGCGCACGCGGAGCGAAAGCGGAGAAGGGAGGGTTGCCTGTCGCGACCGCATCGTGCGCCGAACCGCGGATCGTGGATGTTTCTCTTCGCGTCGCCAGCGGCGCCCGGAGTGGAACGGGACGGCGGCGGCGGCGACAGGGACGTCGACGACAACGAAGCCTTCTATGCTCGCCGCCTCCAGTCGCTGCGCCCCCCCCAAAAGAACATCGACGACGCCGCGAACAAGAAGAAAGGAACAGGCGGGCCGTGACACGAGACGTTACACGCGCGAGGATGTGCGAAGCAGCGGCGACGTTGCCTGCCTGCCTGCTCAACGTCAGAGACAAACGCCACCAGTTTTCTCTTGTCGCAAGATCACGCAGTCGCGCCGCGATTTCGTTCGTGCGTGCCGAGGCATGCGCCCCCGGGGAGTCACGCGCGCCGGCGATGCCTTGCTACAGCAGCACGCGCTTTGATCCAGCGGCAGTGAACTGTGCATGACTGCACGACAGGCTTACCGGGTGGTAAAGCGCACACAAGATGCAGACGCGGCGCGAGGTGCGCGCACAGTCGAATAATGAAGTTGATTTCGCTTGGCCTCTTAAAGCAGTCTAGTTGTGAAATAGAAGGGGTTCTTTGACCGCAGACTCTTACAATGATTGAAGATTTCCAAAGGACGGCGTGGATGGATTTATCACCGACTCTTAGCTCGCAGATCACCAAATAATAACATGCTGTCTATATGGTATACCAAAGGTTTCGTTCCTCAACGAACGAATGAAACCAATTAGAAGACTATAGAAGGCTGCGTCAATCTCTTTCTGCTTCTAAGAAGCTTCAACCACATAAGAAACTATCCTCGTTCAATTATATGGTCCGGAACAGTAGGTAAATTGAATTTATTTCTGTATATCCAAAACTACCACCTGCGGTACGCACCGACGTGGAAGTGAAAACTCAATGTAAATATCGTTAAGCAACGACCACCAAAAATGAGACAGGCCTTATGATTATCTAAGTATAACACACTCCAGACAAGGAGCTTAGTGAAAACCAGCGCGTAATGAAGCCAAGCGCCAAACAAAGAAGCGAGCCCTCGAAAAAAATCCCTTCCTGACAGGCGCATTTTTCAAGATGAAAGAGGGGTCCGTAAACTTGTCATCTTTCGCGATTCTTTAAATAATTTCTCTTTAAAAGAAACAAAAAAAAAAAAGAAACGAAAAGAGGCCAGAAAGAAGCAAAGCACGTCGCGTGCTTCTTGATGACGGAAACCTCTTCGAGCTCCAGTGTCGTTGTCGTTATAGCGGCGCACCTCAAACAAAACGCGCGGCCCCACACACGAGTCGCAGCGAGCCCGATCAGAGACGGCGAATGACGGGCACGCTCTAAGATAAACGTTTACGTTCACTATACCTCCTCCTCGCTGATGCATCAGGCCTTGTACCGTTACGCCGTTTTGTATACGTCCACGTCTATATATAAACTTGTCGCGGCCACCACACGCATGCCGTTCCCACGCAATATATGAGCGGCACGGACATCTCTCAGCGGCTTGGGCCTGGCGACGGATGCACGCTGTTGCGATGGAAGCCGCATTCAACGAAAGCAGACTGTGTCTCCACCACTGTAGTGGGGAGTCACGGAAATTAGCGAGGCAAGCACTGGTTATGCGATATACTGAATCTGTCGTCGCGAATGAGCTTTGAATGCACACGTTGAAAGCACAATGGGATAAACTAGACCCTTCGTGGAACTCAGTACAATACTGAAAGTGCGGTTGCCTAGAAAAGTACGTCGAGCATCTGCGCAGTAGATTTATTAGCAGGACATGTTGATTAAGGACACATTCCTTCGGGGAAACGCGTCACTCATGTGAACAAAAATATGTAAAAAAGGACCCGCTGCCAAGCAAACGCATTCACTTGATGCACGAATGTCTCCTTACATTTAATAATAAAGGAAGGCGTATACCTGTCACACTCGCTCACATGCGCAGATATTCCAGGCTTCAGCATTGTGTGCTGCGCTTGGTGCTGAACCAGCTAACTTACTATACGAGTAGAGCAAATCCAGTTAATGCTTTAGAAGCTACGAGCCCGCATGAATGAATGAATGAATTATTTATTTAATGAACTTTATTTAAAGTGAGTCCGGCCGTTTCCTTCGGGCGAGGCGGGGGGGAGAAGGGATTAACCACGCATGTGCTCGAATATTATGACCGAATAAGCTATTCGCCTTTACATTTTTTTTTTTTTTACGGGGGCGAATCCTCTCACTCTGCTCAGTTGAGTGTACCCATGTTGCTAAACGGTCTTCTGACGGTAGCTCAGCCGCAGTGCACAGGCAGCGGCAACATAACCTTTCAGCAAGATGCTCTACGTCTGTCGTCTAGGCGTTTCGGAAGCGTCGTCGCAAGCTCGAAGAAAAGCACGCTGCGGCGGCCTCGCCAATGGGCGGCCGGTGGCACCGTCTTTCTCCGCTAATCCCCGCCGCACCTATTTGTCATCGTGAAACTCGGGGGGGCGCCGCACGGGAGCGAGGCGACAGTCGCCGAGCCAGACCACCGCCCATATTGGAGAAGGCGGGAAGGCCACATAACCGCGACATACTGGCTATATCACTCCCCAATGGAGGGGGGCCAGATAGTCTACGTCGTAACTTCGTTTACGGCCGCTTTATTTAGCGGGCCAAGGAATGACTGGTGTGCGCCCCCCCCCCCCCCCTAACCTCCCCACGTCGCCGGGCTGGGAGGGTATATCCTTGGAGTATATTACCGCAAGGAGACGCCATATTGCTGCCGTGGATGGGTCCTCCACGTCTCATGGCGGCCGGCGTGCTGCCTGCATGACGCGAAAACGCCGCATCGACGACACGCTAATTTACGGCCACCTCGAGGAACAATATATATGGGCTAATATGCAGCGCATATCGGTCTCGGTGACTGGCGCCACTTCGGCCATCCAGCTTCGTTGTTCTTTCTTGCTTTTTATTCGTGGTCTGCATACATGTTTGCGAATGCGAGAGGCTCACACCTGCGTATTCCACTCATTACCTTTCGCCGGTCATAAACCGGCAGCTCGTATATCTACAGCAGATGGCTTCAAGTCGTCACGTCTCGTGGATCGCAGCGCACTGTACAGAATGAAGCTAGGGAAGCACAGCCGGGGCCTAAAGCCACACTTCTATCGAAACATTTACACCTTATATCACCGCAAAAGACGCGAATACCTCACCGTCTGCCAGCAAGCGCAGTTTCTTGAACTTTCATGTGTTTTTTTTTTTCTTATAATGCACAGCGCTTCACTCTCTTCTCTTGCCTGTTGTTTCGAGCTTGAAAGTCCTGGAACCGCCTCCCTTTATAAGGAACTTAACTAAACGCTGCAGAGAGGAAGGAAGGAAGGAAGCAAACAGAAAGGGAGAAGGCAGGGAGGTTAACCAGAAAGACTTCCGGTTGGCTACCCTACACTGGGGGATTAGGGGAAGGGGAATAGAAAGATGAGAGAGAGGAGGGAAGAGAAGGAAAAGAGAGAGGCAGTGAAATTCAGTGCAGTGTGTGGAACTGCACCGCAAGTTAGAGGCGTTCACACAAGCCCGTCGTCCTCAAAAAGCACACAAGAGGGCTTTCACTGCCTTGTGGGCTGTCGAGAGATGTGGACGGTGCTGTAATATCACCTGCACAGAAAGTGGTCGATCATCCAGTCGCCGCAATGCGTTGGCAAGTACTTGTCTCTCTGAGGCAAAACGAGGACAGTGGCACAGCAGGTGTTCGATATTTTCGTCGGTGCCGCAAACATCGCATGCCGCACTGTTAGTCACTCCGATTAACGTTGTATATGTTTCGTGAAAGCAACTCCCAACCAAAGGCGATAGAGAAGCGAAGCTTCGCGACGATGAAGGCCGGATGGAGGCTGGAGTTGCAGTGAAGGGTTAAGTTGATGCAGTCTGGTCTGTTGTATGTTTGGCGCGTTCCACTCAGTCAGTGTGAGACTGCGGGCCAGGTGACGAATCTGCCTCGCAGCGTCTGTTCTTGAAAGCGGAATTGGGATGATGTTTTCTTCCGTGATTGGCGAGCAGCATTATCGGCGGAATCATTTCCGCTGCTGACCTACCATAATGTCCAGGTATCCACTGAAAGTCAATGTCGTGGCCTTTTTGTATTAAGTGGTGGTGAAGTTTCACAGGTGTCATATGTCAATTGTTCGTGACATCCGCGTCGGAGAACTGACCGCAGGCACTGTAACGCCGGTTTTGAGTCAGAAAACACAGCCCATTTACAATTGGTCTTTCTTCAGAATCGATGAGTTCCAGTGCACTACGCAGAGCCGCGAGTTCTGCCGCCGTAGACGTCGTCGCATACTCCTGCGTGGACATTCGTTCCAAGAACCTCTGTGCCGAAATAAACTGAACTGAGTTCAATATAATAGTTTTCCCGCATCCTTTGATGGGAGCCCCACGGCAGCGTCTCGAGCTTAACAACCTGCTTACTTTGCCCTGTTCATCAGCGCTCTGTCCACGATGCGTAAAAACTGGCTGTCAAGTTTAACGGATAGAAAGACAAAGGGTGCTGCGGTTGCTACTGGCACGCATTAGAGAGGAAAAAGAAGTGATCGAAGCTGGCAGGTAGTACATAGTCGCAAACGACGTTTCCGGGCAATGAAAAAGAAAAAAAAAAGAAAAGGAAAGAAAACATGGGCTTTCTTTAAACACACGAACAGCGACTGACACGTCTTTGCGGACGAGATGGTCGAGGACGGAAGACGGTACGCGAAAGAACCGAACAAAACAAACAGAGAACGACACACGACACGCAGTGGAGGTAATCGCTAGCGGCCTTCTATTCAAGTACGACCCAATTACCGTTCGCCGCGTCGCACTGCAACTGCTCCACCTTAATTGAATCTTTTGCGTTGAATAGGACTGCGCTGCTTTAATACGGCTTAAACAGCGCCAGAGCCTTAATTCCGGACAAAGCTTCGCGTCCTGTTGCGCTGATAAAAGAAACGAGATCGATAAAGCATGCATCTTCCGGCAATAGTGAGTCTACCGGAATAAAGAAGAGGAAAACAGCAAAGAAGATAGTGGGACAAGGATGGGAAGCGCCTAACTCGCAAATGAACTAATAATTGAGTAGAGGGAATTATCGCGGATTTGCAGGCTTATCTACAACGTAAAAGCCTAATCTGCGCGCCGATAATGTTAATGATGTCTCGGGGAACATACGAAGCACAGTACCTCGAAACAAGCGAACTAGTCGTGACTGTGTTCCCACGAAGCTCTTGCTCCTAGTATGATCTTTATAGAGAAAGTGAGGACTAAAGTTGTACTGTCTCAGCAGGTCTTTCGAGCATTGCAGACAAAACAGCATATCGGTGGCTTGTGTTAAAAGTTTGATTACAATGTCGTAAACGCGGCTCACTAAAACTGACTCTCAGGAACGGCTCCGCAAGAAAAGATTGGAGATAGAGAGAGAAAGAGAGAGAGAGAAATCATGGGGTAAGAATTAGGTGAACTTACAACGAGAGACCCAACGGCTACTCCACCACAGGGGGGAAGAGGAAGAACCGAAAGTAAAGAGAGAAGTTCGTATTTTGCACAGTCACACACGAAGGGGTGTCCGCCGTTCGGTTAATTACCAGATGTAATATAGGCTGGCGGAGTTCAACAAAAATGGAGCAGCTCTTTTAAGGCTTTGAACGTTGCAGAACTGCGAAGCCCCATTACCTGTATATTCGAATATGTAAAAGCCTGTCGATATGACTTGCAATGAACGCTGTCTGCCATTCGAATTAAAGATAATTAGGCGTTTGTAAAATAAATGTCCTTGAGAACGTCTACCCGCATAAGAGCAACCACGACAACTTCAATTTCGGCAACATGTAAACACAACCAAGGTAATATTTGCCCTTTCATCAGCTAATCACTCTTTCGACATATTCTGGCTGCGGCGTCCAGAAGCTAATAGCTACACGTGCCGTACTTTAGTTCGATAGACAGCGAGACACGAATAACAAGGTAAGACGCAGAGCAAGCTCTGCGGTCAATCTCTCGCGCTACAATACGTCATGTCCAGCTAGCCCCAACAAGGGCAACTTTCTCTTCTCCAAAACGTTAATGAATTTCTCATACGTAGGGCACGCGAAGGGGGGACGTCACGACAGCCCTCTTTCGCTCAGGTATTCGATCGACACTACGCAGGCCCCTGACTTTTATACATCTGTGCCAGGACTGGGGGACACTGCTTACGGCAAAATCAAAGAAATTCGCTGTCGTGACTGAGGCTTCTTCGAACACTGCGGATAGATGAATCGCACTGCAGTCGCCCCGCTGAGAGCCGCAGCGTACGCGCAATAGAAGAACTGGGCGTATGCATTTATCAGAGGCTTGCGTGGCTCAGCCGCGAACGCCCAGCGCTGCAGCTGGGTGATCGATGGTTGAGCCGCGCACACACGCGGCGGGACAGCGGTTGTTGATGCTTCGCACGCCTCCACGTCGGCTGTCCTCGACAGAGCTCGACGGTGCAATGCAGCACACGCCGGGGCTGTAGTACATGTGTACGTATAGTAAGCCGGTTTACCAGATCGCACGCCCCCCAAGTGGTTGTCGGAAAATGGCCGGTACGCGAAGCACATCCAGCAGTTGCGATATAGAACGCGTGCGCGCAGGATACCACACCCTCGAGGACTTTTATTTTTGATGGGCTCCTGTCGCGTTCACTAGCAAGGAGATAAACCAAATTCATTTGGGCCTGGCATCAATCCCTGTACATCCGCGTTGGCAGGAAATGCCGAGAGAACCGCGTTTGCTCGACATGTTGCAATGCCCCTTTAGCCCCATCCCAACGACACAAGCGAGTATAAGCAGGAGAATTGCAAAGATACAGGCTTTGCATTGTATAACTCTGTCCGCTGCGGTGGTGTATCGATTACGGTGCTCGGCTGCTGACCTGAAGGTCGCGGGTTCGACGCCGACCGCGGCGGTCGCATTGCGATGGAGGCGAAATGCTAGAGGCCCGTGTACTGTGCGATGTCAGTACACGTCAAAGGACACCAGACGGTCGAAATTTCTGGAGCCCTTCACTACGGCGTCTCTCATAATCATATCGTGCTTTTGGCACGTAAAACCCCAGATATTATTATTATTATTATTATTATTATTATTATTATTATTATTATTATTATTATTATTATTATTATTATTATTATTACTACTACTACTATTGAATTGCAACTATCATTGCGCAGGAGAAGTAGCAGGAAGAGGACTCGCCTTCTCATCCTTTTTTTTTCTTCTTTTCTTATTGTGTCAATTGCGCCAGAGATATGATATAGACCCGAAACCGCTATTACGACTTTATATAAACGACACGGTGTGCCTGCCAAACCACACACAGAATTTTGTTTGTGTTTCAAAGCACATACATTGCCATTCACGCGCATGTCCGCAGATTTGACAGTCCACTTCTGCCAAAACTCACCTGGTTCATGCTCACGCGCGTGAAGCGATAAGCCTGCCTTGGTGAATTTACGAAATCTTACGCATCGATTTGCGAGCCCCTTGTGAACCTAGCTTCACGCTATAGGTACGTAAAATCCCGAAACTGCATCCCCGTGGAAGTACGAAACGTTTGCTCACAGGACAACAGGACAAACGCCTAGACGTCGCTGTAGAGGCAACCTGCGGTGAAGGAGACATGATTCCTTGTTTAGTTTTTTGTTTTTTCTTCTCAGACACTGGAACTCACTTTCCGCCGCTGCCGGCGGTGCACAACGCGAGATTACGCGAGATTAACAGCGTGACTAATGGACAGACCCTTGTTGCTGCGCGTGCCAGAAGCGCGTGGGCGGTGCCAAAGACGCCGTTGGAAAGCGCCTGCGGAGGAAAGACGCGAGAGCTGCCGAGACAAACAAGGCACGGTCGTTCTCCCGCACCCTACATTTCATCGCTATCTTTCACACAGGCAGCTAGCGTCAGACGAACGTCATATTCCGCCGCGAACGGATTCCCGCGCACGAAATAAATATACGCTATCCACTAAGGCACTAAGGCCACCGCTGATTCCTTTTGAAGCGGCTGTCTTTGCAACTGAAGCAAAATGGCACGTGGCAAGCTCTTGAAGGGGAGGTATACCATGCAGGCTTGTGTGGTGGAACAACCTTGTCATGACTCATGCTTTTTTACATTGAACAAGCTGAAGGCTCCGCAAGTTCGATGCAGTGCTGCTGACGCTTGCATCGTTTTAGGCACACTTATAGTTCTATATAACACTATACTGTGCACTGCTAGAGAGGAAAACTACATCAACGCAGCGAAAAGTGTTTGCGAGGCACCGCTGATCAAACGTGTACGCAAGAAGCGCACAGCGGGAACACGTCATATATATGGCGCGCGCGCGGCAAGCAGCATGCAAACGACGCAGACACGTAAGCGAGTTAACTGCGGTCGCAATCGCCAACAAAAGCGGCCATCGGCACGCTCCTACCTTATGCTGTACAAGCTCAAGTATTACATGAGGCTAACTTGATTACGGGCTCACCACGAATAAACAAAGCGTACACAGGCTCTACGTTGTATGTAACTTCAGGTTCATGCGGCCGCACCATAGAGTGAGGGAGAGAGGAAGATAAAGGAAAGACAGGGAGGTTAACCAGAGGAAGACTCCGGTTTGCTACCCTGTACTTGGGAAGGGTAAAAGGGGGGTGTAAAAGAATGAAAGAAAAGAAGAGCTTGTGACGGCCGCATTTCAGAAAAACTTTGAAGGGTGCGAACCTCGGAATGCGTTCACCAAGACTGCAGACTGTGACGTGTGGACACCCAGAACTAACTCTCTAGCTTTCCTGAGAACTCTATCAATCCGTACTTCATCGTGCACGCCACGCCCTGCAACGCGTTCTTACAACGACGCCTAGCAGCTCCTTCCAGCGGAAAATCCTGAGCCGATCGTGAACCGGCGCGAGTGAGTGTAAATCAGCATTAGGCCGCGGGAGCTCAATCCTTCTCCGCACGCAGTGAACAGAGAGCCTGCTTTGTCTTCCACGTGGACGGCCCTCCGCGATTCGCTTCCTTCCCAAGCAAGCAACGCTCCAGGAACGTACGGTATACGAAGGTGCCGACCCCGGGCGCCAGGCAATTCCAGCTTATTACACGGCACGCTCACACCGAAGGTGACCAGCTGTGAATAACAGAGCCTTTGAGGAGGAATTCGCGAGGCGAGACGAGCGGGGTCGACTGACTGTACAGCCCAAGGCGCGTGGAATAGTGACATTAGAGTGTACTATACTAATATAGAGGGCAGCGCTAACGCTGATAAACTGTTCGCAATACTGGAATGAAGGGAGATGTGAGGGGGGGGTACAGTAACACTAGAGTGAGGGGGGTAGAGGGGTGAAGGGTTGATAGCTTTATTCAGCACTAAAGAAAAAAAAATGCCAGGAATTCAGTAAGGCAAACACTACAAGAGCTAAGGAATCTAAACGAGCTATACATGGAGTCTAATTCAACATATTGAGGAATATATAATTATATATATATATATATATATATATATATATATAAGAGAGAAAGCTTGAGAAGAATATGATTGGGAAATGCGGTTACTGAAAGAGGAAGAAATGATGGGAATGCCGATACAAAGGTGAGAAAGGAGGCTTTACTAAAAATAGAGGTATACCTACTGATGAAGAAGGCAATTCGAGACAAGCGCCCACGCCCACATACCTATACAAGTACAAATAGTAAATATAACTTGCCGAAATTTGTATTATCTCTTTAAAGGAGATAACGTTGAACCTGCAGGTGTAAACGTTGTTTGGCGTACGCGGCTGCGCAACGTCAAGCGCTTGCGATCGCTATGGCAGCGTTTCTTAACGTCTATTGATTGGCACAGAAGAAGGGGAATCCTTAATGAGCCTTCCGTATAAAAAAATTATTTCTCCCTGGAAGCAATAAAACCATCTCCAATTTCGGAGCGACGACCTGGTTCCTTTAACTGTTCATGTCAGTCGAGTACGAATAACAAACGGGCACTCGCCCACATCGAAACAAACAATAGTTTCGCACAAAGAAGAACAACACATCCAGTCTCTGACACGGCATCGTGAAAGAAAGGAGCAAAAAGCAGATGGAGAAATAACCACACAGAGATATGAAACGAAGCGCTATCACGGGGGGTGGGGTGCATAGTGCTATAGTGAACCACGTATATGTTCCCGTTATCTCGCCTGCCGCCGCTACTGCGGGAACACAATCTAAACAGTCGTGGGAGGCTGCTGCAACGCTTGGCATCTGCCTGTGCCGTCAGGTCAATCTCCCGAAGGAGTGCAGCGAGAAAATAAAGCCCGAGACGCGTCCGATGCGATGTAGGAGGCAGACAATGTGACAGAAGATAAAAAGATAAGCGGCAGGCGCCGCCTCATCGTCGCTTTCCAAGAAGAGACGCACGCACACACATAACACACGGGGGGATGTGGGGGGAAAGGAGACAGGCCCGAATGTGTATTACGGCCGCCGCCCGAAACTTCGATCGCAATCGCGCCCGCTACGGAACGTCTACGACCGTTATACGGGCCATTTCTCGGGAGAGACGCTCGGCATCGGCGGGAAGATCGCCCGACGCGGCAGAAACGAGCGCGCGGTCGGTTCAAAAGCGACGCCGCAAGAAGCCGGCAGCACACACACACGCACGCACGTGCACGCAGATCGAGCCATTCCATTCGCATTAGGAGCGAGGGCGTCGCGGAAGGCACGGAAGAGGCCGAATGCGACGCACCCACGGCCCTGCACCTCTTCTTAAAATTAGACACTCCTTCGTGAGCGCGTAAAGGAGAGAGGGGGAGAGATGTGGGTGGCGAAGAGGAACTAGGTGCAGGCGCCGCGCACGCACTTGAACTTGACTTCTTCCATCTTCGAGGGTCGCACCCGATTCTGGCTACATCACACACACACGCAGAGATATACACACAGCCGGTCTCCTTTCTCTTCTAGATAGTGCGCTGCTAACCTTTCGTGTGACTGTTGGTGCACTCTAAGCGGCCTACTCCGGTCACGCGCCGTCGATCTCCCCGACAGATTGCAGCGGGACTGTCTCGCGACAGCTGTGCTGCGGAGAAGACACGTACGAGTGCGCTTGCCCGACAAGGGGACACACACTCACGCTACGTCACACAGAAGAGACAACAGCACCACGCTTGTTCACAGGGTATTGCACGGAAGAAGGACAAAAAAAGAAAAAAAATATATACGTGCACGTTTTAGCTTTCATGCGGTATGAACGGAACGGAAGGTGGTTCTGTGCCGTGCCGTCGCGGTGGAATCGAAATTTCAAGCCGGAAACACTCGGGAAAACGTGAAGCAAATTTAAATTGGCATTGATTGTCAAAACCATTGGAACAAATATGGTGTACGATGATATAAGCCGTTCTTCGAAACATTGTTGGCATGAGAAAGTGGCGTTATACGCGCACGGAAGCATGGAACGAGACGGTGTATCATAACCACCGTTTTTATACACTCCAAGAGAAAAAAGAGTACGTGTGACTCCTTTCGGGTAGTCCTCACATTCCACGCATATGACTGTCTTTAAAGGGGCACGTCAACTCTCTTTTGAAGGTCATTATACTCTTCTGAGAGTCGCGTAACCCACAAGAGAGTTAACGTGCCTCTTTAAATAGAGTCATATGCGTGGCAAGTGAGGACTACCCGAAAGGAGTCACACGTACTCTTTTTTTTTTCCTTGGAGTGTATGTAACGTAGCATACAAGGTGCGTCGTTTATGCAGAGGAAACTGTAAATGGGAGAAGTCCAGTTCGTGCTCACTCATTTTTTTTTTCACGAAATGCCGCGCGACATTCTGTCATAAGAGCAAAAGAAAACAGGATCCCAGCGAATGGAGACCATTGTGGAAGTCTCGTATCATTCAGTGAACACTACACAACTTTCAGCAATTGACAGTGCAAAGTTACAAGAGAGTCAGAACTTGCACGCGACGAGTAAGTATATGTCAACCATTTTAGAATTTCATTTTGCCACAGTAAACAGGCTAAATGTTATTGGCGTATACTCCTGACATCTACACTCTTAATCAGGTCATGCGTAAAGTGCTAGACATAACCAGGAAAACCATTCGTCTGGTTTCCTGGCTAGGGCAGGCACTTTATCCGACGCTTGATGCATAGAGTGCGTAGATAGCACGAAGCTCGTTTATTACAGGAACATTTTTAAACTCTGGGACAACCAATCTATTTCCAGCGCTTTCCTACACTGCACTTAGTGTACATTTCCCCATAGATTTCCCGATACAGCTGGACCCGTATTCGCACTCCTTCTATGAAATATCCCATCTCTTCTATCTCGAAACGGGCACTGACGCGTCTTTTAAGGCGCTCCGTAAGAGGGCGATCAACCCGTAAAAAACGGGTGACCTTCCGTATAATTCGCACCTGGCGATAGTGTATATTTTGAGAAATCGGGGGGAAGAGGGCGGAGGGGTGGGGTTGGCACCGGCACGTGAAATCCGAAAGAAGGCTCTCTTGCTTAATGGACAGCCGCATTCCGTCACGGCCGTTATGCTACTGGCTCATTTATATACAAACCGAGATGAAAGAAATAAAAAAAAAAAGGGGGGGGGGGGGGGAGAGAAACGTGTCAAATATAAAATGACGAAGCTGTAGCAGAGAAACAGAAAGGTAGGAGTGGGGGGGGGGGGGGGGGGTGACCTTAATGTTTCGATACCAAAAGCCAGACACAGCTTTAACCGGAAACGAAATTCCTCTCGGCTCCAAGCGTGATGTGAAAGAACGCTATAGATCTCGCTCACCGGGTCGCAAACACCCATTCGTGCACACGCACGCAAAAATATTTAGGCCCGCGTACTATACATATCCACTCCAGCCGAAGGATCTCCTCTTACAACTGTTTATGGTGTCTTTTCTTCTTCTTCTTTCTTTTTTCTTTTGCCTTCCATCTTCAAATTGCCGGACCTCAAACAGAGCGGGCGGGGCAAAGCCCCAAGGCTCGAGCCCGTCCGTTTGCCCGTTTGTCGGCGTCGTATAAAAGGGCGATAAAAACGGGAGAATGCTGCGGCGGCAGCCGTCGCCGGCGTGCATTATATATATATATATATATATATATATATATATATATATATATATATATATATATATATATATATATATATATATATATATTTATTTATTTATTTATTTATTTTGAGTAAGTCCCCCCTCTCCAGCTACACCCTCCCTTCCCTCCCCCCCCCCCCTCAAGAAAATAGCAATAATATAGGAAGGCAACAAAGAAAGATAAAGACCTCGACACGCCATTGAAGCAAGCGCTCGTGTGTGCGTATGGGTAAAGCATGGGGGTGCGTTGTGTGCATGCGTGTCCACAACATCGACCAATAGCCGCGCACCGTGCGCTATATGTGCGAGCGAAGCTATAGGGCGAGGTTGCGGCGCGGTTGTAAAAACGACGTCGTTTGGCGTAAAAACGGTCCCGTTTCAGCTTTTATCTCCCGCTGTTGTACGCATAGCCGCTGACCCGTTACGCGCTGCGCCATCGCCAAGCTTCGTCCCTCGGCGTGCCATGGCAGCGAGCTTTCTTCGCCGTCCATTCGGTTATGGTTCGAGAAAGATTCGCCTTCCGAAAACCCCGGAAAGGAAAAAGCATTCGACGGCATCCCTTCTTCACTCGATCCGGTGCCTTTCAGTTGAAAACGTTTAAAAAAAAAGGAAGGCTGAAGGCTCGTGGAGCGGTTCTTGGCGGAATGGCCTTCGAGGAGCTCCATTCAGAGCTTTTATTGTTTTTTTTTCCTTTAGTCTGCCAGCCGCCAATACTCAGTAATGCTTTTGGCGTGTGCTGTAATGGTCAGCACGCGCGAATAGCAAATCAAATATAGTGGAATGAAGGCACGGGTCCCCAATCGAAGATACGCTCGCTTTTTAAGCACAAGGGAGAGCGTGCGCGCATTGGGTCGACATCGGTCGACAGTAAACTCGGTCATGCTGCGGGGCGTTTGAAATGGACGTCATCGAAATAATTGTCGGGTGAGAACTGGTCAACATTGCCCCGTCTATCTGGAGCGCTCGGGGAGAGCTTCAGATAAGCAAAGACTGGCAGCTTTTTCTTACAGTTGCCGATACGCCACCGTAGACTGACTCGCAAACCTTATCCTTCGTCAGTGCAGTACACCCTAAGAAAAAAAAAAAATAAGAGCATGCGTGACTCCTTTCCGGTAGTCCTCACTTGCCACTTGTACGACTCTCTTTAAAGAGGCACGCCAACTCTTTTGTGGGTCACACGACTCTCAGAAGAGAGTACAATGACCCCCCAAAGAGAGCTGACGTGTCTCTTTAAAGAGAGTCATATTCGTTGCAAGCCAGAACTCCCAAAAAAGAGTAAAATAACTCTTTCTTGTGTCTTAGAGTGTAGGTCATTCTGCATCTACCTTCGCTTAATAATGTATTAGCTTGCACCTGCCCTTTCGAATGGTTCTAAATGTAAGAACTGCTTTTTTTTCCTTTTTTTTTTTCTGCGAGTGAAGTCCCCATTATAGGGTAGACCTGTTACGAGAACGTGACATTGCGATATTAGGCAGTTTAGCAACAAGATGACATCGCCAGGTACTTGCTCTAAAAGCTTCTGAATAAATTGTTTTCGTGGATTACGCGGAGAAACCTTATTTTTCATGATGATACAATGTAGCCTAAGAAAACGCTGTCAAGTGGCTAATCATGCCGGTACTGTTACACACTTCTGCCCTGTGCGCGAACCGTCTGACTGATGGATTAACTGACTGGTCAATAATTAGATTTATTAATTGACAACTTGATATAAATAAGTTCCGTTTATATCTGAAGGAAATGCCGGTGCAAATGAAGGGAGCTCTATAGCGATGGTCTTCGGATAACATTTGAACACCTGCGTTATCGAAGCGTCCACAACACGTTTCACCCAACAGACGTCATTATATCAGGTAGCGGCAGCCAGAAGTCGAACCCTCGTGCCTAGAGTCGGATACAACATCAGAGTTCTGCGGCACATTTTCCTCAAAGGCGGATACACGCAATACCGGCACCAATAGGCGCGCACTCCAGACTGGCGTCATGAGCCGAACGGCCGGTGACCCCGCCTTCGGTGAACATTGCCGAGTGCATGAGCGGGACTATTTATTTAGTTGCAGAGGCGATCGGCTGCAGCGCTTCGGTCGTCTGGGCGGGGCCTCTTCGGACTTCTTAAGGTGTATCCGACCATAGGAACCAGTGGTATACGCTCACTTATACATACATACCCGCCAAAAAATTGGGGGGACCCTTAAGCTTCGCCTTTAAGAGTTGAACGCGATAGCGATATCCCGTCCCTAGTGCGTACTTCAATCACTTAGTGCATACTATGTAATGGGTAGTATGCTTTAAACCAGGAGAAATTATGCGCGGTAAATGTGGGAAATGTTTTCGAACTTGCTATGCACCCACTACGTGGTGTTAAGGGAATACGCGCAGTAAGGTGTGTGCCGTTTGTAATGGGTGGCTGGCTTTAAACTATGGAATCGTTATGATAGTCACATATTCTGACGCCCGATGGCAATGTACGCTTGTACCACGCAATATTCCTGGGATATTACATGTTATATTGCGACGCCTATATAAAGGACGTTTGCGTTTGCGAAGCATGGAAGTTATTTTCACTGCATTTCCAAGCAGAGGAAGTTATTTTCACAGTATTTCCACGCAGAGGCATATGGCTGTGTGGTAGAACACCTGCTTGCCACGAAGACGACCCGGGTTCGATCCTCACTCGGACTCGAAAATTTTTATTATTTATTTTACTTGCATCTTTCTCGATTTTTCGGTCACGGACAAGATGATGATTTTTCGCTCACAACCAACGACGCCGACGCCGACGCCGGAATTTCTGCGAAACGAGCTCTTTAACGCTGTCGCGTTAAAAGCCAGCGCACAACGGATGTGCATGAACTCTACCTTAATGACTACGCGCAGCTGTTTTTAAGAAACAAGGAATGGAGCTTCAGCATACTTGAAATAAAAACAGCGCAAAATACAGCGGGTCAGTAAGGGAGGAACGCAGACAACAGCGCTGCTAGTCCTCTGTCTTTGGCGTTGTTTTTATCTCAAGTATGTCGTACTAACTCGCACAAGCATCCACTTTGGGGAGCTTCGGTCAATCCTCTCCACTCCATCTCTCACCGAGCGCGTTCGATTTTGTTGACGGCGGATTTTGTTGACGGCTGGCCAGCCATATTCTTCTCATTTCGGCGCTCCATAATTCACTTCGGAGCCGCCATCAAAACGGCAGCGATGACCGCCTGCAAGCTTTGGAAGAGAAAAGCGATGGGGAACCTGGGGGGCAGTGCACGATATCCGGCAGTGCAGTTCACTTGGGCGCCAACTGCGGGTCGCTCTTCTCTCAGAACGATGGAATTTAATTACCACTGCACCACTTCCGCATTTAGTAGTCTCTCGGCCCGTGCGGCAATATGCAGCCCCGGATAAAACGGCTTTGTTTGATATGAGCGTACAGACGCTCCTGCCGCCGTGCATGGATTCCAGAACTTCCCTCACTCTCACCCTCTTCTATCTACACACGTGATAAGTACAAAGCGCCATACTTCTGTGAATACAAAGCAATTTAGACGGTCTCCTGAACAGTTAACTAATGACATCTCGCACTTTGGGGAAAAACTTCTATACAGGGCAGCGTGCCGTATATACATCCTTCACCACCATCACCCCCACCATCACTACCAACATCGCTACTACCGTCACTACTACCATCAACCATCACTACTACTACCATCACTACTACCATAACTACCACCATCACCACCACCATTACTACTACCACCGTCACCACCTCCAACACCAATTGTGATGTACAAAGTTATCATCAGCAAAGGCACCTGATCAACGGCAAACAGTGATCACGAGCGAAAAGCTTCGTGGATGCGGCGCTGCAGAACCTGACTTCATAAAAAAAATATTTATCCTTAGTTGAGTTTGCAAGCAGAAACAACCGAACAGGGATAAGGCGAACTTATGATTTCATAGACGAAAGATCAATAGAAAAAAAAATGTTTCTTTCATAAGTATATTTTGCCACTGACTGGCTGCCTTGACGTCCAACTTGACTGAATTGACTTGATTCGCGGATATGACTGCTCTGACGAAGAATTCTGGCGCATTACCCTTTTTCAAAATACAAGTTCCATCACTGAGAGAGGCCTTCGTCCTGCATTTGGACATAAAATAGGCTGGAAATGACGATGAATGATGATGACGGAACGGTTGTCAAATTGTCTTTACATCTGTGCTTCGACGTGTGAAGTGCACTCTTAAAAAAAAAAGGTTGTAAGAAAGGTAGTGAATGCTGCACTGACACGTTTGCTACCTTTCGCTAACGTTTTCTGCCTTTAGAGCTAGTAAATATTGTCGTTACTACTTAACGTGTCAGGGTTAGTAGAAGTTACTACTTGCGTGCGTGACGAGTTAGAAACGTTGCTTACCTCAATCGACTGCGGCATGTTACGCTGTAATTGTGACAGTGTTATGAAAAAAAAAACATTTAGCCAAACTATAATCTTCCTTAATTACCTTTGAACAACAGTTTTAAGCTACGTCATGGCACACGTACTGAGGTACAAAAATCCGGGTCCAATGCCTCAAATGCAAGTCTGCGTTCATGATTAGCTCACCGCGAAAAGAGGTTGCGCAACCATACAAATGCGAGCATTGACTTCCGTGGTTCCCCTACTTGTTCCAGAGAGCAAGGAAGACGACGCTGCGAAGAGAGGAGGGAGTTTCTTCCTTTCATGCCGATGGGGATTGCGACCGTCTACACCACTGTGCAGCAACGTGCGAGAAAAAAACAACGTGTCGGCTGTATCAGAGACACGCGTGCATGAGAGAAAGGGGTGTAGTAACATTCAAAGAGAAATCCCCGCCACGGCGCCTCCGTTCTCCTATAAATTCAGAAAGAAGCAAGAAAGAAAAATAAAAGGAACGTAGAGTGACGGTCTTCCTTTTTCACGCTTCCGCGCAGACCCCGCGCGCCATGCACGGGAAAGATTACGTATTTAGGTGTAGAAATAAAAAAAGGAAATATATACGCGTGCGTTCCGCGGTCTGCGGAGCACCGCCTTTTTCATTTTCCTTTCGCGAGAGCAGAGAGAGAGATAAAGAAATGGGGAAATTTAATTTAGAGACCTCCTTCGCTGATTTCTAGCTGCTGTTCTTCCTTCCAACCTCGCCGCGCCCGGCCAAATTCAATTGCTCCGGCAGAGCGCAGCCATGCCGGTGACGCCGGGCTTCTTGAGCCACATCAGTGCTGCCCATTTCACGTTGCGCGAAGTACTATACGACGCTCGCACGCCATCTTCGCCATCACTGAGCGCCCCGAGACGACAAACGCCGCATCAGCGCATCACGCATGGACTGGATCCCCGATTTCGGTTGACCGGCGCTCCTCCGTCGCGCATCCCCTCGACGACCCCGTCTCAGCAACGACCACCGGTCACGCTACACTTCACCACGCCCTCCATTCTCTCGAGTGTCACTCTCCGATCCACAAAGGTGGCCCAGAGTCGAGCATTTTCCCCGTCTGTATTAAACGGACGGCCCATCGAATTGTAACGGCGTGCTGTACTCGAGCGGTCGTCTCAGCAGTTAGAGTTACGAAGGTTGCGTGTTAGGAATATGAGGGGTAAACAGTCACTCGCTCGGCAGGTTCCGTGCAGCAACGAGTCACGAGCAAATCACCTTCCAACGCCGAATCACTGTCGACACAAAGCTCCACACTCGTTGTGCATCGTGTCCCGCACTTCCAGACAGGTATGGAGACCCTACTCGCGTAACCTGGTTAATGTGAGGCTCGACACAACGGTACAAATCACAACCAGTTCTGTGTACATTCGTATATCTTTGACAGTGCATGTTGAACAGTTCTGTTAAGACAAAAGCACAGAACAGTACTGCAGCAGAGAAAGCCTATAGCACCGTGTGTACGCGCCAGTTGAGCGCCAGAATGCGAGGATGTGCATGCAGAACGAACGAGTGAACCGCCAGAATGGCAGAGAAAAGCCACGCTTCGCTAGCGCACTGCGCACAGCTCTCTGTGGCATCCCCATACCATCCCAGGGAATTTTCTTCTTCTTCTTTTTTTTTTTTTTGCCCTTCTAAAACGTCAGTAAAAACTTCCATTTCACAGCGGCCGAAAGGAACATGAACAGTGCAAGGAGGCTTCTTTATTATTATTTTTTTTTTCAGAGCAAGCAAGGGTATGATTTATATAGGTTCTTAAATAAGGCTGCCGCAGCTTGCCTCTCCCGATGATGTAACCTAGTTATGATACAGGCCGAGCAGCGCAGAAAAGAAGAAGAAAAAAATAAATAAAGAGTGCGACAAAGAAAAAATGAATCAATGTGAGCACGAAACCGCCTCTTATCTGTTCTGCTGGAAGGAAGACTTTCCTAGGTGCACTTTTGCAGCGAAAAAGAACCTAGAGCGGAGACATCTGAAGATTGGAAAGAAGAGCAGCGCACGTCAAGCGAAGGACGAAGTCGCGTTTTTCACCAAGGACAGGAGTTCACTTAAACAAACCAAGCAAGAAAGCCTGTGACTCAATCGACTCAGGCGGGCGTATCATCGGGTGCGATAACTGTACCGCCAACCGGCTGGACGCGAAGAAAGAGTTACGGGATATATTTCGCCTCATCACGGAAGCTCACAAAATCTCGTGAAAAGGCATAGGTCGGACGAGAGTAATCAGAAGGAACGAAAAGTAAAAACATAAAATGAATAATACAAATGCATCCGACCACCTACAGCCGCTTCCCCATCTCGACTTCTTTGAGCCGGTGAAATTCATGGCACGGGATCCCGAATGATCAAGTGCTGCTTACATAAGCAGCCAAGGGAAAACCAGTCCCTCGAGCGACATAAAGACAAACAAACACCGACTCAGACGTGGCTGAAGAGATACTATGTGTCCAAAGACGGACAAGACGACGACTCGCAAAGGGTCTCAGCCACCGTCTTAACATGTCCCTGTGCAAGAAGAAGACAAGCATGTAGATGCTTGCATCATGATCTCTTACGGGGGCGGTTCCGGTGGCCCATTCCCTCGAGACGCTGTTGCGCCATTCATGCTCGAAAAAAGGAAAAAAAGAGGCCCCCAGACGCTGACGCCGCCAGAAAAGGAAATGAATTAATGGATAGCAACAGTAGTGACTGTGTAGCAGCTCTATGTAAGATTAGCATCTACGCTAAGGGAACGCGTCCGTGATGTTCAAAGCGGTTTGTCGGGCGAGTTGATTCGTATACCGAGACGATTTCGTAAGCAATCGAACGGTAAGTAAGAAAATGCGTAAACCAGCTTATTGCGAAAACCGGTGCCGTTTGCGCAACTCAGACGATCCATTAAGAGCCCGTTTCATTTCCATCGGTACCTGCAATCATCGTGAATATATTTATTTATTACTTTTTTTATAGTTGCAGATGCTCCAGCCCCTTTTTCTCCTTAATGCACAAGTGAACTCGTCTAAAATGAGTCCCGCTGTAGCTTTATACCGACATTCTATAGTTCGTTACCGGAGAATCATAAGTTACCGGAGAATAACGATTTCCACGGTCGTAACTATAAACGTGAAACGCTCCTATCCCCACTCACATATCAGTATTAGCATATATACACCCCTATATGACCTTTCTAGGCTATTGCCAAAACAGCGACCGCAATCGAAAACAGCGAGAATGTTCCGGTATATGGCGTGCTTACACAGCATTCTCACCAATCAGCTCAGACGTAAAAGCAATCTCCCCCTCCCCTTAACTCGCACAAGCAATGCCATTGGTGAATGTGTAAGCAGGATGACAAAAAAAAAGCACCTAAATACAGTCGTTGGTAACTCTCCTGGTCAAGAGTGCTACATTTCTACCTAAAGGATAACCTGAAGTGCCGAATTTCCGCATTCCAGAAAAAAAAAAAAGAAAAGAAAAGGAAAGTACAAGCATTCAGTTTCACTTTTAGTTTCGCATACCGATTTCTCAATTTCCATGACAAAGCGTACAAAACAAAATAAGCGCTATTGTAAAGCAAGGGGCTCATTCTTATTCCGACTTAATTTGAAAGTAAAATGCGCTATTGTTTAGTCTAAGCTTATTGGTCCTTCTTAGTCTGATCATCACAGTTCCTTATCAGCCATTTCCCTTCCAATGTGGTACATACCGAAGCAAAGTCGCTTGAATTGTTGTAATGCAGACTCTGCTTACCTTGCACTTCCCGTGTATCTGTGCGATGTATTAGTATCATGTTACTGTTCAGTTTCCTTATAACTTCCCCATATTGTTTGTTGTAACCGTGTCTGCAACGGTGCTTTCCTGATGCAATATTTTTGTAGACGTGGCTCAATTAGATTCCCCCGTATTATACATATCGCAATATGCGGGTTCTCACAGGTGATCCCTGTGTATTCATACATGAATGTTGAGCTTCGGGAGTATGTAATAGGGTTTCTTTGACACAACGAGAAGAAACCGCCCCCATGGCCGGATTTCCATATTAGCTTACGTATTCGCTAGCGGAATCGGTGATCTCTTATAGAGTGTGGAATTATAGGTGTTCGCTAATAACACCAATTCGTTTCCGTTGCATCGCAGTTGCACACATACCGGTGACGTGGATGACCAGCCGCGTACCGAGGAGCTTATTCCACCTGGCGGATTACTAGCGCCTCGGCCACAAAAAGTGGTGACGAGCGCGTGGCACGATTCTATGGAGGAGCACCGGTGGATGTTGCTTACCTGCAAAGAAGAAAAGAAAACGTTCGTTTTAGAGAGACGTTCAAGCAGCAACTCAAGTGTACAGTAGTGTTACTCACTTTTTTAAATTTATTTATTTATATATCTATCTATTTATCTAACTAACTATAGTCATTTAGTTAGTTAGTTAGTTAGTTAGTTAGTTAGTCATTCAGTAAGTCAGTCAGTCAGTTAGTAAGTAAGTTAGTTATTAGTTAGTTAGTTAGTTAGTTAGTTAGTTAGTTAGTTAGTTAGTTAGTTAGTTAGTTAGTTAGTTAGTTAGTTTACACTACAATCCAGTCGTAAAGTTCAAGAATGGACCACGACAACTAAACATGACAAATAGAATGTCCGCAATGTGCAATGAATGTACACTTTTCACACAACGGCATTAACATTTAGTAACGGGCTACCGGGCGATGGTAGTGACGTGTCGAGAAACTTTGTTTTACCGCCACAATTTTAGGCACATATTCACGTTTCGTCATAGTTATTTTCAAAACAGAATAACCGCCTCAAAACGCAACGCTCGCGCAATTCCATCGCTGCTGAAAATTTATACAAGCAGCGAAGAAAAACATCCTTCGTTGCTGCAACGGTATAATTGTATTTACCTAGTTGATCTTCAGCATCGACAGGTCAAGCCACCAAACCGGCCGCTCACGTTTGCCGCTACGGTCAACCCAGTAATCCGAAGTTTGTGGACAGACCATCAGATCGACCAGAACATTCAAACGAATTATTAGTGTAGCTCCAAGCGACAATCCGAGAGCACTTTCCCACATCTCCCTGTGCCGAGACGCTGGCATCCTCCTTAACTGCGGCAAATTACGAATTCGGCCACTACCACTTCCATGTACCTTATTGTTTCTATACATGGATGGAACCAACTTCCTTGATTAGTTCATTGCATTAAACGTTAGTAATCTAAGAACTTAGTATAGCGACCGTGTTCAACGCTCCACATCCTAGTCTATGAGGCGTGTGAAGAGGTGCAAGCATTGGCATGCTGTTATGTTTCCATTAAACACAACAATAAACATCTCCTGTACTTTATCTGGCTCCACCGTCGGGTGTTACGCGTGCGAAAGAAGAAATCGAAGCATCCACTCGGCTTTCATTATGAAGGCGCTACAGAGTCGCGTAACGAGTGATTCACTTAAATGCATCTATACAGAAAACTTCTAAATGAAATCGACCACATTATCATGATTATATTGCATTCCATGTCTACTGCAACACGAAGACGATCCCCGCAATCTCAAATTACTCTTACGTCAGGCCAGCGGTATGCACGCTAATTTCCTCGTTTCACAGCACATCAGAGATATGTTTAATCCGCCAAGAACTGCTGCGCTTCCCATCCGTTAGCAACCATTTTTGTATTCAGGCAACTAACTATCCTTTATGTGTCCCACCCTCTTCATGAGCTGCAAAACTAGATTTATCTCTCCTAATCTCAACTACAGAACATTGGCTCGACCGCGTTTGCTCTTTAATCAACACTGTTCTCTGCCTGTCACCTAGCACTATACGCCATTTTCCTGCATAAAAGAAAAACACCCGAATGTACGCCTCCCTGTAGTGTGTAGCTTTGTAAGATGAAGCGGCTACATAGTCTCTGTAGGGCAGCTTGCCGCGTAGAGGAGTTTATCGCATGTATGTATACCCCGTTCTTCCTATCACTAAGTGATCGACGAGCACAGACGTAATCAACGTGGGGCGGGCACCCATGAATACGACTGATGCATTATACCTATTCTTCATGGCTACACACACCACTGATTCGAACAATGGTAGTTTCTAGTGGGCGTGTTCTCCTTCATCCTACTCCCCCACTATGGGAACAAGCGCATCTGCGAGATGCGAACATCTGCAGAGCTAGAACGCACTTCGAAAGGGCATGAGTACGAGCCCCCCGAGAAGCATTCTTCGTTCGTAGTGGAGAACCATACGCACGCATGTCCGCACGGCTCGTATGCAGTCAAACAGGGGTTGCGATCGTATCGGAGGCGGGGTTCACCCTTGCTTCGACCACCGCGCTTGCAATGTATGCCGACAACTGGTTCACTGCGGATCCGCTCTGTAATTATATAGGCGCGCATACACCCATATATGCGTTGCGTATCGCGAGCGCACTGCATACTACGCTCGTGTACTGTACGCAGTTGCACTTCATAAGCACGGCGCGTAAGAAGGCGTGAGACGCACGTCAGACCTCCAAGATGGCAACTATAAGTACATATATACGAACGGGGACAAGCGCTCTGTGCTGCTGCCCGATGTTTACCAAGCTTGGGTCCCAAGTGCTGCGGAGGTTCCCCGTTGTCTCATTAAACGAAGCTCGCACGTGAATCCAAGACACATATATCACATGAAACCTATATGAACGAGAATATGTAATACAGAAAAACTAAAAAAAACATAAACATGTGGCACAACAGGAAGCTTTATTTATGTAATTACGACCGGGATTTACTCGAAAAAAAAATGCTAAGAAGCGAAGCAGTACATTTTATTGCACTGTTAAATAACTGAAGCTGCAAGCGTAATGTTCACGCCCCCCCCCCCTCCTTCCCGTTCCGACCACTCTTCATTCGCTGTGCCCCGTAATGAGGCGCTAAGTACACTTTAGTAATCCCTGCAACGACGCGACCATCAGGCATTGTCACACAGGGCGGTAAACGTGGCATGAAAACACTTATGCCCTTTTTAAACAACGAGACAGCTCGTCTCGAAGACGCGCATCGTAAGAACTAAACAAATACGGGTGTCCTTCAACGGCAGCATTAATTACACCTCGCCCGCATATCTGCCGCATAGATATGCGGATGAGTGCATCATTGTCGATCTGCGGCGCTGATATACAAGGGTGACCCTTTTCCAATCTCTGCAATCAGCGCTGACGAGAAAAATCGATGTTTTTAAAAGGGACTGCGACGTCCGCAGCGGCTTCGATCCCCACCACCACCGAGCGAGAAGAGAAGAATGGCTTAATCGCGGAACGCTCTTTCGCAATCATATCAATTGAGGCCGCTAGAGAATACCGATAAGGCTCGCGGGAATTCCCTTTCAGCGCGACAGAAAGAAGCGCGAGCGGCAACATACAGAACGGCGGTCGCGACAGCGGCACAGGAGGCGTGTAGTGAAACGCGAGAGAAGTGAAAGGGCAGCGAGTTGGCTCTGAAAAAAGCACCTGCGTGCGGACACCCGCGGTGTGACGGAATGCAGAGAAAAATGTCATTTCGGCGAAGCCACCTGCATCAGTCGTTCTTGAAGGCCACGTCAACATCAGCTGCCCGGGTAGCTCAGTCGGTAGAGCGTTAGGCTTTTAACCTAACGGTCCAGGGTTCGAGCCCCTGCTCGGGCGGGCGTTTTTTTTTTTTTCGTGTAATGACTATTTATTAGTGCCACCATTCAAAACCAATCAAAAGGGCAAAATAATGCTTTTTGTCAGCTAAAATCTCATCTTTACTTGTTTTTTGTTTTTTTTTTCCAATTAGTGCGTCTCATCTGCGTGCTGCTCTAGTTTCATAACTGTGGAAAAACACAATGACACCGAAGCGTACAACACTAGAAGCAAACCTTGACGGCACGCTGTCTGTGTATACACGCCCCCCGTATGACAACGTTATTTTTATTGCGATAGCAATTATATGGACACTCTTGGCTGGTTTTCGCCGTCGGCGTCGGCGTTGGCGTCGGCGTCCGCGTCATTTGCCGTATATGTATATGTATATATATAACCGGCCCCGCCCGTCGTTAGTGAGTGTGAAAAGCATAGGTCGGCAAAACTTTTGGAGCTCACTCAGACTCACTCATGAAATATATTTTCCGCTTAGGGCTCACTCGGACTCAGACTCGCCAAAATTTTCCTGAGCCCGACTCACTCGGACTCACGCTCACGAAAATATTCTTCAACCGGACTCACTCAGACTCAAACTCACCAAAATATTACTCACCCGGACTCACTCAGACTCAGACTCACGACTCGATCTGAGTCTGAGTGAGTCCGAGTGAGTCGACTCATGAGTCCGTTAGCCCAGGATTAGCTTTTTCGACCATGGTGTCAATGCGCTTTAACACAAATATCTCACGTAATCCGTTCTCTTCTTGACGCCTTTTGATATAGTACGTTCTAATACGAGTTATGAGTGCTCGCAAACCAGTAAGGTCATTTTTATTGAAAGAGATGATAACATAACATATTTATCAAGAATTTCCCTTGAAGAGTTGGCGGAGGGGGTGAGGTCGCGCGACCCCCCCCTGCGTAATTCGCGCCTCTGATCAATATATATTGAAATGGTGTATGAACCACACTGCTTTGGAACCGGTGTGGGTAGGCGTGAGTAAAAGTAAAAACGTGAATCCAGGCAAGGCTTATAGTAATGCAGAAGGTGACTGGATAGGACCACAGGTCGGCAAAAAAAGTGGAACTCACTCAGACTCACTCAAGAAATATATCTTGCGCTTTGGAATCACTCGGACTCAGACTCACCAAAATTTTTCTGAGCCGGACTCACTCGGACTCACACTCACGAAAATTTTCTTCAGCCGGACTCACTCGGGCTCAGACTCACCAAAATATCGCTCACCCGGACTCACTCCAGACTCAGACTCATGGCTTGATCTGAGTCTGAGTGAGTCCGAGTAGTCGACTCATGAGTGAGTTCGCCGACCTATGGTGAAAAGACGCGAGGGGGGGGGGTCCCTCGAGCGACCTACGATTTTACGAGCGGGGGGCGCGCGCGTTATCTCCCCTTCTCGGCGGCCGACAGCGGGGGGGAGGGGGGGGACCTTCGATTTTACGAGCGCGGGCGCGGGCGCGCGCGTTATCTCCCCTTCTCGGCGGCCGACAGCGGGGGGGGCCGGTGTACCCTTCTACGTGCTGCGCTCTCAACGCGAAGAGAATTCTCTTAAACAAGCGTTTTCTAGAGTTGCGTGAGATCGGATCCAAAAAGAGTTAGCTGCCAGCCTCACTTCGTATAACATTACAATTTTTTGCTATCGCATTCATTGCTTCACCCTTGCGGTGAAACTGTGGCTTTATTAGTATAGCGAAGCTCAACTGATCTACGCTATAATGCGCTTCGTACCCTTCCTTACTATCGCTGTTGACTGTATGGGAAGTACCCATTAGGCGGAATCTCGAACGTTTACATTTTAGATGTTATGGAATCCCGCCTTTTTTGACAATCGTAATGCGTTTATTGTGTAGACTTAAATTAAGCAATACTTATAAGCAACACTTAAAGGTTATCAAGCCACTTTTTGATGAAGCAACAAGTAAATAACAAAAAAAAAAAGATCAGGAAAGCAAGTGCTAATACTTATTCGCTGTGTTCCTTTACCGCCTCCTCCCGTAATTCAGGTCAATTGTTTCTTCGGGTGCGTGAACGATAACTTCTCGCGCTATGCACGTATGTATACTTCGATCTCAATCGAAAAGACAAGCTTGCTTGGCGGTAAATATTCAGCTTGTGCTTGTTAACTTCACGATGAATAAAGAAGCGTAATTAACGAAACACACATCGAAAAGATGACAGCCCATGCATTGTGCTTTTCAATGCCTCCCTCCTCTGTGCGCCGTTTTCTAAAGAAACTTACATCAGTATACTGGTAAACCGGAAAGTATGTTTTTATCTTTAGAAGTAGAAAGAGAAGTAAGAAAACAGAAGATAACAGCGTTGCTCTAAACCTAACATGAGGTGCGTCAACACTCTAGGGTTGCACAACTCTAGTCGCAAAAGGATGCAGCACCGTCGGCACCGGCACTAAGCGATGCTGTCACGCTGAGACGTGGTCTCTAAATAAGGCGGCCAGCGCGGTGGGAGAGGCGATGCCACTCGCGTCTCCTTCACCCTCGATTGACTGCCTGCTTCGCGCCCAAATATGGCGCTGCCCCGGAAGATCTAGAAACATACGTACACCTCCGAAGAACGCGAAGGAGAGCGCAAGGATATACGCGCTCAACTCCAAAGACAAAGTCGCGAGAAACATCAGAAGAAAAAAAAAAGAAAGAACGAAAACAGCCAAGGTAAAGACACACGATTGCTGGCGGTGACGCTTGAAAGAAGCCACCGTGAACACAGAGAGAGGGAGAGAGAGAGTGCGAAATAAACACACACACACACACACACACACACACACACACACACACACACACACACACACACACACACACACACACACACACACACACACACACACACACACACACACACACACACACACACACACACACACACACACACACACACACACACACACACGCACACACACGCACACACGCACACACACACACACACACACGCACACACACACACACACACACACACGCACACACACACACACACCGACGTGTCTTTTCTACCTCAACACACGAACGTACCAGGACGCACGCGCACGGAAACACACAAGAATGCGAGCACGTAGTTCTGCTTACGACACAACACTGTCAACGTGGAAGTCAAAAAAGAAAGGAAAGAAAGGAAGAAGATAGAATGACTCGCTTCTCATCCGTACGTGGCTTGCATGATCAAGCCGCGCACGCGTTTTAAAGCCCCCCCCCCCCCCCCCTACCTTCATACGCACCCACTCTAAGCACAATTCCTTTATTATTTGACGGCCAGCAGGTCCCCATGGAAATGCCGAGGAGAGAATGCGCGCCTGCGGAAGCGGAAGTCGACTTCGCCGCACGATCAAGCGCACAGAAGCCGCACCTTGTGCGACTGCTGTCTAAAAGCATCCGCCTGTGCACAGAGCCGTTGTTGTGGGAGCGAGCTCATGTACTCACAACCGCGCGACCGTGAGCACGCTGCAGCAGTGGAGACCTTTAAAAAAAAAAGGTCGACGGGCGGAGGGCACGCAGATTGTGACAAACAGCTCGCGCGCTCACTATAGCTGCGCGAAACGCATGATCGGAGAACACAGCGCCCGCTTTTGTGCCCGGTCGCACGAACTGACGTCGCGACTTCGCTAGAGCTGCAAGATTTTGTATACTGTAAAATGCACGCGCGCACACGACACGCGGCTCACGAGCCGACGTGGAACAGAGCAGGCGACATTTTTACGACAGGCGCGCTCCGTGTGACGCGTGTGCCCCTTGTCCCTCGCTAAGCAACCAGTGCACTTTCTAAAAACTGACTGCTCGTGGCGACAAGGCGACGGCTTTGGACGGCACTCAAGTTTCGTCACTTCCTTGTCACGGTAAATTCCAGTTGGATGTAACAGAGTGGCCGAGCTTCCTGCGCGCCGGGGGCGAATCAGTTGCGATATCACCGTTGAAAGTTCGATTGCGAATATCTCAAATTTCATGCAACTTTCGAAATTCCAAAAAAAAAATGAGTATGCCATAAATTGTCACGCACTACAACACTAATATAAACAACGGCCCTGAAGTAAAAAATTAATAGGTTAGGTTAATTACCGATTTCTTGTCAATTAGTCGCTTCAGGGTAATTTTGGTTGCGGCTAAGTATTTCCGCCTCGACGTGGAGTTCGTGCGCGAAAATGACAAGGATCTTTACAGTGACAGGATTTTTTTAAAAAAAGTAAACTGTATTGTCTAGAAAAATAAATACGCTGTACGTGGTAAGGACTACACGACTTCAATCTGTTGCAATTCCCAATGCATCTCGCTAAGTATTCACAGGCGCATATTGTTTATGCGCCAAGTTGCCTTGAAGGTATTTGCGATCTGTTCTGCAAGAATTCAGCGCAGGGACGAATGAAAAAATCTATTAAGGAGCGAGATAACGCGAGTTCACCTTGTATACATGTTATGCATACTATACACAGTATAGCTTGTAAAACCAGATTTTAATTTCGGGCAGGTGCTTTCCATTTGCTCTTTGTTCTTTTAAGAGGTGCTCTGGAAATGTTTTGACGGTCTGGTATCTAGCTTACCAAATGCCATCCCGCCGTAACGTTTCAACTGTCGCCTATGAAAGATTCCCGCGTCAAAAGCGCAAACTTATGGCGCCCCAGATCGGGACATGTGATATATCGCATATGTCAGCACAGCTTCTTTGTAAGTTTCTGTTTACAACTTTCATACTTGCGCGCGTCCTGTATACTTGCGTTTCTTCATCCATGCTTTTTTTTTTTTTTTTTCGCGCAGCCCAGCTATATGCGTTCAAGAATGCACCAACTAGCCCAGACAAGAGCGTTATTGCTTCATAGCGTAGGCGACACCTCGAATTCCTGTACGCGAAGCTGTTTTATGAGGAAAACACGGCGTCATAACAAGACGACACCAGCGCTGGAAATCCAAATTATACGCCTTCACTTCGAACGTAAATATATTCATGCAGAGAAAGAGAGAGAAAGACAGAAACGCCAGCCATCAGCAGCTCGCTGGGGCTTCTTTCTCTACACTGGAAATGAAAAAGAGTTATGATCACGGAGAGTGGTGATCATGTGTACACCCGCAACGCTACAACGTTGACGCAACCATTAAGCCGTACGTGTGTAGGCCTATACTGACTAGAGGTACCCTTAATCACGTCTGCCCTGTTTGTGCCATGCGAAACGTGTGCTAACGTCGCCACAATATGCGCGTGGTATATATCAAAGTTATTTTCGCAAGCATCGGCTGGCTTTGATAGTTCTAAGCGGAAGAGAGCGCTCTCCCTGTCACGCAACCGCCGCTCTACTGTGCCGAGCATGCGGCGGTAACTTCCGAGGAGGAGCAAGATGCAGCGACGGATACGACTCCGCGCGAGGGCCAAGTTGAATAAGGCGCGCGGTTCAACGCCTCGGGCGCCCCGAGACGCGCTTCCGTCACTGGCACATCCGGTGCCGCTGCTGTGCATGTGCGACAAGCATGCAGAATACGCACGCGCGAACTTAAAGGAGCCGCCGCTTAATTAGGAATATGGACGAAGGCACGCGCGCGCGACTGCACGCCGGAAGAGGAGCGTGAGGGCGTCGCGGCTATGCAGACGGGACGTCGGGTCTTCAAGCTTACACGGGGAACGCTCTGTACTTATGCGTACTGAGCTGCCGAGATTCAAATCAGAAGCGTCAAAAAAGAAAAAAAAAACAAAAGGGGAAAAAGAGAGAGAGAGAAAAAAAGAGGGCTGAACTCTGACGTATCATCATCAATCAGCTGCGGAACTGGCAGCGATTGGCGTTTTGCCAGATTTTACTCACAGGTAATGCTTATATATAAGGAAGGCCGTGCGGATATATGCAGTTTGCGTAGGAGGTAGGAACAAGAACGAATACTCATCCTTAGTGACTGCCGTATACTACCTACACAATAGTATAAAAAAATTAAAAAAGAAAAAAAAACGACGCCGATAGACGAAGACTGCCTTACTGGACTTTGTGAGGTTCCGCCAAATACAATTCAATAGTTCATTGAACCATTGAACTGAATCTTAAAGTTGCCATCTTGTTACCTATGATTGTCTCGAATAGCTGCTAAGACCTCCCTACGTGACAAGCTCAAGGGTGCTATGCAGGATGGCGCGAGCTTCTCGGGCACACGAGTTTGCTCCGAGCTCGCACTGCGGCGGTCATGGCACAAAGACAGAGCGGAGCGCGTGATAGCAGCATTGACAAAAACGGTTACATGAACGAGCGTGGCGTCAAAAACGCATGTGGTGCATCTACGGCGGTAATCAAAGAAACACCGCGTGCGAACACGTCAGCGCCGCCACTCAGTCCACATTTCAACAGTGCAGCGACATCAGCGTGATTGTCGCGCTATCTTTTTGCCAACTCAGAATTGCGCCTCCCACAGGCGTGTTCGTGGGCGTTCTTCCACTTTCGGGCATGTTCTTTCGTTCCACCCGCAGCATGGAAATTTCCACTCTCGAAGGCAACATGGGTGCCCACGCTGCACTCTCGTGCAGCTCGTTTCGCTTCTATCAAATATTGCGGATAAATATACGGACAGGTTGTCACCAGGGGCGCTGGCGTCATGGCGGCAACGCGGCTGTGAGTGGTACGTCATGAGCGCGGTGAAATTGAATGCGAGACATCGCAGCCACGTGATGATATAACTTTTATTTCTTCGTGCGTGTGTACATAGTCTGCGCGATAAAGATGATAGATGAATCCTGCCGCTCGCTGGCGTTGCGGCGTGAGCACTGCTTTTTGGAAAGCGCAAACGCGGTGGGTGGACCCGATCTTCGTCGCGGGCGTCTGTCAATCAAACTGATTGACGCGTGAACTCGGGTACACACTCGTTGATTCTGAGAAGGCCCCAGTTCAACTCGTGACTGTCATGGTGCCCGTGTGACTGTCAAAGGTTTCATTCGGTGGACGCTAAGCAGCAGCTTCTTTGCATATAAAATAATTTGGTCAGCCTTTACTACTTGTGCAAGGCTGGAGCCATAGTGGAGCTTGTAATCACCTAGCTTCTTTCAGCGTTTTAAGTCGGTCGTCATTCACAAAGAAAATCTTCGGCGCACCACGCGAGCTCTCATACCTCCGCGTGGTCATGACCTCCCGAGTGGACTTACTCGTCAAGAGGAGGTATCGCTCCGAAGGGTTCGCGTGAGTGCAGCTGTGACGCCTTCAATCCGCGCGAAGTGGGGCTACACCGACACAACTTCAAGCTGCCCATTTTGTCCTGCGCCTGTGCGGGAAGCAGACCTGAACCACCTCCTATGGACATGCCCTGGGCTTCAAGCGGCTCGTCGACGCCATCTGCGGCGTGCGGGACTTCAGCACACCAGGCCGCCTGACTTGCAGCGATGGATTTACGGTCCGAACCATAGGTCCCTCCTGGACTTCATGGAGGAAACACAGCTACACAGTTTTGTGTGATATGTATTGATGCCGTAGGGCAAACTCACGCAATAAAAAAAAAAAAAAAAGTCGGTCGTCTACTCAGTTTGTTCGGTATATGCTTCGAAGTAAAGAACGCATCAGCTCGGTCTTAATTTTCATTATACTAATTAGGCAGGACTTACTTAACATAATATTGAAGAGTTTTGTCTTGATTGGTAAGGTTTTTATTAAAGCGACAATAATTACCTCGGGTGCAATTAGCATGATCTTGATTATTATGCAGATAATTAACATAAACCTAATTCGCATGATCTTGATTAGCGTCATATTATTAAGGTCTAATTAGAATGACTTTACTTAGCGTGCTTATAATTAACGCCGCCTTAATTAGCCTGGTATTAGTTAGCATGGTCATAGCTTTACATGGCTTCATTAGCATGGTCTTAGTAAGGTATGGCTTCATTAGCTCGGTCTTAGCATGCCCTGGCTTAATTAGCTTGGTCATAGCATCTCTTGACTGATTTAGCTAGGTGTACCGCCCAGCCACTTAGCTAATCAGCCGGGCGCACGTCCTCGGGCAGCGAGACACACCATGAAGGGATGAAGAGGGCGAGCGCCAGTCGAGCAACGCGCAAGAATGTGCAGACCGACCATGATGATTGTACACGTGGCCTCGGGTTTAGCTACGGTCGCGATATTGTAAGGTGCTTGGCCGGAAGTAATCTCAGAGGCCACCATGCTAATTATTCTAAAGCATACTTAGTACAGACATTAAAAGCTTCAAAACGAATTTAGACAGCCCCTGCCTTTAAAAAATATCATCAGTAAACCTTTCTGGCACTTTTATTGCATGGGTGCACTTCTGCACTCAGTGGAACGACAAACAAATGAAAGAAGAGGCCTCTGGTTTGAAAACACCGCCCAATTTTGTCGACCGTCCTGCACGTGACGCCGCGTTTCATCGTAACCAATGGAACGCAGTGCGCGCTGATGGGTGGATCTGTCCTTTTCGTACTGTTGGCTCGTTCAAAAGGGGGTGTCGCCAGAGCTCGGAAAGATCCCGAGTATCGCGAAGCTCGGGCCATCCTGCATAGCGCCCCAAGAAGCTCATGTTCACAAATTGACATTATTCAGAAATGCACCTCCACTATACCGTAAGCCAGCAAAACGAAATCTTGCGAGGTATCCTTCACTGTGCAATAAATATTGATATGCATATTTTATTTTGTAACACATGATATGACGCTACATTATGCTAATTAGAGCCATGACTGTTGCTTGTCGCTCAGTGTGTTTTTCTTTTCTTTTTTTCACTGAGATTGCAACTGAGCTTTCCCGTCACCGGCTATATGGGTGGCACAGACTGTTCGAGAGCATATTAAAGTGCAATCAGAAAAACAAAAGAGAATACAAAGGGCAACCTAGTTTCCTCTAAGGGCGTTCAGACCCGCGCACGCGCCCATTTGCTACACACAGCTGTCACGCAGCAGCAGTTGCCGAACGCTTAACCATCCCTTCAGCGGTCAACGCGCAGGCCACGAAAATAACGACAAAGCGAACGAGTGCTACGTTTTTGGAAAGAAGACGAGAAGAAGGGGCAAAGGGTCACGTTAAGCGGGCGACCAGAACTCCGCGGGCACATCCCTCATCGTTCCAGATAGGTGGGGCGGTCTCGTAAAAAGAGCGGGCGGGGTGCACGCCCGACGTCATTCGGGCTGCCGACCACGGGCATTCCCTCGCGAGCGCTCAGCAATCATCTCCAAACTACAGCACGCTGTCCCGCACGAAGCACCATGCAGTTCTGAGCAGTGCTTAGGAAAGGACTCGCACTGCAGCCTGTTCCCTAAAGAAGAGGTCGCTCAACGCAAAACTACCTTAGAGATTTGGTCTACGCTAC
Source organism: Rhipicephalus appendiculatus (assembly GCA_030522465.1). Taxonomy (NCBI): domain Eukaryota; kingdom Metazoa; phylum Arthropoda; class Arachnida; order Ixodida; family Ixodidae; genus Rhipicephalus; species Rhipicephalus appendiculatus. Next base: position 212,169 of record JALIZH010029584.1, on the reverse strand, counting down.
CTTTAGGTAGCAGAGCTGCGCGTGGGGCGGGCTAGCAACCACAGCTATGCGGTGAAGTCACACTCCGCTTTTGCAGGCGACATGCCTACCATGTCGCCGATCGACCTGTTTGGCGTGTCGAAGACCGGTGATTAACTTTACTGTCGATGAGTAGTTCTAATCCGCTTCGCTGCAGCGCCGGCGTCGAGAAATACGAAAATTGGCCCGAGCGCCAGCTTCTCCGCAACGCATGGTTGCTAGCGGCGTTCGGGAAGACAGACGCGCAACTCTGCTACCTAAAGGTAGCGTATACAGTAACTCTAAACTACCTGTAACATAAAAAGTGTGGACACGCAATGGACGAAAGTATCAAGAGATTCGGCAGCCAAGTACAGGGTCACAAATCATAAATAGACAATCAGCTGCGGTTAAAATAAAAAAAAAGTAAAGAAGGTAAGTTGGATACAAAGGATGGATACAAGATATGCCATGGAAATGTATAAAATGTGCAAAAAAAAGTTAGATCAGAAGGGAAAACATGTATGATAACACAACGGGCGCAGCGCTTTGCTGTTTGAAGTGTGAGCTGGCTACCAGAGGACAAAAAAAGCATATTGCCGCAAATGCTGACAACAGCATGAGGCGCATGTCTTCTTTTTAAAAAAGTCCGAAAAATGCCCAACGTCGTCGAATAGAATGCCACAATACTCACCCAACAGAAACGCGTTGATGGAGTGTATTTTTGAAAAGTCCTGGCTTTCCAAGTCAATGGAAGTATTAGGCTAGTCAACGGTTGATATAAGCAAGCGAAGATCAGAAATCTGGCGAAAAAGAAATACAGAAGGGAAAATATTGATAGAATCGGAGTCTTTACAGGCGCAGATAACCGAAAGTCATATAAATAGGAGGTCGTGTAATATATATTACACGACCGCAGTACTGTGTATATATATATATATATATATATATATATATATATATATATATATATATATATATATATATATATATATATATATATATATATATATATATATATATATATATATATATATATATATATATATATATATTTCAGAAAAAGACAGTACTGCGGAGTGCAATAAATCGCGCAACGCTAGCAAAAAGCGCATGAACTTGACAGTGCACAGGTACATGTGCTCAAAGCACCAGTCACCAGCCACGTAATGTAGAGAAGGTTTGATATATGTTGCGGAATATTGCGCTGCATAGCCGTAACAGGGGGGGACACTCACGAAGGCACAGAAAAAAAAACACAACCAGAACAGGAGCATGTACCAACTAGCCCAAAGGAGTGTTTTACTGGCAATGAAGAGAGGGCTGAAAAATAGTTCCAGTCCCGTCCTGAAAGATATGCCGGCGTAAAGACTGAGCCTGGACCCATCCGAAGCCGGAGCGGTGCTTCATTCTGAGGTGCTTTAACTTTGTGACACCGGGGTGTGTACATGAGTGTGAAAACCTGAGCTAACCTGCGCACCAACACTGCTGCACAGAATTAGGTATGAGAGGAATACAGTCGAAAAGGCTGCACGGAGGAGGGGTGCAGGCGGCGCGGACGCCACGATGGTCGCCCCAAACGCCACTAGCACCACTAGCGCTCGCGTCAGCTGTCGTTGGCAGCCTCTTTCGCGGTCACCCGCACACTAGCGGGTGAGACTCGGGGGACGCGGTGCTACGATTGAAGCAAAAATGGCTTCACAGGCGGGAAAAGGCCGTGCAGAAGAACACAGGAGAAGATGGGGGTTCTGTCGGCGCTGTTATACTTCGTGTGGCCACATGTTCTCCTCGGCGCTGCGCTTTGGTTGTCATTCGCAACGCAGCGCTGTCAGGCTGCCCACCTCTTCACCGAGTCCTTTTGACTTCTCTCCTTCCCAACCCCGCAATTTTCTAAAGCGTCCACAAAACGTGCGCGCAGCGCTTCCACGTTCGGCGGAGGGGGGGGCCTCTGATTGCTGGGAACGCTGGACGTCGTTGCAGCACTGATAAGTGCGAGGAGCGGCCCCAACAGTGATGGGGGGAGCACGCAAGCTGCTGTCGCGATAAAGGCGTCAACGCCGCGCCATCCTGAAAGGCTCTGTCTTCTCCCGTCCGCAGATGGAGCTATTTTGCGTAATGTAGAAACGTGCAACCGTTGACGTCGGTACACAATAGAGAAGCGCGGGCGAACGCACGTCGGGTCGATAGTCCGCCCACAGTGAAACGTTTCGCGAAGGGGAATGAATGCCGGTGGGAGGGAGGCATCGACCCCGCGGTTCATGCCGGCTGACGCGCAGTCGCGCAATTTCCAATGCAGACTTTCAGGAAACCGTAAATATGCGTCATTTCGCCGAGTGACGTGACGTTCTAGATTTCATTACAGTTCTTCTCCAGACCATGCTACCCAGACGAGTAAATGTTGCCGAAAACGTGATCCTCAAGGCGCCCTTCCCGAATTATCATATGCGAGCACGAAAACGCAATATAAGAAAGAGAGAGAGACAACAGACAGAAGCGAAAAAATGCAGGAGGGTTAAGTAAACGCACGCCAGGTTTGCTATCCTGCACTGGGGGAAGGGATAAAGGGGCGAAAAAAGAGACAATAAAATAGAGATATGACAGAAAAACCACTGGCACACTTGGAGGATCATATAAAGTCTACAGGTGGTCGCACAGATGTGTTGGCTTTAGGTACTTCAGTAGCGCTTTCCTTGCTTCAACAGAACTAAGAAGCCAGATGTGGGAGAAGCCGAAAGGGCAGTCTAATTTCACGCCAAGAATTATGCTTACGACAACGGTAAATCTGGGCGAGTTTGTAACAATGCATATTTTGGCGCTACCTGCACGAGGCTGACGTAAAGGCCGCGTCGCAATGAAAGCTCGTCCTCCCTGCGTGGAGGGAGCCTATTCTTTTCTTCAGGCGTTCTCAAATGAAGTTGTTCTCTCTCTCTCTCTCTGCTCTAATACCCAAGAATTATGTGTGCCCACGGCATGCGCCAACGCACGGCCCTACTGTGAAACCTTATAAATCTCAAGATTGCGTGCAGCTGTACCGACATTCCAAGCGAAAGTAAGTCACCGATCGCCAGTATCGAAGGACGAAGGTCAGACGACGAAAAAAATCTGGCGTGCCCCGAAAAAGAATTCGCTTGGACAACCACAGCAGCTTGTGAGGCTCTATCTCGGCAGAAAGAGAGGCATACAATGAGGACGACCCTATAGGGATGAGAGCTAGCGCAGGCTTGAGATGGCGGCGCTTCGGAGCCAATCCTTCGGTTCTGCTTGCCTGGCGTTCTTTCTTCCACGGCAACCGTGGCGACTCGGGGAAACGCACGAGACCGAGGACCACAGCAGAACCCGCGGGGAACGCGGTCCCGTATAGTGGAACAGCGGTGGCACTGAACGCGACGTTGACGAATGGATCGCTCCTCGTGGTCGACCGCAAGGAGCCAACGGACTCCTCCCTTCCTGCTTGCCTTCCTTCCAGGCGGCATCGTTTCTGTTCTCGAGCGTACACAGGGGAAAATACGGTGGAAACCAACAGCGAGCAAACCGAGAAGAAAGCGACACACCATGCCGAACCAAAATTGGGGGGTCAGTCAATAAGGAAAGATGGAAGGGGTCGAGGGCAGGATGTAAGCAGTTCTTGTATACAGATATCCGCCACCTAAACAAAAGAAGACAAGAACAAACTATCTAGGAACCCAGGAAATATTTATTGTATAGACAGAGGCTCCGACTGCTTGTGGTATCTTTGTTTCTGTACATAGGCAAAGCAGCTCAAAACGAAAACAAACCCCGCAGACGGCGTACGCATGCTGTACCTCACCTTTACACGCTGCTGAAAACGAATGGGAGCGCATGGGAGCGAATGGGAAAACGAATGTCATACGGGAGCACCCAATCAAAATGTGCGTTTAAACCCCAAGTACACGACAACACTTTTTTTTTCTTATGTCATGTGCCTCAATCACAAATATCTTCATCAAGGACGCCCTGGGGCAGTTCTGAACGGCGATCACGGTTCTTAATAAATGCGTCTCCGCAACACTCAACTAATGAATACCGCGTTGTCAGCCGCAGCTATATACAAACACCTTGGAAAGCACGCCATAATGAATGAATGGCATGAGCAAGCGACAGAAGTATAAATATTGAGTCAAGCAGAAAAAAGAATCTCCGTGCAGAACAAATGAACGAGGGAGGCCTGTCTTCATCGGTCTGTTCAGCCGTTCGCTGCACCCGTCGCGACCACGACCACTCATGTCCCTTGAGGGCAGTAAACTCAAACAAGCCCAGCGGCTTCGCAAGCAGAGAAAAAAAACAAAAAAAACACCATTGCTTTTTCCCGTCGCAAAGGAAGAGAAGTGGCCCTTTCAAGCACATCTTTTTCTTTTCGAGTATTCGAACGCTGCCGTATGGTCCTTCGAGAGAAGGGCGGTCGCGGGTCACGTCCAGGTGCTTCAACAGCAGTGCAGTTCCTTCACTCGGAACTCTGAGTCTTTCATAGCGCAGCCTCTGTAGTGACTCTTCAGCTCGTTTCAGTGCTGACGGTGTTGTTGTTGCGCGGGGAAGACAAATTGGTCATTTATACGAGGGAGGGCGAAAAAGATAACAAACTCGGATACGCGCAGTGGGGAAGGGAGACCAGCAGGTGATAGACGATGCCAGTCGTCCGCACCGGCGAAGTGCAATACTGCGCGCCCAGGCAGGTCCGCCATTTCCCCTCCTTCCGTCCGGTCCGGTACCTCGAAAGGCGACGCTGCTTTCGGGTCTCCCTTTTCAATTTTTACATATCTTCCTCCTTCTGTATTATCCTTTGAGTGCGGACAGTGTTGTTGCACGGGGATGACAAGTCCGTCTAGTATAGTATACAGGAGAGGGCGAAAAATGAAAAAGAAAAAGAGCACGTCAAGGGGCAGAGAGATAAGGTCATAGACGCTACCAGCCGTCTGCACAGTGATGCGCAACACCACGACTTGGGACTGCGCGCCCTTCCCTTGCACATAGTTTATTTCTTCCTCTATGTTTGGACAGGACTGCCATGTTTCCCCCCCACAACCAGCCGCCTTCCCTCCGCCCCACCAATGCTGAGCGCCACCCTTCCAGGCCAGCCGGACTCGTATCCACGAGGGTCGCTGGCTTCATCCCTCCTACAGTCTGGTCCGGAACCTTGGCGGCAAAACGCGGCGTGCCTTCCGGGTTTCCTACTTTATCTTTATGTATCTTCTCCTTTTTCTTCTTTCTTCTCTGCCCATGGCATGCGCTGTCTCGCATCTTCGCGCTTCTTCTCTTGCCTGTTTTCATAAATCTCTGACAGCCGGCTCCGCTGTCCATACCCCCTCCTTCACCCGTGCCGCGGCCGGGCATGCGACGGCCGATGCCCTTCTCCAACCTCAACTGTGGATGCCCGTGAAAGGTCGTCGCACACACGGCAGCAACGGCGCTGGTGGCCAGCCAACACCGATGGTGACAGCGTACCAGCTCCACCTCTACGCTCTCCATCGCCGCCTATATACGTGCTAAATACAAAACGGCGCTTAACACACAGGTCCAAAGAAAGAGGTGACACACACGGCGCTGAAGAAAAAAAAGAAAAAAAGAACAGCGCCGTGTGTGTCACTTTTTCCTTTCGCCCTGTGGGTTAAGCGCCGTTTTATGTTTTTATCATGGAAACGTACCAACTCGCCCAATCTGCCTGTCTTCTTCACTCTATATAAGTACGGGACACTTCACTGCAGTGCAGAGGAAGCCACTCCGTCTCGCAGAACGGCGCGCGACGCAGTACTGATTGCGATCATCCAATCATCGAAAGAGACGCCCCCGAGAAAAAAGTGGAGACGGCTTTCGCCATTCTGGTAAAGCGTATGTTTCCAATGCGGGAGGTACCGGGTTGGATTTCCAGTGTCGCCGAGCATACACAGGTTTTTCCATTGGTGATAGAGGTACTAACCTGACCCTCTGTGGTGTGTGTACTCGTATCTCGGCAAGGAAACTTTTTTCTTATGGCGAATTGCACTGGGAAGATACGGAGCGGTCGCCAGAAATCCTGGAGCGAGCACTCGGATTGCACCAAGCCAAATCTGCCAGTGGAACACGTGAATGCTCCGCGTGAGGTCGCTCCGGAAGTTGTTTATGCATACGTCACGTAAACCGGCTCCGGAACTTCTTCGACGTAGCCGATTATCTTCAGGGCGTGCTCACAGCGGGTCAGGGAACATTTCTTTAAACATCATTTCGTAGACCACGTACGGTTCGTCGTCATTGCTGCTGCTACTACTGTCAGAATAAAAAATTCAGTTGTGAGTAGCGCACGTCCCGTCCTCTGTCTGTGGTCCCTGTCTTTTTAGCGCTATGGCTTCAATGAACGTTACAAACCAACTAGCCCAAAAGTCTGTTCTCTTATAGTGTCAGAACTTGTGTTCTCGCTATCGCTCAGAGCAAGAAGCAAACCAACAGCTCGTCCAGCAGAGTCAAACGGCGCCATTTTAGGAATGTAAAAAAAGTGCACAGGGTGATCAGACTGATTAGACACCGATTCAAAAAACGTTTAAGACAACCGAGGTACCCGACTGCACCGGAAATGACGACACTGCGTAGCCGGAGTTCCGGCGAAATACGCCTCTGCAAGACGGAGCAACGCGGAACGCTCCGTCGCGGAATGGGTTGCTCCGATTCTGCCAGTGGAAAGCGCGAACTTGCTCCGAATCGACCAGTGGAATGCAGATTCTCGGCCGCGGAGCAAACAATTTACTCCAGCTCGACCAGTGGAATTCGCCATTAAGTTGTCTACTTTGCACGCACACCCCTCTTCCGTGCATCTCTCAAAAGTGAGCGGTCGCTTCGTGCTATTCGGCGCACCTCGTTTATCACGCGGAAACAGCTCGTGGCCGGCTACGGGTGCTGCACACCTCCCGCCGGATCAATACACGTTATAGTACTTCCACCGATCGTTCGAAACTGCGACCATCGCAACGGCAACGCCGCCGTGGCGTACGTGGCGCGCAGGCACGCGTGCCGCCGGGTTATAGCGCGGATTCGTGTCCAGAGCCATGCGTCTTGTTTAAGGACGCCGGTGACGGGCCCTCTCCGGACTCGATGCCCAAAATGAAAACGAAACGGGATACGAAGACCGGGCACCACCACCAAGGCCTTTCCGATCGAGACGTTTTCTCGCGCGGCGTTACGACCTATACGACGGATGCTCGGGAGTTCATCGACCAACGAAGGACGCGAAACTCGACTCGCGCGTGTGCCATGACGGGGTCAACAAATCAGTCCTGTTGTTGCCACCACCCGAGGCCCGCGTTGTCGTTTCCCGGAACGCGTGGCAACGTGACATAACGCTCGTCTCGCTACCACTCCCTGCAGGATGCGCCCATATGCCAAAGAACACACGCACTTACGCCGTGTATCTTGGTCAAAAGACGCTTCATGTTAAAATAATAACACCACCAGAGCTACAGTACAGTACAAATGCTTGTGTACTGTTACTCTGAAAGGCTGTGAACTGTACGCATGAAAGAGGTTACGTAGTTAGACGTACTTAGGAAGGAAGGAAGGAAGCAAACAGAAAGGGAGAAGGCAGGGAGGTTAACCAGAAAGACGTACTTAGACGTACACGTGAAGATGCTGCATTACCCCCGGAAACTTCGATAAGATGAGAAATAATAGATAGAGTAAAAGCCAACGTGTATTCATATGCGCCAAGGAAACACCGGTGATTAAAATTAATGCCAGGCCCGGCATTCCCCCCCCCCCCCCCCCCCCACACACACTCACACACACACACACCTCATAAAAAAATGAAAACGGCACCCATGACAATTCAATGCGTGGCTGTGAGTTAACTCGGACATATCTCTACAGCGACGCAACGACTGGGTCGAATAACTTGATTGTCCTTTGAGACGAATAAAACGCTTCCTGCTATTGATTTCAATTGCCAAAATAAGATCAAGCACACGCTTGATCGCGATCAAACACACAGCGGCTGAATTGGTATCATCCGAGCCGAAACTGGATAACCGCCGCACTCGAGCGCAGTGGCATGGAGGAGCGGTTGGCTTCGTCAAAGGCCTCCCGCTGGCGCCAATAAAATTTCGGGAACGACTCTGAAGGTCTTCACAATGGGCTCAGTCTGCAGCAAAACAGCAACAAACGCAGACACTGACTGGCACGGCCACCCAAGAAGTCGATTATTGCTGCACAAAAGAGGACTGGCCCCGGAAGGGGCCATACTACAATGGAGTGCGAATGAAGGAAGTGTCGTTTCACGGCCATTGAGGGGCAAGTCGCCTTACAAACGGATCCACATCGGCGACACGCTTCAATCTACGGCACGGCTTCTCACGATGTATAAAGAGCGGCAAGATTACAGACCACGGCTTTTGCTAACGAATCGGGACGGAGTTATTCGCTTATAAGTACGCGTGCACTCTTTGTCGTCTGAATGGAGTGTGTAAACAGTGCATGCTGTCTACAATCGCCCGTCGCTATATGAATGTTTATCAGACGAATGGTGCAACGCACGCGCGCGCGCACACACACAAACACATACACGCACCCCCCCCCCCACACACACACACACACACGCACACACACACACACACACCAACGACCGACAACGGCGGCGGACAAAAGGACGCGGTATCTCCCGCCACCTAATACACGTGGATGGCTAGCATTCAATCACACTTGTGAGACTCGGGGGCCGAGAGCTCGTCGCGGATATGAAAGGACCAACAGAGATCGATCCCGGACACGGCGGCGAGGCATTCGAAGCGTCCTTCCGGGGAGTGCGCAGACACAGCTATAGCGGCAGTAGTCTCATTCTACACTGGTACAAAGGGTTCCTAATAAAGGGGAGCCTAGGGATAGTGGTACAGCAATAGTAGTATATAAGGCAGAGGCAGCAGCTCTCCTTCGCTGCGCTTTATATTTATGCAGGCCCAGCTAGGGGGCGCGCAGGCGACACTGGGGAGTGGGGGCCTGCCCGCACGCATTCGGTTGCGGTACAGGGCGGCGAGGCCGCGTGTAAACAAGCGTATATACAAACATCAACGATGCAGGAGAAACAGCGGAGTCTTCTGAGCAGAGAGAAACAAAGGATGAGAGGCAGGAAGAGGCAACAGCGAAGGCGCCTCCAGAGTGAAGGCGAAGCCGCGCTTCCTCTTTACGAGCTCTTCCCGTTCACCGTGTAGCTGTGATCTGCCGCACCAGTGTTTCCAGGAAAGAAGAGTTCCCAGCAGAGAGAAAAAGAGAGAGGACGAAGGGAAGAGGCGTTATATTCCTCGGTTCAGACACTAGAGGACGTGCACGAAGTTAGGTGGCGGCGGCGGTGCCATCAGATGGCTCGATACCCCTGTAGTGTGGAATCAACTCTTGGTGACTGTCTTTCCTTTATTTCCACCTGGTCCAGAGCCTTGTCGTCGCTGTGCGCGCGATTCGTGGGGTTCGAACAAGGCAAACACTGTTGCAACCGCGAGCCGGCATCGGTGAACAAGAATGCACATACTTCGTAAGCAGCATACGGGAAAAAATTAACTACTAGCGGGAAAACTGTGGCGTTGATAATGCAGGCGGCCGTGAAACAACCAAGGCAAGGTAGCTCCCTACCTCCCTCCTTTCAAGCCATCTTTCGAACTACGCGAGAGCATTTAGGATGCGGCCCCAACGTTTGGCTTTCTTCGCGAGCCAGAGAGTATCGGGGGCGCGCGATCCTTCCAGCTTCCGCTCTGGATTGTGCCTGCAGCACTGTGGATGTCCGCGTAGTTCGTCAGTTGTGTGCAGCGATGTTCTTACACAGCATAAACTGTTTCATCAGCGAGCGAGATCTATTTCGAGGCAACCACAAATATGCCTTACGTGTTTCGACGCATTCTCCCATAGAAATTCGAGTTGCGCTTGAGATTAAACACAAAAAGTCACGTGCTTTGGGTCTTGAGAGGGAAAGGCAGGAAAGGCGAAAGCATGGCTGCATTCAAGTAAGACAAGTGAACCTCAACGAGCAAATCCTATATTTGGCATTAAATAGGCCCTTTGAACACCTCATGCGAGCACTTCTGTCTTTGTATATCTTTTCCAAAGGTGTGCAGAATTTAGCGAAGTGCACACTACGCGTCTGTAAAGCCCTACGCGCAACTACGTAGCTGCACACTAGATGCTGTGGCAGCTGCTGCTGCTGATGACGATGATGAACGATTGCTGAGCCTTTTGCAATGAGGGAGAAGCTTTGCATCACTTGCTCTTTACGGCCATTCACTTGGTAGTGACGCCTTGCTGTGACTGTATACGCTTCTGCCACGCAGTATTACGTCTGTTAACGCAACTCCTTAGCCGACATTACGTCTGTTTAGGGTCTCTTGACCAAAGCATTTCAAGCCCTGGCGTGGCTCTACGGTATAACATGCGAGTGCCACGCAGAATTCTTCCTGCGATTCATGCTCGAACCCCGTTTCTTGCTCCGAGCAGCGCCGAGGGTTTTTTTCGAGACGGCGCAGTTTCTCGCTCGCCTGCACGCAAGGTCATTGCCAAGGTCACCGCTACCATAGACACTGAAGGCTTTCGCCTGAAAGACGGTCCGCATTCACACGAGCTACAACAAAACACCAGCTATCCATCACGTGCTTTCTTGCAATAACCGCCAGCGTTTTCTACTTTACCAGATCATTCGGACAGCACACCGTGTGTCTTACATAACAATTGCCAACGTAATAGTAACAAGGCCGAACGCCCACCCTTCGTCACGGTATACGGTCCGTTAGGTTCAACCCTAGCCAAGTTCCATTAGGGCGATTACTGCACGTAATTGTCCGATTGCTCTTTCCACCATCCTCGACGACGTCCCCTGACGCGCCTCAGCTCTTCGATAAATACGGAGATGACGGGAAACGCACTTTTCGATGCGGAGGATCCCGGCCTCTACAGCGATGTTCTTGGAAGCAAGCACGCGGTGGGCGTAGACGTGGCATACCTAGTTGCGTGCAAGGACGATGCTGAGCAGATGAGATATCAGGCCTCTCGCTCGTCACAAAGCTAACGAATGCGGAACGCAAGCAAACCCCTGCGTCATGCCGCAGCGGCCCTCGTCGTTATTTATTTGTAAAAATGTCAAGTACGCCTATTACCGGCAGAATAGTATTTACGGCTTCATAACGAGGAGCGTAATGTTTGCGAGATGATATCTTGGCCGTTGCCAGGCATTGCGCTTGGCATGCGCGCTCGTCGAAATTAATTGTAAACAGTCGTGCATCCATTTCCGTGGCAGTGGCTATTATCTATCATTATGAAAAATATATTAGAGAGAAAAATGAAGGAACAGTTAGAAATACAAGTGACTACCGACGATAGCTTCATAATTTGCGTCATGCAGACGAGACAATGACCATTAGTCGTTAGATAACACACCGACTTCTGTTGCACAAAAGTCCACTGTATTCTAATGCCAATACACTGAGTTTGACAAAATGTAGCCGTGTTCGTGAGATGGAACGTGGAAGCATGCAGGTGACCTTTCGAAAGAACACAGAAAGGTAGCGCACAATGCAGTGAAGTAGACAAACGATCGCTATAGATTTGAATGTCAATCAGTTTGAGAACTAAATGGGTTATTTATAGAAAGAAGGGTGGGCTATTGAAATTGAAATCAAATTTAGCGAAATGAATGTACGGTTACAGAAAGAGGTGCGTCACAATGTAGGATTTCCGAGCGTCTTCAAAAAATTTTCAGCCGTTCCTTTTTTATTTTTCGGTACAACGCGTCCCTCGAATATATCACAACACTTCTTGAAACGACGCTCTTGTAGCTTAGTCGCATGATGTAGTGAAATCTTTAATGCATATATCTCAGTACTAGCCACCATGAATAGAAGATAGCGGTGACCAATTATGTCTCTGCACCTCTTCAGTTCTGCGATAAAAAAGATGTCAGGTTCGGCCAGTTCCGAGTCGGATTAAATTCACAGATTGTTCAGCCACAGGGGCACCAGTCACTTCTTTGCGAGAATTTCCAATTTATCCGTCTTCGCAGAGCGGTGGTGAGACACATGGCGCGTGTCGGCGGTGCACACGCAAACGTAACGAAATAAGCAAGCCTCTGCGAATCAAATCGAAAGAGCCGTCCTGTATATAGACCATTTTACAGATGTGTTTGAGTGCCGCCATATTGGGCTTTGTTAACCTTTGTGTTTTGTATCTTTAACAACTAAACGAACCGTGTTACGGTGGACGCATGCGCATGAAAACGATTGCGTTGGTGCATACGAAGTTTCATGGCCTTAAAAATTCACGTCGCGATATACAAAAACAAGAAAACATCGGCTTAACAGCCCAAGATGGCGGCGCCCAGATGTCTTACGGAAAATAGTCTACAGAAGGGAACAGTGACGCCTGCCAGCGCTGCACGCATTTTACGCCAGCGTATACCGCGACTGATGGGAACAGCGCGGCACTCTTTCCGGAGGTGGGAGCGGACACAGTCGCATTAATGAGACCAAACACAGCGGAGGGGCTGGAGGGGAGAAGGAAGTGTTTGAAGAGACGGGCAGCGTTCCACACGACGCACCGTTCAGGAACCGCATCAGCACACGCGGTGCCTGACGACCCCAGCGTCTTTCCTGCCCTGTTTATTTTCTTCTGAACTGCTTCTGCGCCTCCCCTTCGCAAGACCACACAGGTTGACCGCCCCAGTTTTGCTTCTTCCTTAATACTTTTGTTTTTACCAGAAGCTCGTTTGCTTCTTATCGACACGAGCGAACGGTTTGAATGTGAAGAGAACTCGGTTGATTTGGGCGTGAAGCTTTGGGCAATCCAGCGGGCCCGCGGGTAGCGGTGGAACACAATGCACATAATGCCCGGGTGGCCTCAGCCCCGGTCCGGCGATCTCGCAGGAGATTTTCTGAATAAAGTCGTTTCCGTCCGTCCGATGCACGAACGAGGGTCCTCTGTGCTCGCGTGCAAATGCCCTGAACTGTTCGGTTCCAAGGAGGACGGTGCGACCCCGGCCATCGTTATCTCCGGATAGGAAGGACGCGACTTCGCAGGATTTCCACGCACACTCGGGTGTTACAGGGATGATGGATGACCTCCTCGTTGTACGAGCGGCGATGTCCGCATTAATCCGTTTGTATATATAGTTTATGTGGAAACAGGGTTGACGACTGCTGAACGGAGGCGACGAACAGCCATGCAGAGCGGCGACGATAGATTGCGCGCGCGAAGGCGTGTGTCATACAAGTCGTTATAAGATAAGGCATCTCAGAAACATCTTTTTCAGCTTTGGCCACAACACTTTCAGGTGTCTCGTGGGCCACTTCTAGCTGCTAACGTCATATATGTAAGACAGAAAGAAACGAAAAGGGACCTCGCACTACACATGATCGGTGTTCGACTCAGCTCATTCTTTCTGCACCTTCATTTATTTCTCCAAATCCTCTTACGTTGGAATCGAAAAGCGAGAGCGACGACCAAGGAAAAGACGCGATGATTGCGAGAGCATTTTCTTTCCTCATTTCGTTCTCTACTATTGAGACGTACGTATAGCACAACAACATGGCCACGGCCCATCGGCCGCGAGGTAATCGGAAGCGGAAAGAAGCAGCCCAGTGTCCAGCGAGGGCGGATGGCGATAATGTTTCCTTCCGTCGCGCTCCAATCTGTGCCGACGAGATCGAGCGACTTCCAACGAAAAATATATGAGACGTGAGAGCAAAAAACGAGAGTTACACCGTGTCTCCCACGATGTGATACTTCGTCGCGTGCCATTCCGCTCTCCCTCCTCACGGTCTGATTTCTTCGTCTGATATTGCCGTAATTTGTATTTCACTATGTATATTGCGCTTCGGGCGTATACGCCTTGCTTGCGCACATCGGTGCAGCACAGAGAAAGATAAAGAGAAGAAACGTTTATTGACATTTAGGCTGTTGATGGTTACGATGGCATGGTGCCGCTCTTCCAGGGCCGCACTGGTTACAGCAGCTCACCTGGCCTATGACTTGTTCTCTTTCCTTTTTTCTTTCTCTTCTTTTTCTCCCCCTTCCCCCCTCCCCCCCGTGTAGGGTAGCAAACCGGGTACAACCTGGTTAACCTCCCTGCCTTTCCTTTGCCTTTCTCTCTCTCTCTCACCTGGCCTGGTCAAGGGTCGCCAGTTGGCTTCCCATTTCCACTTCCGCGAGCCGCGCTTCCCAAGGACAGCTCAGGGGAGTGTTGTTCAGCAGAGGCGAGATGGCAGCCTCCGGGCGTAGTGTGCACTGATATGTGATGAGCTCCAGTGTCGGTGTTGCTTCGCACCACGGACATTTGTTGCTATATCTGTGACGGTACATTCTGTGTAACATGTGTAAATGTGGCATAGACCAAACTAATGGTATCCTAGCAGAGATTTCGCAAGCAGGATTGCACGTTCCTTCTGTCCTTCTGTACAAAGAGTTGTCACCCTGTACCTGTATCTTCGATGCCTATACGGCTGGTCGAGCCGGATTCGCGTAAACGCCAACAGCCCATATATACTGTGTCATCTCGACTCTGAATCGACTCACTAATTTGAGTCGATTGCATGCAAACGATTTTACATGGTCTTCCCAGGCTCATAACGACAATACAAGACGTGCGTACTCGCTGACATGCTTGTAAACCTCTCAGATACGCGAACACAGATTCAATCCGGCCTTCACGCTTTTGCAACCGTCATCACTACAGCGAATAACGTTGAAGACAGGTCTCTGTAAGACTCAGTGGCGTAGCCAAGGGGTTGGGGGGTTCAAACCCCCCCCCCCCCCCGTGCGTTTGTATGTGTGCGTGCATATATACGCAAGAAAAATCGAAAAATTTCGAGGGGGGGGGGGTTGAACCCCCCCTCACCCCCCCCCCCTTTTGGCTACGCCATAGGTGGTGTCCCTCCACACGCTCACTGTGTCCTGTCCTCTTTCTGTTCGTCTTCTTTCGCGCTACGATACATGTCTTCTGTAGGTAAGTACCTACACAATGGATCTCTCTAAGAGGCAACTTGTTTCACTCGCTTTATTAGTTTTATATGAGATCTAAACCGAGCACACTGTGTGGCACATAAACTTGGGTTTTATGCGTTCCAAACTGATATCTTTCGTTGTGGACGTTAGGCGCTTTTCAGTTTCTTCCGGGATATGTATAAAAAGAAAGAAAGTGCGATTGATATAATAATGAAGCAGTACCGAAATAAAATGATTTCATTCTCTCTCATAAGGCATCAAGCCATATGAGAGAATTTCGTTTTTCACCTTTTCAGCCTTTTTTGTCATTAACGCAAGCGCTTTGAACCAAGCTAAAAAATGGTGAGCGCGGTAACAAATATGTTTTTGCAGAATCTCTCCAGGGAATTTATCACACGTGCTGAGAATTACGAATGAACGATCCAACAATCTACCTTTAGCACCGAAATAAAGCGCATCAATATAAGGAATATGCACGTATGAAATGGCATGCCTGAAAAACGCCAGAAAATTTCCCGATTCCACGTCACAATTTGGTGATGCTTTAGTATAATAAGTCTAAAAAGAACATATGTGCCAACAAAAAATTCACTGGCGGTTTTGACAAACGCATCACAGAAGCAGCAAAGTGCTTGTCTAGCTTCGAGACTCTGTATACATTTCGAGACAACAAAAAACTCGAAACATGGCAACGCAATACGCGAACCGAGCTAAACCAATTTTAAGTATCCTTTCGCGAAAATAAAACAAAGGAATGGCACTAAACGAGAGTTCCATCGCTTCGTTAAGCAGCCGTGGCTCATTAAAAACGGTGAAGCAATGCTCTCTAATTGATTCGCCCACTCCCCGCGGGACAACGAGGGCAGCATCAATCTTGATTACCGCCTTAACGATTTTAAAACAGCCGCGCGTCGGATCCTTAGCGTCTCCCAATTTCTATTCGACATTTTAAGAGGACTGATGCATGTGGCAACAACGAGAGCTGATGAAATCAGCCGCTGTTTCTTCATGGGAGCTACTTAGTCACTTTAGGCTTATGCAGTATCGCGTGCCTAAACAAATTAATGCAGCTACTCAGCCGCAGAAAGAGAATTGAGTACAGGCAGGGAAGCGACAGTGAGATTAGCGAGAGACAAACGTGGACGAATGGAAGTGGAGGCCGCCAATGAAGCATTATAATGGAATTGGATCCACCAGCGTACCGTGAAGAATGAAAAATGCGGAGTCACACTCCAAGCGAAATTTTAGAAGCCAGCAGTAACTACAGCTTCCTTATTGTTCTTGATGTGGCAATTTGAAAACATTGCGTAGAGTCTTAATCGGGAGGCTTGGGGATGGCACGTTTATCATAGATGAAAACAAAGGTTAAGAGGCCCTTGTATGACGTTAACAAATAAAGCTGGGAAAGGGAAGTGAAAGAGCGAGACTGGGGAACAAAGCGACCAAAGTACGAGGTAAGCGGACAATCTTCAAGAGGCTGTAATTACGATCTGCAATCTAAAAGACTAAGAAAGAGAGAGAAAGAAAAGAGGAAGGCAGGGAGGTTAACCAGAAGGTAGTATCCGGTATGCTGCCATGCCTTGGGGTAGCGTAATAGGGCACTGAAAGAGAGAGGGGGGGGAAATTACACCATCTCCCACTAAAGGGAACCATGAGGGGATGCGAAGCAGCATTGGGGGGTGCACACCAAGTTTCCGTTTACGTTCACTCGGCCGTCGAAGCCAAGCGTCCGCGTCGAGCTACCGCTTCCGCTACAGAGAGACAACGCGAGTCTGCGGCGAGGGTAGCGAGGCTTTCGAGACAACTGCAGCGACTGGGAACCGATGGAGCGACCGCAAGATTCAAGCGAGACTTCCTCGACCGAGCGCACGCGCTTATATGAAATGGGGGGAAGGAGAGGAGGGAGTGGATTTACAGGCTGCAGCGCGGGGGGAGGAGGAGAGAAGGCGACCGAACACCTGCGTAAAGGAGAAGAGTAGGAGAGAGAGTAGGCGTATGCGCAGTAAGGGTGGTCAGGACGCACACCACCACCGGATTGAGCTCGGCTCTAAGATGCTTCGCACCTAAAACAATCGCAACCAGACATACGCACAGGAGAGCGTTCCACTCAGGGTCGTTCTGACAGGCCAGCCTAGTAGCGCTTGCAAGGCCTTTTTCTGCGACGTTAAATCTGGACGATGGCGTAGTATAGTTTTTATTGTGGTAGAGGCTGGTCGTCTAACTTGTTGAGATCATGACAAAGAGATTGAGAAAGAGACCTAGATGGAGATGGTAGTAATGGTGGTAAAGAAGCAGGCGTTCATATAATTAACCCGTGCTAGTCAAGACATAGGTCGTGTATCATCCTTGGGCGATGACGGGTAGGACCAAGCTCCAAAAAGCTTAGGTGAAAGGTCAGTCATATTCACTCGAAGAACGAGCTGTGTTATCATGGGGTTGTACAAGTCCAAGCGATGGCAGTGGCAGACAGAGTATGCGCTTTCGAAGTTCGTTCACACACAATGAGGCAACCTAAGCGTATACATTAAACTAACGCATACGGCGATCAACGAAGAAGCGGTGCTCCTCAGAGCCGAAAGCACGGCAAGTAGTTCTGCGCTTTATTACTTTCTTTTTAGTATGCTTACTAAAGAAACGCTCTGCGCCGTCAGCAACTACACTCTTAATCAGGTCCTGGCTAACGCATGTCCTGTAGGCGGGACGCTTCAAAATTCAGAAAAAGTCACGGCTGCAGGAGGCCATGCGGAAGGAGTAAGCCGTGACAAGTGCGAAAAAGAAGGGCTCACCCTCCAAGCGCGCCTTGTAGGTGGCCTACAGCTTCTGTGGCACGCGGGTGCAGGCCGCGCGAGCGGAATCCTTGCTATTTAGCTCCCTGTTCATGTCGGCGCATGCAGCGCAAGTGTCGGTGTTTACGCATGCGCAAGCAGCGTCAGCCGCAAAGGCATGGCAATGCTGTGAGGAGGTATACTTGGGGCACACTATATGCCCTTTCCTGTGCGCGTGAAAAGGAAGAGAGCCGACTTCGGAAGCATGACCGCGTGATTGCGCGCCGCCGTTAGACTCTGTTGCTGTGCTCTGTGTGCTCTTCTGCGGAGAAAAAAAAAGAAAGGAAGGAGGCGAAAACGAGAGTTCGAAGTTGTTATAATACGATGGGAAGGAGGTTGCGTTTTTGGCGCCAAATGGGTTCTAGCGCATTCCACATCAGCGGCGGGTGTTTGAGCGTGCGGTGTGAGCCGGTACTCGGCAATGATGGAGGGATATACTTCTCTCGATGTTAAGGGGGTGATGCGAGGACACTGCAACTTTGAAAATACGTGCGCCAGCGATGGATACACGTGAGCTGTTGACGCAGGACCATAGGATGCATCTGCGTCATTTAAGTCGAACTGGTGCGCATATTGTGGTCACAGCCCAGCACATCATGCCCGCGTGGGTAAGTGACTGTACTTTCTTCATATATGTTGGCGTTGTTGGTGTTTGCCGTGTTGTATTCTTGCGCTGCTATATGCAAAAAGGGACCGAGCTGTCATAACGCTATTTCTACGATCTTTAAAAAAACTATGAGTTTGCGCGCGTTATCATTGTTCTCACTGTCGTCTGCTCTAGTCGCGCATGTTGTGTGATGCTGACACTACGGATTGTGAGCTCATATAGAGCTCCGGCACTCTCGGCGCTCATGAAGGATGTCACCGTGATGATCTATCTCTTCGTGCTATTTGTGGAACTGTTCAATCGTTTGCTGCAGTTCTGGTCAATTATAAACTGCTACAATGAAAGGCTGCATGTACTTGTTAGCATCTGATTTACGTTAGTATATGCTCACAATTAAACTCTTTACGCCTCGCCTGCAGATTTTTCGTACCTTTAAGAAAAAGCCGAGAAATGTTTTGACGACCAAGAGTAAATAAAACTGCAGTTACGAGTCTCCAACTCGTCAGTACCATTTCATTGGGACGGGTACTCATGCGTACAACTTTTCCAGGGATTATGTGTTCTTTCTTTTTGGTCCTCGAATACTGCAGTCACAGGGCTGGTAATCACCGGTGTTCATAAAAAGCCGCTGTGACGATGTTCCAGTGGCATTGTGGTGTTGAATATGAGGTTTCGGAATTAACTCTTGGGTCTGAGCGCGCCTTGTTCTGACGGCGGTGTAATGTAATAAACCATGTTAGGATGTAGGCGGTGATGAAGCCCTGGCGATGAAATGAATTCGATGTGCGTCAGTGCTGCAGGCCTGTTGTCATGTGTCCTGTTTCGGGTCGTAAAACTCTCAGATTTACACCTTGAATTGCGACAGCTTTTAAAGCAAGCGTTGTTGCGTAATTTGCAGCACACTTTATAGGTAGCCTCTTCCATGCTCTTGTATACACGTGCATTTTTATTGTGCCAATTACATTTCCATCATTTTTTTTCCTCCTTAGACATTAGAGAAGGTACATGGCCAGACTTCCGGAATGAACAAAGAAAGACTGAAGGTCCTACTTGCTTCCTCTGTAGAGTGGCGCAAAGAGAACCCACCAGCTTGCCTGCCATCTTATTTACTTAGTGGAGAAATCGTAAGTATAATGTAACACTGCTTCCCTTGTATGATGTTCTCAAACAATTGCGATTGTGCTGTGGTATTTCCTTGCAGCTGACGTTCGAAGCGGAGCTTCGTTTCAAAGAAGACGTCGGCACTTTGATGAAAAAACTTGAGAAAGTTCGACTGATTGTCAGTCAGATGTACAACGCTTGCACAGATTTTGTCGAAATTGACAAGTATTTAAGAGCAAAGAATGTGAAGTTTTCACTGATAACAGTGGTAAGTTTAGGTTAAAATATTATCAGAAAGCTCGATTCGCAGCTTTTGAAAAAATGTATTTCTTATCTTGTGTGCTGGTTTCTATCTACACAAAAGTTAAGGTGTGTAACAGATTGATAACAGCTATTTACAAGCTACAAGATATTGTGGGCTAAGGAAAAATGCCATGTCATATGACAACATAACGTTCAAAGTGTCATCTTGTTTTTTCTTTTTTTTCTTCTTTTTTGTTCAGGATGAGATGCCAGAAGTCGGCCCATCACCTGGCCCAAGAATTTTTGGGGGGTGTGACACTAAGGCGCTATACTGCGGTGAAGTGGAAGGCAACTTGAAGTTATCGGCTGGCGCTTCTCTGGAAAAAAGCGCTCATCTTATGTTTTACAACTTATTATATCAATGATCTTACATACCCTAGTGCATATGCTCAGACGCTAGGTCTTGTTCAGAGCGTCATGAAAAACACGGAGTTGTTTCCAAGGTGCTTTGCGGGCAGCAAGTTGCTCAAGGTCATCCAAAAGGTCATAGGCATTCGATAAGCGTCCGAATACATTTGTCCGAAAAATAGCGGATGGAAAGGTTGCGTTGTTTTCCTGAGTACTGGGCATTACGTTTGGCGTTGTTTGTGCAATTTACAATAAACATTTGTACACATGACAGCAGCTGTTTCTCGCATGCTTATTCTGGCTGGACACAGGAGGATCTGTTAACTATGCAGATGGCGTGATCTGCCAAGTAATTGTCAACCAACATGATTCCGATGGGCGAGAGATATCCAGTGACACCAGACTTCAACCGAAATTTAAGAAAGTAAAAGAAGACAAAGGTGATTATTTTGATTTGCATGTCTAGACACGCTGCAGGCTGACAGTTTCTGTGTTCGTGTCAATGGTGAATGAATGAAAGACGGAGATTTGAAGGCCCGTTTCTTTAACACAACCTTAACAAAAACCAACAGAAAGTGAAGCCAAGGAGGGTACAGTAGCAATGATGTAGTTAATGTTAAAAAAATGAAAGCGGATTAAAAAGAACTTATCACCGACAGGGACCGAACCTGAAACCTTCAGATAACGTGCTCAATGCTCTACCGATTGAGCTGGGAGTGTTAGTGCCGCTCGCAACCATGACGGCGAGTGTGAAACACTTCTTTTTGCCAAGGCTGCAAATAAAATGCCATACCTTTCTTTGCCTCAGTTCCTGTTGGCTTTCATTAATTTCAATTGTCAATGCTTCATTTGAATGATTAAATTACATTTTAACTTTTTTTTTTACTTGCATACTGCTCAGATCATGCCACTATAGGTCCATTCCTTCTTCATGTGACAACAATATTATCCCTCAAACGCGAAACTGGACTTCCTGATATTTCTGTGCATCGCCGCATCACCAGACTCCTTTTGCTTCATAGATTGTTTTCTTAATCTCTCTTAATCACACGCCATACATCATCTCACCGACGCACATGTCCCACCGCACGTTCTATACACCCATGAAATTGCACGCTGCACGTGCTCGCGCTGCCCATTTCGCTACGTCAACTTTTTGTTCTTCGCACAGCAGTGGGCTGGAATGGCCTTCCCCATGGCATTTCTGCCATCACGTGTTGATCGACTTTTTCGGACATCACTGCTCATCGTTCGTCATGAAGATCATCCTTCGTAACCTTGATTTATTAGCCGACCCTGTATGCAATATCCCATGCGAAGTGAAATGAACTGCGGGAGGAAAGCTTCCACGGGATGCATGCTCTTAGTTTTCCCAAATACGTTCTACGATTCCTCTTAAATCCGCGGCAAGCAACGCCCAAGTGCGTATGCTTCTTGCAAAACAATAATACGAGCTTGAAATCTCCCCTCGAACATATGCGCCAGTGCCAAGTGCGCACGTCTGTGGATGTATATACGTAAGCGTGCGCAATGTTCTCCTTCGGGGGTGGGGGGTTCATCACAGCGCCCGCCCGCCCATTAGGTCAATATATGGGGCAGACATTGCGCCCCCTCACCCCCCTCCTCCCCGCCACCCGTTGAACGCGTTCTTGTTCGACAAGTGGCCAATTTACGTTGCTGATCTTGCAATCATGTGGCATAATTCAGCAGCTTCAATTCCTCGCGACGTCTCTTGTATTGCGGCAAAACCGCTTTGTATGTGCACAATAAAAGAATCCAGCTTGCACCAAAAGTAGCGTAGCCTTCATGCATCATACATCGTCCTGCAGCATCTGTATATAGCTACGACTCGATGGTTTCGGAACCATTTCTCATTAGTGCATCACTACATAACGCTGTGGATTTGAGCTGTACGCAACTCTCAATGAGTCTCGCATGAACCAATAAGTACTCGTATACCTAAAGGAAAAAAAAGAAAAAAAGAAAAAAAAAGAAAAAAAAAGAAAGTTACCCCCCGCACTCCCAGAACAACAAACCTTCGCCCCCCCCTGAAGGGGGAACCCCGCGCGCGCCAATGCGTGCGCATACAAATGCAGTTGTGTGGATGTAGCTCGCAAATTTCGCGTGTACAGCTGTATTAATTGTGGCGAACTGTGCCAAAAATATATCAAAAGGTGAAACTTGTATACAATTCGGCACTATACATGCACATGAAGGTGACTTTCGCACCAATGCTACTTAGTATATTGCATAGACTCGCGCTTCCAGAAAGTGTTCCAGTAAACTTATATGAAAAATATTGAATCATCCAGTGTGTTTAGCGCAATCTCGGCTTTAAGATGAGTACGAGGTGATTTAAATTGCGCGGTGGGACCGGTATACCAGCGTGAATCGAGATGTTCTCAAAAATTAGGCCTCTGATGGAGTCGTAACAGAACGTCGCAAATATTAATGGGAATAAATACTGCTGAATATAAGATCCAGTACATGTTAGCAGCAATTTCCCGCATGCGCACTGCTTGCCTGACAGCGGCGAACGGCGAGCCACCGTGTCTTCTGCGTGGACAGCCCACCTCACGAGTCAAGTCTGTCGCGCGAGTGGCGTAAACGGCATTTCTTCCGGGGCGCATTCCGCTGAGCGACCGCGAAGCAGCATACAATCAGCGCCAGCTCCTCGCTTCCATGGTACACGCAAACGTGTGCCACACTTTCTATTGTCGCAAAAATTATGTCTGTTGGAGCAGTGTCATTCATTTTATGGAAAGCGTCGTGCACTGTCCAACGTTTAGAACCAAGATGAGTTGCTTGACATGCGAAGTTCAGCTGTAGTGCGTGCACGGTGCACCGCACTTGCTCGGGCGTGATCACATATTATATATGGCCTGCAATAGCACGATTATCAGCGCACGTTCATCTCAGAGTGTAACTATTACACGGAGAGGGTCGAGCCAACAACAGTAACCAGTAAAACATTCTCGTAAACGAGCGTGAGCACTTTTTTCTGAAGCACCGTCGACTACGCCTTCGAAATAAACTGAATAGGCTTACTGACGATATCGGCTGCCGGCCCGTTAACCGTTGGCGGTAAAGCGGCCAGCGACGGTACTTAGAACACGGCGATTCTCCGTCGGTAGTCGGCTACGTCTCTCTGCGGTTGGCGCGGATTTATTGGGGAGCTCACGTTCCGCGGCGAACGAAGCTTGAGGTTGACATCCCGTCCAATGCACGAAAGGCAACAGGCTGACGGCTAGCATGAGTAGAATTCGGGTACTATGCGCGCCAAAATTCTTTACATGTCACCATAGGCGTGCGCAGGGTTCCCCTTGAGGGGGGAGGGGGGGGGCGAAGGTTCATCGCAGCGCCCCCCTCCCTATTAAGTCAATGTATAGGGCAGACTCTGCGCCCCCCTCTCTTAGGTTACTAGAGGGGGCGGCCGCCCCCTCTGCCCCCCTCGTGCGCACGCCTATGCATGTCACTGAGGCGCCAGTGCCAAATATATGTGTCACGTTTTTATTTTTATACTAAGTTCGCTTCAAGCATGCTCCCAGCAATAGCTTGAGTGGCGCCGCATATATTTTCACGAATGTCATTAAAAATGTCTGCTTGCGTATCAGTGAACGCTGCATGAATAATAACGACCTCCAATGCACTAATGCGCCAGAGCGTATAGCGATCCATTGGTGCATATAAACCCCCGTTCTTTTACACTCCGCGCCGTGTCGGGATGTGGCGTAGTGGTTAGCGTACGCGCTTGCTGATTCAATGATCGCGAGTTCGAATCCGTGTGTGTATGTTGTGAATTTTCTGTGATTTATTTCTGATTGTAATGTGTGTGTATAGATCATGTATGTAATAAAATGTGTGTGTAAGCCTCCACAGCCCCAGTAAGTCAATTAAAGTTGACATGTAATTAATTTTTGTTTCGCCGCTCCATGCGCCGCTTATAGCTAGGACGCGCCGAAGCTGGGACGCACCGTAGCTGGCGGACACCGTAGCTCGGACATCTGTATAGTCGGCCCTCTAACTAGCCGGGATTCGAGACGAAAAATCTCCGGCCTATTTGACTCCCGCCTACGAGATGAGCCGCTGAGAAAGCTACGACGCAGCGGGACGGCTAAGGGCAGCGCGGCCTAGAGGTTGTGCCGGCTACGGGCAGCGCGGCCTAGAGGTTGTGCCGGCTACGGGCAGCGCGGCCTAGAGGTTGTGCCGGCTAAACAAACAGTCTATAGGCGTTAGATTTTTCGTCTCGTTTCCGGGCTATACACTGACATTTTAAGCAGGACATGATTAAGAGTGTAGTGGTGATATCCGGTGTATCATTTCAAGCACGTACCGCACGCCTTCGGTTCCCTTTTAACGAGGCTCGTAAAGTTAAGGGACACAACGCCCTCGTTAGCGTGGCCCACGGTGTTGCGTGGCCCAACTAATTACTGACCGAGTAATTGGAGTCAGCTTGCCTTTCATTCTCCCTCTTCTATTTTTGCCGACCTGAGCGATTTAAATTCAGAAACGAGTATACTCGCGTAACGACCATTTCTGGTGCGGGTCACATAGCTTGCTAGGCTTCTCCAAATTCTTTTTCTAGGAGATCTAGAACGCTGATGAATAGCGCCGAGAGAGCGAGGGTTCTCGTATAAGTGCACGCACGGAACATGGCGGGAGCTCATGCACTGCAAACAAAGACGGCGCAGAGATGAAAGCACGCTAAAGTCTCGAGAGCGTGGGAGGCTCGTTAACGCAGCGCCGACGTTCTCGAGTCGGTGAAACCAAGACGCGGTATACTAAACGAACGGCGGAATGCCGCGGAGACGACGGAAGGAAGCTACCGGCGGACGCTCTTCCAAAGCCAGTGAGAAGCGCCGGGCATTCTGCATTTGTAATGATGCGGCGCGGCTGCAAACATCATAGACAACGAGCTACCGCTACACCCGCGTAATCAAAACGCGCACCGGAGTCTTCGTTCAAGTGGGCTTCACCGCACAGCAGAGAAGGCCGCGTGGAAAATCAGTTCTGAAAAAAGTGATAATGAAACAGCGCTACTGCATAATGTGGAATAGAGCACGTTTGTAGAAGCACGGCCACTGGATGCAAAGAAAAAATACGCCGCGGTGGATCGTGCATTAGTTGGCTGAAAATTTCAAGCCTGATAGAGTAATACTGAGCAACGTTGCGGGTGTGTTTTCGACTACGAATCCCAGCGCATACAAAGAAATCCTTGAACAGGTGTCTCATTATGGGTCGTTTTCAAATCTACACCGAATTTCCTGTACTGAAAAGAACCGAGGCCCAGATTCCGCAGCTTTTCAGTTACCAGGTGAGGTAAAAGTAAACTTAAATTAGTGATACTGATGGGACTGAACAGAGCCATTTCCTCGCAACAGTCTACGAACAACAGAGTGTAAATAAGAGTTAATTAACTGGCATTATGTTACGCTTTTTCCACAACTTCATAGAGGGAGTCGCTGTTTACAAACACTGCATGTCGGGACCGTTCAATTATACTGAGCTCGTACCACCGGATGTACAGGCAGTACTGAACATAGGCCCAATTTGAAAAGACAGGCTTTCTGATACCTTCTTTCTGCACCTTATCTACGTATTTCATTTGCATTGTTATTTCCTCCTCGTTGCTTTCACCGAAAAGCTAACAGTTCACCCATGCATTCGATTCGCCTGCCAGAGACGCCGAGGAGGCACACACAATCTCCATGCTTCATTCCCTATTGTTCAAAATCTATTCAATCGCTGCACGCGCGCCTTTCATCTGAAGTCTTTGCCTATCCTATTTATTTACTTTCGATTAGGGCTCAGTGCTCCATTATATTCTCAGTCACAATACATTCACTGTATTCGATTCCTTTATTCGCCTTCGTATAAGGACAAACTCATCTGTAATTTCCGACCACCTTTACCTTTTCTATTTAGCTGCTTTCATTCCGTCTTAAAAAAAAAAAAAGCACACTAATAGTAACGCTCATAATCTGCGACAGTGAGACTGGATCCGGACTGAATCCTAGATGCGTATTGTGCGAAGGCGGTTTCATCGGGCACGCACAAAATAAATAAATAAATAAATAAATAAATAAATTAATTAATTAATTAATAAAAATAAGAAAAGAACAACGCCAGGCCTGTGCGGATTTCGCAGCACAGTCATAGCGAAAGCTGGAAGAGCGGCCTTTCTAGCGCCCGTTCTCAACTCTCTTGGGGCACCTAGTGCAAGAACACACGCAAGGTATCCACTACGCTGCTGACGTGGTAGGGTGTCCACAATCGGGACACCCTACCACGTCAGCAGCAACATTACTTTATATGGAGACAGGGTTGTGACAGGTTCGTGACCAACTTGAAATCGGGAGTGAAACTGTTCTTTCCAACATGCATGCTTTCGTCCTTTGACTATATTTGTGAATCGACTATACTGCGAGCCGCTCTAACGAATGAGTCATCCGAGCCCAGCGAACTCGGGAAAGCTTATCTCGGTGCCGTCAGAGGGGGACATAATGCTTCGACCTTTGCTTTCGTGGGCAGCCGTCAGTGAAATGGACGGGAACTACAGAAATGCATTACGTGTCCGTCATTGGGGATCCGCGGTGCGCGCGTAATCCAATTCTCACGGCTCGTGGGAGTTTTTCGCTCCTCGCTTTTCAGCCGGTCCTTTTGATATAGAATCGTTTCCCGCCTGGCTGCCTAGCATGTCCTCCAACTATACGGCAGTGCGCACGCGCGGTAATTGCTGAAACAAATACGCAAGAAAGTAACACAAACCTATGTAATTAGTTCCTGCGTCGAAACACAAAAACGTGCGCGCACCAAGCGTATAACGCGAGGCATCTTTACTAATTCCCCGGGAACGCATGCGCAGTGCGGAACACGAATCATCCTTTTCTCCGTTTCTTTCTCGGTCTCAATATTTTCTGCACGTAGGTGTCCCTTTAAAGCGCGTTTAATTACGTACATCCGTTCAGTTATTTTTGGAAGTGGTGTTATTTGGTGGCATTAGATAGGATTTTTCAAAAAAAGTAAGTTTACTCTGTGGCGGGTCTTGCGTCGTTACGTCTCGCTCCGCTTCGACCATTCTGCTATCATTTGTTCCCCTCTTCTGTCCTTTTCATGACAAATTTTTTTCTTCCGAAATCGCAATACCTTGTTTTCTACTGAAGCTAATAAACCTATACAGAAAGAAATGAGGGAAGTCGAGGGAGAGAAAGAAAAAGCTAAGCATGTTAATTGTCTGAGCTGCGATGAAGGAAGCGGAAAAGGCAAAAGCAACCACAGAAAAGTGGTCGCTAAACTTGGAACAAATTTATGATTCCTTTTTTCGAAGTCGGGTAATTGATGCTAACCATCTCTTTTTGTACGCGAGGAAAAGAAGATAAATAAATGAACGTGTCCTAAAGTCCTGTTAATTTAGCTTTGTTATAGCATTTTTTTTTCTTGCTGAGTTTTCGCAGATTCTTAATGAGCACTGAAAATAGATAACCGTTGACCGACATTCTTTCATAATTATGGTGAGTGAGGAGAAGGAATGGGAGGCAATTGTGACACGCGCAGTATTTGTCTGCTCTATAGCGCCATGGTCCATGTATGGTCCTAGTTTTACAGGTCTTACAGTTTCGGCACAGTCTACCTAACGGCCCTCTATCCAGCGAAGCTGACTGGGAAGAGGCACTCCGGAGCCCATCGCTCCACACACAAATCCAAGGCAATCCAGAGGGCCCAAGAAAGGGCGGTACATCATGGTGTCCCAGCCCCGACTTGGACGCGGCCAGCGGTTTCCGCGGGCCCCCCATTAGGGGTTCCCGCAAAGCTCCTCAGGATCAAATAAAGTTCATTGTCTGTCTGTCTGTCTGTCTGTCTGTCTGTCTGTCTGTCTGTCTGTCTGTCTGTCTGTCTGTCTGTCTGTCTGTCTGTCTGTCTACTTGCAGCTAGTGTTGCTCTTACTAACGGGTACCAGCTGTACACGCAGCTAATCCACATTAACCATTGAGCAGTGACGGTAACGGCAACGCAGCGCACTTCTTTGAAACGTCCTTCACAGCTGCCCCATGCAGAACTTCAACAACTCTTTCGCATACGCAAAAACCAGGAACCAGCAGTCAACGGAGAAGACAGCTACATATCACAACCATAGCGTTAAAATGCACACTCTAGCAAAATGAGTGTCTGTGTGAGGCCAACCGTATTTACTCGCGTACTATCAGCGCTTAGATACTGTTGGCTACCACTCCATGCCTGTCTATCGACTACTGTTTTCTAGTGCTTGCTGTCGAGGTAACTGAACACAAGTGACGGTAATGCTAACACATTTCTCAGGCGTTTGACCCTAAATCGTCAATGTTCTTTTTTAAACTTATTTGCATAAATTCTAGCTCTGGCCAGCCCATGTCTGCTGTCCCTCGGGTACCACGTACGTATACTTTGCGACCTTCTGAAACTGACGTGTGTCCATTTGTCACGTACGCCTTCGGGCAAGACTTGTGGCCGCGTCGCGCTACAACCGTGCAACGCACGTTCACGGCGTTCGAAAAGTGGCTCCCACGAGTGTTCCGTCTTGTCACAGAAGAACCGCGAAAAAAAAAAAAGAAAAAGTCGTGGCCTGCGCAATACGCAGGAAGCGCACAATCCTCGCCGGCTTGCAGGACTCTCCTAGTGTCCGCCGGCCTGGAAAGGGGGCTTCTCTGCATCTCCCGCAGATACCGCCCTGTCTGCAGCTTCACCTCTCGGCTCTTGCTTTCTTTCCCTCCTTTCCGATGCGTCTATTGGTTTACTTACTTCCTAATTCATCTCTCTTGCTTTCTTGTTCTTTCTCCTGTATACGCTCTCCCTCTTACCGAACGTCTCCATCGCTCCACGCGCCATTTATTTCCGAGCGAGCGTACAGATAGCCACCGTGGCACGAAGACCTTCCTTACCAAACGAAAAGTTATCGAACGAAATAAAGACTCAACGAGAGAGAAACAAATATATAAAAAAAAAACGAGGCTGAAAATGGAGAGGCCCGCCAGTAGCAGAGGCAGTCTCGATCATATCGAAGTTCTTTCTCATTTTCCCCCCCGATATGATTTATGAAGGTGACGAAAACCGGCAGGGCGGCGCGGCGGGCGTTTCTCACGCTCTTTGCGCAACTGTCACAGACACCTGCGCTTGCGAACGTTCCTTCGTGGCATCCTCGCCCCCCTTCTCGCCGACCAGCGGGTTCAAAGTCCTACGCACTGGGCTTTCGCAGAAAACACAGCACATGCAATGCATGCATCCACTGCACGTGCTGGCACGGATATGTTTTGGCTCGCAAAGCGAATGTGGAGAGGTATTTATGAGCTAGTTGGGCTAATTTGATGAAGTTGACGTCTAAATTCCGTGCACACGCTCAGTAGCTATGTATGCGTGCGTACGTGTAGTTCCCTTAAACGCGCCTCGGTGGTCTAGTGGTTGTGGTGCTTGACTGCTGAACCGAAGGCTCAGGGATCGAACCTGGCCGTGGCGACCGCATTTTACATGGAGGTGTAATACTAGAGGCCCGTGTGCTTAGATTTACGCACACGTTAAGGAGCCCCAGGTGGACTAAATTTCCGTAGTTCTCCGCTACGGCGTCTTTCATAATCATATCATAGATTTAGGACGTTAGAACCCAGCAATTATATTACTAGCACTTCCTATAAAAGCAAGTAGGGTCTGTAGGTCACGACCATTAGGACGACGCCGCAGCTGCTGTCGGCAAAGCGCACGAACGTCTGCGAAAGATAGCTGCGCTTTAAAACAGAAAAAGACCAACGACTTCGACGAGCTTATTGAACGCTTTAATGAGGTTGACCTGGAACGCCCCAAAATGTGGAATGCAGGCAAGTGCTCCTTCCAAACCTAAATGCGACATCTCTTTTCCGTTGCCGTTCTGGGACTAAAATACTCAGATGTGGATGTGGGCTTGGAATGTGTGGGTGAATGTAGACTGGCGCGGTAGGGTCGCATCGAAGGAAGGCCGCCGTGGACGGGACGCCGCTCGTTCATTTGGGGAGCAAACGCCCATTTGCGGCGCTATTCTGGGTGCACACAGCTTGCGCGAGCGAAAGGGCGTGCGGGCGCGCACCATATCGTGCAGCCGGCACACTTGCGCCGTTTATGCCTGAATCCGGGTCGAAGAGGCGCCCTTACGAAGCGAGCAGCTAGGCAATCGTGGCGGCTGCGCATCGATGATGTAGCCATTAAACCCGCATTTATGCCCGCAAAGACCTTTTCTCCGAAGGCGGCCGCACACGTCTGTGACAGAAAAAAAGAAAAAAAAGAAAAAAAAACTCGCACGGTTTCTTACGTAATCACCTAAGACTACTCGAAGGTGAAAGTCATATTCTTTTTTCTTTTCAGGTCGATGTATTGATCCTGCCGTGCCACCGTTCGAAAGCGTTCTGCATCTAATGTGATTTTGCACTGCCTCAAAGATCGGAGGCACCTCACCTGGTTTTACATTGCCTCCGTGATCGGAACATTTTGGACCTAGCTACGATTTCACGTGATGACGTCATCATGTGACGATGTCACGTGACGTCACTAGCAATCTGTGACGTCATCACATGATTTTTTGTGACACTCGTCCCCACGACGCCGTCGACGCGGAACGCCGAAGGTCAATTTTCGCATTTGGTGTGGCATCTAAGGCTTTCACCTTAATAGAAAAATCTCGCAGTCTCTTATGCATTCGCCTAAGGCGACTCGAAGGCGAAAGCGACATTATTTTTCTTAGTCGATTGTACTGATCAGCGGCTTTCAAAAAAGAAAAGAAAACGACCGGAGTGCCTTGACGTTAAATCAGTTTAGCAGCGCTACGATATCAAGTACAGAAGACGAAAAGCGCGAGTTAGACGTGATGACTTCAATGTATGCCTTGCGCACGCTAAGCGCTCGCCGATTGCTTTCAAAAGCTCAGACGTCCGTACCAATAACGTCAAAAGAACTTGCGAAAAAAAAAACCAACAAGAACACGAACTTGAACTAAACAAGCGCGTACTATTACAGAACGAAACCAGCGCAAACGAATCGCATAAAAAGGAGATCCTACACGCTCAAGTAAAAGCGAGCTGCTCAATAGAGTGAAACCCAATGTACTATCAGAAGCAACGTACCAACGGTACATCGAGAAAGAGGAGAGCCGCCGACTGCAATAACGCGTGCTGAAAGCGGGATATGGACCGAGTGATCGTATTGAAACACAGAACGGTAAACCCTCGTAGATCGATTTTGCAGAGCTCCGGCGAACGAAGGCGGGTTCGACTGTGTGCCGTAACACATTGGCTTTAGCGACCCAGCCTTGCCCCTACTTAAAGTCGCACGAATATCGTGTAAGAACTTCATCAGCTCGCTTGAATACTGAGATATGGCGAAATCGTACATCAGGATTGGGTCACGAAGAACGCGGCACTCGAAGACGAAAGCCATCGTCTTTTTCTTCTCATTCGATGTATTCATGCTGCCGCGCCATCCTACGAAAGCTTTCTGCACCTAACGTAAATTTGCACTGCCTCCAAGATTAGAGGCACCTCCCCTGGTTTTGCATTGCCTCCTTGATCGGACAACCTTTGACAAGGCTGCGATGTCACGTGATGACTCCATCATGTGACGCAACGTGACGTCACAAAATCTGGTGATATATGACGTCAATGGTGACGTAATCACGTGATGATATTCTGCACGCCGCGGGACGCTGACGCGGACGTTCAAGTTTCGCATTGAATGAGGCATCTGAGGCTTCCGGCCTCAATATTCAACCAACACTTCAGGGCGCTGTACGGCGCCAACTGTGACACCGGCACACGCCGGGTCCCAACTGCTTGTCGCATGCAAGGCGCATATACGGACTGTTAAGGAATTTCCTTGCACCAAGCTATCTACGTGAGGTTCAGGCATTGTCTGGGAAGCAGGCACGCCCACACTTCACACAGACGTGCACTGCTGGCTCAGGCGAAATCTCACGGCTTCATTATAAGGAGCTCATTACAAAATCGAGGCACGTGCTCTTCCGCACCACTGCTCAACATAGTGCAGTGACGCCACTGATTAGACGCACTTCGACAGTTAACAGAGTAAAGGAACGAGTCTAACCTCTCAACTGTGGACGCTTTATGTGTCATAAAGTGGCAACGAAGTAAGGGAGATGTATAGCTGTATTCTTATTAGTCACACTTCAAATTAAGGAAGTGAGATTAAGCTGCAGCAGAAGAAGCTACGCGATGCCAACGAGGACCCACAAGTTCGCGTGCATTCCTGTTTGCCGTGTCTGTTGGGTTCTCTGGGTATAGTCAACACCACCTAGAAAACCTAATATAGGTGGTGTTCGTATAGTCAACATAGCCCGTAAGTTGCACAGATTCTTCGTGGGCACTAACACCACCTAGATTTTGTTTTCTTCCTAGGTGGTGTTGGCCCTGCACTCGTTAGTGGCCAGAAACACTTCTCTTCTTCCTCAAGCACGCATATAGTGACAGGCGCTCCGCCGCCGCCGCTCACTTCCGACGCTATACGAACGCCGGAGTTCTGTCCTGCACACAACTTCCGCGAGAAAGTGAAATAGGCCTGCGAGCAAAGCCGGCGGCTTCCTTTGGAGGAGAAAGGGGGAGAGGGCGAGTAAGGGTGCAGTTAAGCGCGTCGGCTCCCTTTGAGCCCCGTGCCGCCGGAGCCACGTGCGACGTCGCCTACTCAGCATGTAAATGAATTCCCGGAGCGCGCCGCGAAAGCGATCCGGCCTGCCCCCAGCCAACAGCGCTGCAGGCGCGCACTGCTTGCGCACCGTTCGTTGCGACAGGGGCGGAAGCGCGATACCTGCCGTGTTTACGCGATCACCATCGCCATCTACTCCTCCGTCTCGCATGTGGATTCACTTGCTACAGGAGGCACTGGCATCAAGGATGAAGAGGCTGCATAGTCACGCGCAATAACCCTGGTGCTTCTACTAGTTACGTTTATTTTACTTTTACCCTTTTCTATGGCTGCAAGTTTTTCGTAGTGATCAGAAGTGCTCAAGTTTTCTCGCCAACCGTGTCTCTATCAGCCATGTAAGCGTAGGCGTGCGCAGGGGTCATCAATTCGGCAGGGAGGGGGGGGAGCATGATGATGATGATGATGATGACGATGATGATATGTTGCTAAATGGCACAACGGCCAGTAATGACCAAAGAGTGAGTGCCAGGACACGGTAGCGGACGTGGTTCTCATGATAACGGATGTGGGCAGGGGGGCTTCACCTCAGCGCCTCTCCCTCCCCTCGCCCCCCTTCCCCGCCTTACTCCATATTGGTCGAGCGCAAAGGAAAATAAGTTTGACAATGGTTGCAAAAATGAAGAATTATGCGACGAACGTTCTTCTCACAATGGCATGCCTTTGGTACCCGGCTTTATGGGGGTAAAGGTGGGAAGTAAACAATGCTGGACCTGAAATATGAAGGGTCCTCATCCGCCATTACTGTCAAAAACCTGCATGGCCTCAACAATGCAATTAAAAAAAATGGGACAGGCCAGACTGAGCAATGATATGGGGCTGACTTGGCGCTTCCCTCGGAGGATTAGTGGGAACGGCCACGCCCCTGGCCCCCCTGACAGATTTTGTGCACTTCTCTCTCTATGCGCACTTCGTCCGGCGGCTTGAATACACCCAAATCGACGCCGGCAGCGTCAGTTTCGGCGCAACTTCTCTCGGGAGACCAACGGACCTAATTTTCAAAGCTCACAATAACATTTTAAGAGCTCACAATATATTGTTGATAATATTTTGTTTTCATGTTACTGTGGATGCCTCGTGTAACATGTGCAGCATCAATACTGGTAATATTTTTTTTTTACAAACAATTCACCAGCCTGTAGAGCAGTCTCGCGCGTACGTACCCACATACGCGGCTAAGGCTCGCGCCGGTCGATTGCGCCACGTAAAATAAGATTAAGGAAATTCAGTGCTCCAATCTCGGCCGCTATTCGCTAACAAGAACATGCATAATGCAATCTCATCGCTCCCTCGAGATTGCCCCCCGATGTAGCGCGTTTCCTCCTGGCGCTGGTCCACTCGCTGCCTGCTATACTGTGAATACACAGCAATGCGGAAACAGCGGCGGGACATTAAATCTTAGTTCCGCTTACGAGCTAAGACGACGTGGGGGGGGGAAGAGCACAGCACGCGCACGGCCAGGAAGGAGGATACGGGGTGTTAGCCTAAATAAGTAAGGGCGGCCGGGTCACCCTGATATCTATTATTTGTGCCAGACGCAGCTCAAACGAAACCACCCTGGAAGACGGGCCCTCTTTTTCTACGTGAGCCAGGACAGAGATTGAAACCGCAGTGGCTGAAGAGGAACCTCTCAGAAAAAAAAAAAAAAGAACAGTAAATGTCTTCCCGCAAATTAAACATCCATTGTTATCGCCATTTTCTTTACCTCTCAGATGGCAAAGGAAGTTGATGAACAAATGAGGACAGCACAATGACAGAGACGAGACAATATCTTGCATACTGTCCTGTACTTTGCGCGGTCCTTCATTACGACAATTTTGCCGAGACAGTAAATAGACATCGTTATAAGCGACGTTTCTGTAAGAGTATGAAGAGAGTCTGAAAAGGGCCTTAATTACGCGGTATTTGCACAAAAACGACGCGGAAGCTCGTGAGACGAGTACTGAAGGAAAATCGCTTTCAATAGTTGCGACGCGACAGTACGTAAATTCTGCTAAGAGCCGTCAGAATATGCTACGTTGGACATTATGATGTCACCAATAAGCGTCAGGTATAATTATTTGCCAATTTCTTCATTAAGCTGGGCTAACGTCTTTGGACATTCCTGTTTGACTGTGGACATTTATTTGACTGGCAACTGGATAACGTAACGCAGCAAAAAAGCACACGCGGAACCATTCTTTATATTTATTAAGTGCGCTTCGCTCCATTGCACACTTGCACGGTGGCACCGGTCGTCTTTCACTCTGAGACAAAAGGCTATGACTACAGATGTTGTGACGTGTTGCATAATTCAATCATTTGATTTCATTTCCCGCGTCGCATTACAAGCGAATTATGCTCGAACACGTTGTTTGGGAAAACAGTGACGTCACCATTATATGACCAACCTTAAGGGACAGCAAGTGTTACAATAAAAGAAAATAAGAAGAGGTTTTTATCTACACTCTCAGCGCAAACATCAAGCGTGGAGTTCCTACAGATATCTTGGACGAAACGGCAACCAAGCGAAGAAAATGGCCACCGAGCGAGGCAAAATTAAACAAGGATAAAGCCATGAATAATAACTGCGCGAGTAGCGTTGCGTACGTGGCTTGGGTGGGCTCAATATTTCACGCCACACAATGGACTTATCACTGCGGTGGTGGGAAGCGAGGCCATTAGCATATACGAGCACCACGTGAAGAACATGGTGTACAACCCAGCGACCACAGCGAGAGGACAACTCAACGCAGCTCCACCGTTATCTCCAAGTGGCGCAGAAAGTACAGCACTAAAGCGAACGCTACCGCAGCGGCAAGAAACCGCGGAGCACGCGTCGACGAATTTCTCGGGGGTCTTTTGTGCCGGCCTATGCCCCGGCCGCCGGGAACGAAAATCTCAATATCCGCGCGCACTGTAAATCATCGCGTGCCGCGACCGCGACTGGCGCGGCGGAAACCATTAGCCTCGTCCATTACGAAGGCCTGCCGCAGCGTGTACCTGCGCACGTGATCCAAATGGCAACAAGCGCCGGCGCAACGTTGTGGAGCACTTCGGCATGCAGACCTGTATTGCACTGGCCGTTTTTCCCAAGTGGCCGCACGTACAACAGCACAGCATCGCGGTCAGCAACAGCCCGTGGGACGCGAGAAGTCAAATGACTTGGCACAATAGCGCTTGCGCGATAACTGCCCCCCTGGCGAATCCCTTTCGCTTCTCATATTAGCACACGCATGGCGTACCTCCACTAAGGCACACCTGCAACAGTTTACAAAACATGGCCGGTTAGCGCGAGTCACTATTTCTTCAGCTTTGCCCGCTGGGTATAGCATTATACAAAGTGATACCTGCTTAGAAATGGAGAGATGACATTGATCATCCTGACATTTATCGTTGTGACAACCATACTTGATTGTATAATATCCCATATCTTATGTAATAACCCCTCAGTGGTGTTAATAACCCCTCAGTGGTGGTAAGGAAATAAAAATGAATAAGTGAGTGACATGGGCGCACTTTATTAGTATTGTTAGCGCGTGTGAAGAGGGTGAGGGGATGTTAACATCCTAAAACAAGGAGCTGGTTAGCCGAGGGTAATCTGAAAAAGCACAAACATCGTGCCCGAGATGAGCACGCTGCTGACAGCTAGCTGCGGGCTTATGTCCTTTTGTGCCTCGCTGTGCGCGCCGCCTTGTTGATCCGTATCGCTCTGCACTTCACACCGATAAGGAAGTGAACAACAGGTCAATGACACTTGATGTTCTTTCCTACAGTGGCACTCAAGGCGGAGAAAGTGCTGGCGCGTCTTGCAAGTTCGTTTCCCGAACAACACACTCCCATTTCATGGATTCAGCGAGCGTTGGCTTTTTCGGTCGTCATTTCGCCAAACATTAGCCTTTCTCCCTTTCTGCCGATTCTCCGACATCTTCACTTGAAAGGGCCCCAAACTTTACAAGTTATCCCGAAAGGAGCGAGATATTGTGCTTGCTTGCCTATTTATACATGCTACATAGCTTAACACGAAGGAAGCATGCAGTTGGTTTATTCCCTTTGCAAACGAGAAATGCTGCTTTGTTACAGTGTGCCGTTCACAAAATCTAAAGAGCTGCTACGCGTTCTAACAGGGAGAGTAAGTTACAAGAAAAACAGAACAAGAGAGAAAGAAAGAAACAAAGAGAGAAAGAGAGAGAGATGTAAAAGTAAGCGGCGCAGTTGGGAGGCAAATATTGATCGCCAAACTTGTAGAGCATGACAGGCTCATTTCATGGACTGTGCTGCCGTACCCTCCTATTTTTCTCCTACGCGTTACGCGCAGTGCAGGTTCATCCGAGAAGCTGCGCCAATCTCGCTACCAATTTCAAGTGTATACCAGACACCCGAGGTTTCTTTTCCGAGAGCGTGTACCTTATTACACACTGCAATGGTTAAAGAACAAATGAGCTCGAAGTTGGCAAACGAGCGGAGCAACAACTACGGAAGAGAGGTAAGTGTGCTGCCCGCAACGCTCGGGCGTCTGGCAGGAATGCACCCCTGACGCCAGAAACACAAAAGACAAGGGAGTAAGCAACCATATATCAGGGGCCCGTACACGCCGGAAGCAAGCGTGCAGTAGGACGCACGAAGCTAAGCGCCAGAAAGGCTGTGGAGACTCGGGAATTTCTTTTCTGCCTCTCTTTCTTTCCCCTCGACCGTATTCTGAAGAGAGGCTGCGGAAGAAGTCGCTTGGTTGGAGACTAGGGGCTTCTCCGCTGAGAACCAAAAGGCTCAGCGAGAGAGTTCGGATATGACCCGTAAAAATGGATGGGCTTTTGAGCTTCGTCTTCAAGAGTACGCGATAGCGTAATCAGGCATCCCTTTCGCATCGCCTTCTCGATCATTAGCCAGGCTTCGCTTGTCGATAGACACCTCAAACGTGCCGCAAGGAAAGAAACATCTCGCTTTTTTAAGCTATCCTAGAATGCCCCCCTGCAAGTACAGTTGCGCGGTGCCCGCTACGCCATAATTCATCATTTCGGGAATTAGCCCCCCTACGTGTGTGTAAGGCATGCGGCACGCTTGCTCATCTGCGCACTTTGTTGGCACTTTTGCAGATGATGATGATGATTATTGTTAATTATGACTGAGCGCTGCCTCATGGGCGGGCCTTCAAAGCACCCACTCGTGGTGCCATTCAAACGGTGTGACGCTTGGTGTGCATGGTATGGCTGCTGTTAAAGCGCTTGGTGTGCATGGTATGGCTGTTAAAGCGGTATGGCTGTTGTTAAGCGACGTGATTTTACACGTCTTCCGCGCAGTTTTAGACGTGTTAACGCGACTCCTCGCTCTACATGACACCTACATAAGATTTTTTTTCTTTTGCGAAATAGCTTAAAGCACTGGCATGGCTCTGTGGTAGAATGCCTGCTTATACCACGCAGAAGGCCCGGGTTCGATTAAGGCTCGGAGCCACGATATTTATTATAACAGCACAGCTGTTATGGTCGAGGTTTGCCGTGTTTCGTAGATAGAAAATGGTCATCAGCATGAACTGGAGCGTACTCAATCATCGCCGAAGCTGTACAGATGGTTAGCAAGAGAAGCTGCAACGTGCGGCCCCTAATCGGTGTTTGTATGGCGCCCGTCTGTTCCCGTGTTAATTTTTAGTCGACCAGTGTGGTGAGTAGTGGAGTAGTAGTGAGTAGTAGAGAGAGAGAGAAAGAGAGAGAGACAGAAATAGAAAGAAAAAAGAGAGAAAGAAAGGAAAGAAAGATAGATAGACAGAGAAACAAAAAAGATATAGAGAGAAAGAGATAGAAGGACACAGGCTAAAAATAAAAAAAAACATAAAAAAACAGAGCTAGCATAGCCATGTATAGTGTAATATAGTATAGTATAGTATAGTACAGTATAGTATAGTATAGTATAGTATAGTATAGTATAGTATAGTATAGTATAGTATAGCAAGGGATGGGAAAGATACAGGTGAGAGGGTGAAAGCCTAGCCAAGCCAGGAACAGCTAGGTGCCCACCAGCTCTACTGTAACCCAGCCTTGCCCGAGTAAATGCAAGCTGCAGTAATTTTTTTTTCGCGTTTTCTTGCGATTTTTTTCGCTCACGGAAAACGCCGATTTTTCTCTCCCGGCCAACGACGACGACTTCGACGCTTGAATTTAAGCGAAACGAGCTCTTTAAGGCAATCGCGTCAAAACAAAAAACAGGACGGCGAACATGTGGAGAAAGAAGGAACATCTTTTCTTTATTTGCACTGTAGTTCTTGCTGGCCGCACGTTTTCCAAACAGCGCACTGAGCGAATCAGAAAAAAAAAAATGCCGTACGGAACGACCTCCGCAAGCTTTTAATCGCTATAGTCGAGGGACCGTCAACACCGCGAACGGTTACTCATTGTTGTCGTCTTCGTGGTTGGTTTTGGTAAGCAGACGTTGATGAGGCGGTCGCGCCTGCTTTCGCGAATTGACTGTAGGCACATACATTCACGCACGTGCACGTGAAACCGCAGAACGAAAATCCAGTGCACTAGCTTCGTATATATCTGGAGATAAAATCTTCGTTAATATCCGACGCTAAAAAGTTGAACGTTGAGCTCGTACGATTACTTCCTGGCCCCAATCAAACTGCCTAATGACCAAGTCACACACAGCCGATCGAGGTACTGCGCAGTGAAACAAGGCAGTGGAAACAGACATATATTGCTGAGACGCTACATACATACATACATACATACATACATACATACATATATATATATATATATATATATATATATATATATATATATATATATATATATATATATATATATATATATATATATATATATATATATATATATATATATATATATATATATATATGAGAGAGAGAGAGAGCCGAGGCACGCGTACTAACGAAATGCGGGAACTGAAACAGCACTTTAACAAAGAGGTGATCCCGAGAGATTGTCTTTAGAAGCAGTAAAAACTGAACAAGCGCGAAGCGCTCTAAACCTCTCATTATATCTCGTACTTCATTAAGGTGAAAGCCTCGACAATAACTCTGCTATGTTCGCAAATTACGTTCGTACACTGTGTGGTTTAGTGAGGACTCCAAGCGATTCTAAGACGCAGTGCAGCGAAGAAAAAAAATACATACTACTTTCTTTTTCTTCCAGGCATACCATTGGTGGTATCGCACTGGTAGGAGTGGGTAAGTTGTACCGAAATTAGCGAACAGACAGAAGCTGACTAGTTGACTTTTTTCAGGCGTGCTGCAATTTTTTTTATCAAAGTGCGTGGGAAAAAGATATGCACAATAGGCCACTGTAGGAGTGGAGTGAAAAGGCGCAAGACATCGGTCTTCCTAAATAAATTTCCAAGCTAGGGACGTCATAATTTATCTAATTTAACGACTTCAGCGGTGCAGCTATAGATTGCAAAACCGAAACTATCATAGCCCTCTGGCACAAAGCAACGAGATATAGTTAAGGAACATCGCGAATATTTTAGAGCACTGAAGTGCATGGGGTCATTCACTAGGCCGAAAGTTCCAATTAATTATCCTGTGCTTAGTGAAGAGAAGTAACCACATCGAACCGCAGCGCAGTATATAAAGTTGGACACTCAAGGTCTGAGCCATATTGTCCTGGGGTTCTGTAATCGTTACGGCCCGGCGAGGAAAGGCAAATTCACGGTAAGATTAAATGCAGCTAATTCAAACACACATTACTTCGCCTTTCTGTTATTCAAAGACAATAAAAAGGAAACTTACTGAAATCGGATAAAGAACGCACGAACCACATTATAGAGGTGTCGCGATCTACAAAATTATCATGGAAACGAATCCGGTCGCTGAATTACATTTCTTTGTTGCTTTCTGCGTTTGGTACATTATCTTTTCAACAGGGGTAAGCAAGAAAACTTGGAAAGCACACGGCCAATAAATATGCTCAAACCACGTGCGTGATGCTCCTCCGGGCAGGGCGTGGTTCCCAGACCGCGTTCCGAGCGATCGCTCATTCCACACCCAGCTTCACCCGCTGCCCACGACAAATCGGCACCTCCGGCAACGCCCATGGCGATTCGAGGCAATGCCGGCCATTTCTCGCTTCGTACCATAAAGCTGGAAGCGTGACTGGCGGCCGGCGCTAAGCTTTCAAAGGCGGAGCTTCGAATGTGACAAGTGCGCCTCCTAACTCGTGAGCAGTGGCGTAGCCAGGGGGGTAACACACCGGGCCCGTGCCCCCCCCCCCCCCCCCCCGAAAATTTTTTTTACCGTAGCATACAGAGCACGACATGACACTCGACCGCATCTGCCAGCCCGGCCCCCCCCTTTAGATCAAGGTGGTGCCCCCCCCAACCCCACCCCGAAAAAAATTTCTGCCTACGTACTTGCTCGTGAGTACCTGCATATTCTTTCTAATCTTCACTTTCCTAATACGTTCACAGTTTGTACGACCCGGCAGCTTATAATATATTATGTAACCGTTCAGTATGCCATGTCTTCGATGTGAGCCTTTTTTTACCACGCTAAACTGACCAGCGGCGTCGAGTATCTGCATCGCGCGTCGTTCCACTGCATCACTTGGCATTATATGCACTTACCTCCGTTGTCAGAATACAAGGTGTCAAATCCGGCTGAACTACATCTATCTGTATTACAAGACAGTGTATTTTTAGTGGTCTTCGCAGGTTTCCACGGTAATCTTGTTCGTTGTGCACACGCTGACCCGGCTGCGAAAAGGCTTTCCGGCACAACCGGCCTTTAATAGTGGAGAAACCAGCGGTCAAGGCACCGGCATTTAGGTACAGACACGTTCGAAGCGGCATCGCCGATCAACTACGCAGGATGTTTCATGTTAAATTCGAGAAAAAAAGCAATAAATAAACTCCTCTCGAGATTTGTTCTACTTCCTTTTTCATTAAAGACGCTTAATGATTAGCAAAGAAAAAAAATGACAGTCTGAAGTCGTCCAGCAACAACGAGAGTGAACACGGATTTACTCAATTTTCTTTTTCACATTTATCTCGTCAATCTACAGAAACAGCACGGCCATGGCAAGAAAAGCGACCCTCTTTCTCCTGTGCCCTGTCGAGAAATCTGAACTGTACGTCAGAACCTACACTCGCTCAGTTTTTCTCGGTTTCCTTTATTTGTTCATCTTGCACTCTAAGAAAAAAAAAAACACTCTCTTGACTCTTCTTCGCCACGATT
Source organism: Rhipicephalus appendiculatus (assembly GCA_030522465.1). Classification (NCBI taxonomy): domain Eukaryota; kingdom Metazoa; phylum Arthropoda; class Arachnida; order Ixodida; family Ixodidae; genus Rhipicephalus; species Rhipicephalus appendiculatus. The sequence continues at coordinate 170,168 of JALIZH010029584.1, read as the reverse complement.
ACAACTATCACATATAGAACTATCTTTTAATACACACGTTAACTCTTTTTGGAAGAGTGGTGGGACGCCCGACTCCCAAAAACAGAGTTAAAGTGTCCATTCAAATATAGTTATATACCTAGCAAAAAGGAAGCCAAAGGACTTTTTTATTTCTTAGAGTGTTCGAACGGCAGTATTTCGAAAGAGACTAACGTTCTATTGAGGGAGACTGCCGGGGCACAGAACGTACAGTGAATGCGGTGAAGCACTGAGGCCAACTCGAGAAATATCATGCAAAGAAAAAAAGAAGAAGAAAAGCTAGCAGCGCGCCAACACACCGACAGGTCCGAGCGACCGGGCGCTCAGTTCAGGGGACGGGAGGTTGTGTCGGTGGCAGAACCTGTAATTTTCTTCCGCTCAACGGGTGCCAGCTCGAGTGGGAAATTACCGCCGAACCGTTCGCAAATACCGATAGAAAGGGGGGCAAGCACACATACTTACGCCAGAAATAAGAAATAACGACTCCCACACGTCGCGAGGCGGTGGCGGTCCTCACGTTCTTCATAGGACAAGAGTAAAAAAAATAAATAGCGATAGACGAAAGTAGTCCGAAAGCGACATATTGGCAGCGCGAAACTCTCTGCAGTAGAGGAGAAACGAACGCAAGAAGAAATACCGCGGATCTGCTAATGACAGCAGTGAGAGCAAAAGTCAGAAAGGGCACTATTTTGAAAATTTTCTTTTTTGTTGCTGAGGTCGCTCTTATGACCCCAGTAGCCTTTCGCTCTTACAGCGAATCACTGAGGAAGAGGAAAAGACTAAAAGAAAGAAAAGCGAGGCAGACTGAAAGAGACAGCAAGAACGTTGATTGCGCTAACTCTGCCTCCCCCCCCCCCCCCCGCCTTCCCCCCCCTCCCGCCTTCCCCTCCCCCTCCCCCCCCACTACGTTTTCTTCTTTTACAAAACGGCGAGGCGAGGTTAGAGGGCCTGACTCAGAACCGCAGCGCCCTCATGCGGCCAAACCACCACCGCCGTATCGTTATCCACACCGGGGAGGCGGCAGACGAAATAAATATCTCCAAAAAGGGAGGAACACCTGCAGCATGTGAGGAGGCGCGACACGCAATCCCCGGATCGGTGTCAGAGACGATGTTGGAGAGGAGCGAAGGAAAGGTGCTGCACGTTGTAGGGGAGGATGAGGGTCAAGGACGCGCACCCGCCACCATTATGCCCCGTATTTTCTCTCGCGCGTCTGCAACCTCCTCGTATAATTTATCGGCCGCCATCGAGAGTGCCGAGCACGCCATCGCTTGATCCGCTCGAAGTGGCGGCGGCGGCTCCGTTACTGCACACGCGAAGAGGAGAACCACACTTTCTTTTTTTTTAACCAATAGCGCGACGACTCGACAGAACTACGAAATACTCAGGGTTATAGAGATAATCTAGCCAGTTCGAAGCACGATTTGTTAGCTCGCGAAAAGCTGCAGTCGAGTGTCGCCGACAGGTATATCGTTTCAGTTGGCGACAGAGCTCAGAAATTCGCAGAGGCGGTCTATGGCGAATCTGAGTTTGTCGCTGGTTTGTAGAGCTGATGTACTGAGAGACTGACCAAAAGTGCACGGGGAAGCAAACGGATCAAATCTTACGAGTGTTATGGATATACGCAGTGACGGTTAATCAGTGCTGGGACAAACGCGATAATATTAGAATAACTTTCATAAGTAGAAAATTATATCCACTGGTTTTGCCCGAGAAACTATATACGAATTACACAGAGGTTAATCACGCGGCTCTGCCACAGAATTGTTTTGTGTTCTAGCTAAAAATTATTGTATAGTCCCCCTCTCATAATACTCCTACGTGGAGCCTGTGAGGTAGTTTGTAAGTAAAATAAATAAATAAATTATTAGGGAGTTCTAGAACACGGTATGCAAAGCTTTGCGTACGTAATCGCCTTGCGTTGTCGCCAATGCGCATGCGTTATACGCATGACTTTTGGGTACGCACGCTACCTTTCGAAAATAGCGCGCGTTCCCAAAGAACCCAAAGTTCAGGTATCTAAGTCTAAGGCTCTTTCTCGTCAAAAGCATAAATAATGCACGAAGTTCTGGTCCTTCTAGACTGGTTAACATCACTGTCTTCCCTTTTTCTCCTGTTTCTTCCTTCACTGGTCGACACATTAACGTTCACCGCTGTATCTGGTCGCTAACGGTGTTCCGACATAGACTTCTTGGAGTGGTTGGCATTAATGTTTGGGCCACGCACTGCATGGTCTCATCACCAAATGCTGCGCCAGAACTGTGCACTGCTGATGCATGGTCTGTCATGTTTCGTCCTTTGCAACTTGCGTATTCAAACCTCTTCTATTTATATCATAACTTCAAGGATGGCAATAACAAAAAAAAATACGATCTCGTTTTCAGAAATATAAGTTGAGAGACCGATCTCGAACGTGAGGAATAAAAAAAAAAGAAAACTCGTGGGCACGATTTTTGTTTGTTAGAATATGCGGAAGCGATTTTCACAAAGCTTCAGAACGTATTTGCAGCATATATGTTTTGTAACCTTCCCATTATGCCACGATGCAAATTTTAGAGCGTGTAATTCTGTACAAATACCGCTATGAACGAAAGCAAGTTCGTATACACTCCAGTTTTACAAGAATACAACACCAAATTCTTCCAGAAAGTTGGCGACTGAAGAGGCAACTGACCTAGGTCCAAGAAAAACGCACTGTCCGAACAGCAAACGCGAAACTCTGGGAAGTCGAAATTGAGTACGAAGAAACGTCGACTTTGCGTTCAGCTGTGCTTGGATCATCATCATCAGCTTGACTACGCCCACTGCAGGGCAAATGCCTCTACCATGTACCGCCAATCAACCCGGACCTGTGCTTGCTGCTGCCACGTTATACCCGCAAACTTCTTAACCTAAACTGCCCACCAAACTTTCTGTCTCCCCCTCGCGCGTTTGCCTTCTCTTGGAGTCCAGTCAGTTACCGTTAGTGACCAGCGGTTATACTGCCAACGCGCTACGTGCCCTGCCCATGTCCATTTCTTCTTGATTTCGACCATGCTGTCCTTAACACCCATTTCTACTTGTAAAAGAAGCCCAAATACATGTTCCGGAAAAAACAGCCACCAGCGACCGAAATATGGCGTTACAAGGCGTCTGGGAGCATTTTTTCTTTCTTGTCGCAAAAATGTTCGACTCCCCTTTTTTATGTTACAAGTTAAGAGGAAGACCGCCTTCGCTATCGTAACAACCAGCACGGTCTGCAGACATCGTAACCCCCCCCTCCCCTTTTTTTTCTTAAAAATTACAACGCTATTGACCACTGTTAAGGATCTTCCATAGCCTCACGCGGGGTCCCCAAACGAAAGAACCCCAACCGAAAGCCCGAAAGTTTCTCCCCCTGGTCTCCGAGTTCTCCCAGCGCCGGCCACTCGCTCACCGTGTGGTATTTCTGTTTGCTTCATTTGTACTTGTCGAAGGTCACTTGGCGCGGTCCAGATGCCTTTCCAGGAAAGCACCACAACCCCGTCGCGCCGTTAGTGCCGGGCCTGTGAGGGTGGTGTGGTGTACGGTTACATCGACAGGAGGGACGAACTGCGTGCCTGCGTGGGGGGGCTGCGACAGTGGCTCAGAAGACCCAGTTGAAAGCGCACGTGCATTCTAAAGCAGAGACTTTTCGAGCAACGAACGAAGAAGCAAGTCGCAAGACAGTTGTATATAAATGTAAAATAAACTTCTTGTTTCTAATTATAATCGAAGCTTTCATAACAACCACAAAGCAACACCGCACGTTGAATACAGTGGCTTCCCCACATGCAAAGTGATAGAACACAAAGAAATACTCGTTCGCAACGTCAAAAATTCTCACGTATCAGCGCTACCCATCCAACTTGCAATACAAAACCGCGAGATCTTCCCCGAAGAATGACTTTACAATCAGCGCCATTCATTCTAACCACGTCGACGTCGCTTCCGCCTGACCCTGACGCGCCGCGGCTTCTCTTATCGCGCTCTGAGATCGCAGATAGCCGCTTCCGGCTCGCGCATATTTGTAAACCCATGGTCGCGCCAACAGCCGGTCAAAATTCGCGCCGCGTTTGGAAGGAAACACACCCAGTTCCCACGCCCCTCACCGCATCCCATGCCCACTCCCCTCCATCAGCCTCGACTCACGGCCACCATCGCGGCTCTCATCACCATTGCCCCTTCCCCCCACGGCGACCATAACGGTCTCCAATACAAAATTTCAAGAAACTTCTTCATTTTCAGGCGCCGCGCTCCGCGCGCAACCGCGTCTCCCGGGATCGCCGCGACACGACTTCCTGCGATCGTTGGGGGAGATAAGTGGTTACATAGTATACGGGAGGGCAGTTCGCAATGTCACTGCGGCGCATTTATTATTTGCCTTTTGTCCTGCGGACAGGAAGTGCTCGTAGATGCGGCAGTGAAAGCACGGCGAAGACACATGACACTGTGGGAACAAGGACGGCGTATTGTACGTGCACCGGGCGGTAAACGTATGTAAACGATGTATATCTGAGACCCGCGGTTTTCACGAGAAAATAAAGCAGTGACTGCAATACTGTAAGCAGACAAAGAAACCAGGTTCGGGCTTTGCAAGGAATGAATGCAGCATAATGAAGCGAATAGCGAAATCTATAGGACGGGCTATGGCTTGAGCGCAACCAACGCCAGTAGACAAATATGAGTGCGCACGGGGCACAAGACGAGCTGGTATGACGTCATTTTATGAAGCCTTTGCGGTGAGGCTTCACGCAACGATGAGATCACTGCATTTTGACCAAATCGCTACAAGATATTAAATATGAAATTATGACGTGGCACATGGGCTCAGCTAAACGAAGCACGCACTGCTTTTAGTTCCGGTATATCGTTCCACTGTCGCAGCTTTTTCTTCACTTTTTTTTCCTGGTGAAGATATATCGCAACCGTACCTTACTCACGCTCCAAGGCGCCTCACTTTTATTCCGTGACGCTTAAAATATCGTGACGTTTAATAAACCACAGAGAAATAACCAACATCCTTCCAATGTCCGCAGCAGTAACACATTGCGAAAAACACAACATTGCAATCCGTTTCAGCGAGCCTGTCATTACTAGCAATGCATCAATTGAGAAAGAATGGAACGGAGATTGGAGACGACCCTAATCGTTCACTTAAATGTCCCTCTCTCTTTTTACTCCCTTATTCCCCTCTCCCCAAGTGTAGGGTAGCAAACTGGACGTAGTCTGGTTTAACCTCCCTACCTTTCCCTATATTCCTTTTCTTTCGCTCTCTCTCTCTATGCTAGTGACACTGGCACCTCGGCGTTCGTGTGCTCTGGTGTATTCCTTCGGCTAACCTTGTGTTTCATCGCACTGGCGAAGTGGATCACAGAGGTCACGTAGAAAGAAGCGCATGGTTCAGATCTTCTCCGCCAGGTGCCACGACGATCCTTGCTGCTCTAGGGCGCCTCGATGGCCAGCGTCTCTTCGTCCAGGGTGGTAACAGCGTACACTGTTTGATCCAATTTGGCAACACCGCACAACCCGATAGCTCCACTGTTTGACCCAACATGGCGGCGGCGCGGTCAATGCATTTCGCCGCTCTGTTTGAAGGAATGCTGGCATCGAGGCGGTCTAAGCTGCTCACAATATAATAATTAATAATAATAATAATAATAATAATAATAATAATAATATTATTATTATTATTATTATTATTATTATTATTATTATTATTATTAATATTATATCTGGGGTTTTACGTGTTAAAACCACGATATGATTATGAGAGACGCCGTAGTGGAGGGCTCCGGAAATTTCGACCATCTGGTGTTCTTTAACGTGCACTGACATCGCACAGTACAGGGGACTCTACCATTTTGCCTCCTATCGAAATGCGACAGCCGCGGCCGGGATCAACCCGCGACCTTCGGGTCAGCAGCCGAGCACCATAGCCACTGTTCCACCGTGGCGGACGCTCACAAAAGAGGCGTCTTTCAATTCAAAAAAGCATTCGTTCAATTAACTCATTCAATTAATTTTCATTACTTATCCTCACAGTTAATTGTCGTTATCTTAATGAACTAGTGATCCGAAATCATACAGCATATATTCGAACATAACTCTTCACTTGAAACAGAACCACCGATTTCGTACCATTTTTATTTTTTTAATACACGTTTTTCTGAACATTCGGGAAACCGGAAGTATAAGTGCTCGAGCGATAGTGCTAGGATGAGAAACAAGAGTGCCACTCGTCGGTCGTGTCACTAAAAATATTCTCCGGCAAATACATCATAGCAGAAAAGCAAGATACGCGACGCGTCATAAAAGCGGGTCGCGCTTTGCTGAGCAAACGACGCCGAACTACAGGGCTCCGCTAGCGCGGGGTACACAGAAAAACTCGCGAAAGAGGCGAAAGCCATCGCGTCGCCGCACCGAAACCGCCCTCAATCTTTGGGACCCGAGGGCGGAGTGGCAGTATAAAGAAAACCGCGCGGTCATTAGCGCGTAATCCATTAGTCGCGGCGGCCGTGCTCAGCTTGCCGCGTACAACCATCCGAGTATATACATTACACACTCTCTCCATTTCCCATCCTTCTCCTCGAGCACACACACGACCGTTGAACACATCACGCACGGGACCCCGCCGGGGCGGCAAGGTCGCGGCACGCGCATGCGCCTACAACGATGTCGGCTGCACGAAATAGCGGCGTCTATGCTTGTGTATATCAACATTTGTAGACGCCAAGCATGTGCTACACTGCACACACACATAAATACACGCGCCTCGCACGCGTGCGGAGCATCCGCAAACACTCCCTCTTCCTCCTTTCCCTTCGACCTCCTCTCCTTCGTATCTCACCTCCCCCCAACCCTTTCACAAGCAGGCCAGGTGTTGTGCCGACTGGGAGTACACGAAAATTCGTGCCCGTGCGAGAGTTTTGCTGGTTATATAGCGTGTACAGCGGGAAAGCCTAGCACATGTTTGTTGTTTTACTGAGGTTCTCGTGGTTCTTATGCCCATGCAGCTGCTTCATTCCCTCTCAAACTGCAATCCCGAATCCAGTCTTCTCTGCGCGTCGTCCACGCTGCATGCATGATCGAATGGCGGCGACACATTCGCGGCGAGCGCGCATACATAGACAGCGAGTACGAGAAATGGCACACCAAAAACGAAAGGCGGGGTGCCATCCGATATACAGCCGATGTCCTGTGGAGGACTGTTGTGTTGGGACACAGTCCACGTATGCATAGCGAGAAATATTCAGCACTGCACGACACTCTGTTTCAACACGAAACACGGAAGAAGAGTGACTACAAACACATGAAACGCATTCGAAAGCATCGCGAATCGATTCATGCCGTTTCAACAGCCCCTTCGAAACAATTCTAGGCGTCGCGAGTAAAGAGGACAAAGCTGTCGCGGACAGACCCAGTTCGCAAACACTTCCATGATTCGCATATATGCATCTTGAAGAGCGACGCGTCTGACAGTGGCGAGTACCGGTTTAGCGTCGTGAATTGTACTGTTGCGCGTGGTTCTTGCCATGGCTGTGAAGTACAGCGTTTGTGTATATTCTATATTGTAGGCATTCATATATATTTTCTCTCTATTGCACCATTATTCATCTGCATGAAACCGTCACCATCGTTTGACATTTTTCAGCTTTGGCACGCCATCACGTTCTTTTTGAATAAAACGTCGGCTCAGTTCTTGCTTTCCGATATTCATACATCATTCCATAATACTTGATAGCCCAAAACCTATTGTCACGCGTGTTATTTTGCTGTATTCAGTTTCCACCCACAAAGACTGTCAGCAATGCTCGGCGCAGACCACGCCTCAGTGTTCGAGAAGGTTCGCGGTTGTAGTAGATCGTTTTGTTAAGATTGCGCACAGGACGCGAACAGTCGAGCTTATTCCAGAGCTTGCGCAAACACCAGTGATAAGGCCGGAAAGTTCGATGGGTGATGTATAAAAGATGGCGCGTCCCAACGATGATGAGATTATCGACTGCCGACGCTCCGTTCGCCGCTGTCAGTGTACAGTGTGTGCTTGCTTGTAATTTGACTTTCCGTTACCCGGCCACAAGTTCGGCCAAATAAAGAGTTTCATTTTGGACATGGCGACTGCTTCCTTCGTCAAGGTCACGACCCCGTGACAATACAGTTGGTTTCTGCCATGAACCGCAATGCGTCGTAAAAAGTTGCATGGCGCTTAAAGCTACGCGACTGTAGCGCGAACGCAGGCGTGCTTTATTGGAGACACGCGATAGCGGCGTTTAGACTTTCCTTGCATACGATTAACAAGCGCCCTATTTCTCGCGCGGACGTTGAGTTCGCGATGCACTAAGGAAATATGACGTAGCCGGTCGCACAGGGAGAGATCCCCATACGCTTGCCGCTTATCGTACGCGGTATAGTGGCTCTATCGGATGTACAATCTTACCCAAAATGAAGCTCCTAGTTTTTATTTAGTTTTTTTTTCTCATTCCGAATATCACATGCCCACTCGTCGTCGGGGCACGTAATTGCCTTTCTTTCTAAATTATAGCTACGAAATCGCCTTAGAACACGAAAGTAAATATCGGTGTGGGCGGGGTCATCTAACTACATAATTTATGTGAAGTAAACTATCCTGCAAACACGCGTGTTTTCCCCATAATCAGCTACCGCCGCGCCGTATGAGTTAGTACAAGGAAAGGTTCTAACCGTTTAACTGACACAAATTTCGATAAATTTTAGTGGCATTTAGGGAGGGGGCACATTCCTGGAAAGATCTGTTCGTGCGAATGCCTCATCTAAGTGATGCTCGTGCGAGTAATGCTATCGAGTACTTGACAAAACGACCAATCACGCGATCATTGAGCCAACGTTACGCAATATGCCTCATTTACAGAAAACGATCCTTTAATTTCTCTCTCAATACCGTCATCAACATCGAATAAAAATTAAAGTACTTAGCAATATGTATAGTTTCTTTCTCGCGTAAATGTGCTGAAGAGTCATTTCTCTATAAGCCCATTTTACGAAAGCTCGATGTACCGCCTCGCCCAGCAAAGACCTTACAACACAGGGTAACGTGTGTAGGCCACCTTCAATCACCGAGAAGGAAATATTACCTATATCGTGAGAAGAAATCCCACACATCGTTCTTGGCGCTTCACAAGCGAAAAAAAAAAAAGAAGGGAAAGGAAAGGAATGGTAGAACGAACGGAAAAAGAAAGCCGCTGTATAAATGCTTATGAACGATTTGCTGGCAATCTCGAAATGAAAGTCGGCCCACATGCTCAGCATCATCTCAATACAGTACTTTGCACGACTCGTAGTTAGATGGCACCCACGCGTTAGGTGCGCCCATGCTGGCCGGCCATTCAAGAAACGTGAACGTTCCAAAGCATAGCGACCAGCAAATGAGCCGATCAGGGAAGCAATAAGAAAATTGGGGGGACGGTCGATGCAGGGAAGCACTCATGGTATCGCCCTCCCGAAGTCTCTCATCTTCTACGAGACAATCCGTCGCACATGTGGGCACGCGTTGTACGTGCACGTTTGTATATACCTCCAAGTCCCGGTCGGCAGCGGCCTGGGGTCCGCAAATGACTGCGGGCGGCACAGAAGGAGCCGAGGTAAAAAGATGGAGAACAATGAACAGAGGTTCCCGCCTTCTCTGGACTGGGACGTCGTTAGCCTGGCCGCGGGCGGACCAGAAAGCTGCGAAACTTGCTAGGCGTTCGGGGCACTCCTTATATGTGTAAAGCATATCCCCGCCGAAGGGTCCTGCATAAAATCAACTCCCGCGGTGCCGGTTTCACCGCGGTGCTTATGCCGCGTACAAGAGGCGCGCCGGAAATGCAATTTGCGAGACAAACGATCGCGTTTCCCTCCACGCGATCGTCCGCCGCCACGCGTTCCCGATGGAAGAACGCGCAAGAGCGGACCAATCGATCCCTTAAGAGATTGCATCTGACCGCACAGGCAGCAGCGCACACAAGAGCACACACACTCCACAGAGACGACGGCGCGCATCTCTGCAGCCGAGCTGTCTGGGCCGCCCGCCTCCATCATCCCGTGCCGCGTTCCATTCATGCCTTTTCCTCGCCCTTATCTCTCGTCGTTCTTCTGCGTGTCTTTTTTCCCGGTTCGAAGCGGTGCAGTTCGGAACGAGGTCTGAAGCCGACGAGGCGAAGGCGAAGAGAGCGCGCCAATGGGGCACCATCATCATCCTGCATTGTGCGCGGGCACTCCGGCCTCCAAGATTCTCCTCAATTGAAGGATGCGTGCAGAGACTGCGACCGAGCGCAAGCGAAGACTAATGCGTGTCAAAGGAAGCGTGCATACTCTTCACAGTTCTTTGTGTATAGGGATGCCCGTTCGGATATACGCGGCTGCGATTTCATGAGATTCAAGTTTTCTAAGAAAAATGCAGGAGTCGGGGGGGAAGATGGAACTTAGTGATGAAAACTCGTAAACAGTGTGCTGGAGCCGACGTTTCGAGTAGCCGAAACGTCGAAACGTCGTCTGCTCCAGCACAACCCCTGTTTACGGATTTTCATCACAAGTTTGCTAAGACAAGCACAGAGACCAAGAGCGTAGCCAGAAATTTTTTTTTCGGGGTATGGAAGAGGTGGGCCACCCTTTATGTATGTTTGTGCGTTTGTATGTGTGAGTGGGTGTATATATACACATGCAAATTTGATTTTTTTTTTTTGGGGGGGGGGGGGGGGGGCGGTCCTGGCTACGCGAATGGTGCGGATATACAGAGCAGCGTGCAGAAGAATTTGTATGGTCGATGCTCGTCCTGCGCTTTCTTGTTCTACGTCGTCGTCCTTCAATGCTGCATCAACCATGCAAATAATCCAACTAGCTCAACTTTCCATTCTACTGCTGAATGATTCGCAGCGGTGTAATACGGCCACCTTCAAAGGACCACGTGCCGCGGCTCCGAGTCACCCGGCGCGGCCGCCGTGAAGAATGTGTTCCCATCAGACGCCAGGACCTACTCGAACTCTATAGGGTGGCGCAATACAAGCCGGGCCGGCAGGCAGCATCGCTCGCGCAATCTCCCCGCCGGCGGATGGTGCAAGGGCTGCAGGCTGCCGCCGAGGTGACGTGACGCATGGCCCCGTTGTTTGCAGTGCCACTCCGCGCTTTGTATACCCGGCACCACCAATGAAAATGGCTATCCATTGCACCACAGGCCCGCCACCACCAAAGTGCGCGAAAGACGCCTGCGGCACTGGCACTGCAGGCGATAACGAGTGCATTGCAACGTTATAGATAGCTCGCCAACGCGGCCCCAAAATACCTCTTCTGGCTGCCCGCGTAATGCCTGAAGGCGCTACCGGGGAAAAAAAAAAGTAGATAGACGCAAAGGATGATGTAAGTATTGAACCCTTCATTCGACAGAGAGAGCTAGGGGAGGGGGGGGGGGGGGGATAGTCAAGCTTTAGACGAGGGTGGCGATGCGGGCTTGTTGGTCTGTCATACTTCTTGGATGTGGGCGCTAGAAGACGAGGACGAAGGGAAGAAGGACACACACACTGGCGCTACTGACAACAAAGCTTTAGCTTCCTTCATTCCTTTCTAGGCGTTTTATTTGTCCTCGCGCTGAACCCCGAGAGCCCCTTCGATTTGCCCCTACTCTTTATTTTGTCCCCAGCTTGTGTGTGCACGGCTAAACTCACACAAACAGGTCCGATCGTCGGCTTTTGCAGGAGCACGCGCATGCCAACGCGTACGTACTCTTGGAGGCGATTTCGAGAGATAAATGATCAAACAACTTTCTTGACAAGCCACACAAGCAAGCATCTAGGACAAGTTCAGGGGCCTCGCAACGAAAGGTCGATGTGCAGAGCGCACCGTCGAAAAAAAAAAAGAAGAAAAAAGGAGAGAAAAAAAGAAGTAATAACGGAGAGAAACGCACACGCGAAGTGAAGTCCCGGCTTAATAGCTGCAGGCCTGGGTGGAGTCCACCCGGGACCACCTTGAAGCAGCGCGCTTGAAGATACGCGCGTTTACACTGGCACGGTTGAGGGACGCATTCAAAAGAGTGCTATGATTGCTGCGAGGTTAGACGCTGTCATGGCAACACAATGGAAACAGCCGATCACGCAGGTCGCCGGCCGCTAGTTGAATTTGCCAGCGAACAATTGCTGACTTCGTGTCACGAATTTAGTTTCCGGCTTTTTCTTCCCGGCCTTATCCTTTTCCATCGGCGTGCGATGTATATGGAAAACCAGAAGTCTGCACACTCCTCTCCTTTCATTTCCTCTGCATGTTTCCACGTGCCGCGCTTGAACGTACTTTGCTTCCCGTTTTCTTCGTATTCACTCTGAACTAAGAACGACAAGAAGCCAACGCGGCATCGTAATACAGGCGGGGCCATACAACCCCGCTAGCCTCTCCTCCCCGTAAAACAGCGCGCAATACACCACGGAAGGGTCGCATGAATTCTTTAGTCGGGCGTGAAAAATGACGGCTGCCTCGAGTGCATAAATATTTCGCGAAATAATTATGCGTCAGCGAAAACGCGCGCGAGTGCGAAGTGAAAAGCGCCACCGCTATCTGTACAGGGGTCCCCGGTGAATCGTCCCGCGGTGTTCCATTTCCGCCCGCGAAGCTGTCTTCTCTCTCAGCTGGCTGCGCTCTTCTGATGATTTACGACGCGCGAAGCTCCTCTCTGTGTGCACGAGAGCTGAGGCACCCCACCCGTGCGCACGCGTAACAAAGGAGTTCGTTCATTGATTCTCATTTTGCTTGAAATAAAGTTCGGTGAGGGCGGATGGAAAACTGAAAAGCAAGGAAGATCCTGCTAGTACCGGGTTATTGGCGTAAATTAACTAATTAATAACTTCATAATTAAATCGACTGACTGTTCGTTTGTACCATAATGGGATGCATGGACGTCTCTGCAATGTCAATGCAATCGCGAGAAAATTATAATAGCGAAAGTCAACAGTATATTTATACGATGAGTTTCCTGCTCGTGCATGAATACATAGAGACGCGTGGGAAAGCATGCCACAACATCACTAATGATTTTCGCGTACTCCCCATTACCATTTCTTTCTTTCTTTCTTTCTTTCTTTCTTTCTTTCTTTCTTTCTTTCTTTCTTTCTTTCTTTCTTTCTTTCTTTCTTTCTTTCTTTCTTTCTTTCTTTCTTTCTTTCTTTCTTTCTTTCTTTCTTTCTTTCTTTCTTTCTTTCTTTCTTTCTTTCTTTCTTTCTTTCTTTCTTTCTTTCTTTCTTTCTTTCTTTCAGACGCCAACCTCCTGATATGTTTACAAGTCCGGCGCTCTGTATATAAAGTCTAATAAGGTAAACTTCTTGTCAAGATAATTGAGCGTCTTGATCCAGGCAACAGCGCTAAAAAACTAACACAGAGCACAGGCACGTGCAGCGTGTTCGTGCCTCTACACAGACAGAGCAAGAGGCGCGAACAGCACACCACACGTGCCTCTGCTTGGTCTTCGTTTTTCCGCGCTCTTCCCTGGATCAAGCTGCATATAAAGTTCAGCGCACTAGTTCGGAGACCGCGACAACAGCGAGAAGCAGCGTGCAAGGCAGGGACCAACGAAAACAACCTCCTAGAAGCACGCTCTCGCACTCTATATGTCTGGAGGGCATCGGCCAAGACAGTGTGTAGCAAGCCGAACTTCCAGCTGCTTTATCCTACCCTCACGCAGTTAGCGAGAGCGGCGAGCGTAAATGCTGCTCTTCGCGGGCATGCACGCAGGGCACGTTCGTTCTTCGCCCCGAGGCCTCCACTCAATGCATGCGGGCCACATCCGAGTTTGTTCAGTGAAGAGAGAAGTGCGGAGAAAACGATGTTTGCTTGAAAGCTGTCGGCGCGCCTCCGGAGGTCCCATAGCGTATGCAAGCAGGCGGTGTGCGGAGTCAGCGATTTTTGGAGTAAGAGAAAGGATGATGTATACAACGCGTGCTTCTTTCTTTCTGTTCGTGCAGAAAGAAAGAAGCACGTGTTGTATACAGCAGAGCTGCCGCGTTGTGTCTGAAAGTGCGGCGGCGGCTCCGTACAACAGCGAGACGACGTAATCCGATTTACCGCGCCAATGCTTCCTTATTCACCTCTGCGTAAAACACAGTGGGACGAGCTCCAAGAAGTGAGCCTCGGGCTAAATCGCTTTCTTCGCTTTATTTCTTCAACGAGGACCGCCTTTTCTATAGGCGCGCCTCCTCAAGTCTATCGATCGACAGAAAGGGCAGCGGACAAAAAAAATAAATAAATAAATAAAAAATAAAAAGGAATATGCGACATAGAAGGAGCTGGTGCCCAACCTAGCGGCTTCAAGATGGCAACAAGATCAGTGTTTCGTTTCTCAAAATGGCAGCCGCTTTCGCCAGCTCTCTAAGAGGCCGTTATATCGTCGTATGTGCGGAATTATAGAAACTACCGCGACATAACACAAGGACGAAAGATAGAGCATGTGGACTGCGCACTACCATTTGTCGTTTGCTCAAATCGCCGTTCCCAATTTGCTGTGGATTATACGCCCTACATACTGCATCGGCTTCTTACAGTAATTTCAAGTCTTCGTGGCATCAACAGAGGCTTTACTATATGCACGCCAAGACTTCTCAGAAAACAGGAAGTTGTATGTCGGATTTTATTTGCAATGGCCGTTGGGGCGTGATGCGTTTGTTATACGCTTGGCGGTCAGAACAAATAGCCTACGGCGCAAAGTATTTTCCCCTCCGCTGTCTCTTTACCGACATATTCCACGGTAGTTGAGAAGAATAAAAAAATCACCGCCCAAGCACTCCGTACAAATGGTTAACCAGCGAAGCTGAAATGTGCGGCCCCGGTGTTTAGCAGTAGGTTCAAGCCGACACTGCACTGAAGCCTTCCACAATTATCGTTGCCAGGTTGTGGTCGAACCACAGGCGGTCACAGACGTCGCAGCCGAAGCCAAAGTGCCGCTGGAGAAACTCTCGCCGAAAGCGGGCGTTCGCCCCGGCGAACGCGCTCCCGCAATCATCACGTCGACGCTGTTCTGCCCGCAACGCCGCTTCTTCGGCGCGCTGTTGCTGCAAGCGTTTGACATCACGACCTAACTCGGCGGCGTGGTCTGTAGGATCCGCCCGCCACTGGCGCTTGCAATCCCGTTCGCGATTTAGCGCGGCTTGGAAGGCTGCCGGATCGTCGGGTACTCAGTTGCTGCCGGCACTCGGCCTCGCGGGCCTGTTCTTGTGCCCGGACTGCAGCATTGGCCCGGCGAATGCGAGCTCCCTCACGTTTCCACTGTCGGCGCTCTTCTAAAGTTGTCCGCTGTTCGGGAGTTCGTAGTATCCGTGGCTTACCCATGTGGAAGCTCTCAGTCGAAACTGATGCGCGCGTGCTCGGCGCCACGGCCGCAACGGAATGGACGACGTCACTCACGGCCTCAGTCAATGGCGCGCGAGCTTGGGTACGACGCTCAGAACGACGTAACTGATAGCACAGCCAATGGAGACCGCTCGTGACACAGATGCCGAGCGGTTTTTCGTTTCTCCTAGCCATATACAGCTTTCGCTGTAAAAGTACATGCAGGCTTATTTGCATACAAAACACCGTTCGCAGTGAAGCTATATACCAAAGACAACTCGGATCATGGCTTGCCGCCCGATAGCCAGCCGCCCATTCCTCAAGAAAAACGTGTCCAAGCCGCCTTAGCTCGACGAAATTCCTTTTTAGCTTCGCTCCCGCCTCGCAACGACACAAAACGAGGAATTCACGCCCGACTACGTCGAGGACGACAAGCGAGGGTCGGTTGCTCGTCGGCATCATTAACGCAGCGACGTGACGTCGGCCAGCGACGAAATCTCTCACGTACTCGACAATCAAACACCCTCTATCTCTGCAGCTTTCCCTCCAATCCTTCCTCCACCTCATGGCCTTTACAATAACGTATTAGCTTTTGGCCTCCTTCATTAACTATAAGGTTGGCCGCAATTCCCGTCGTGTCACAGCCCTCAAGTACACGCGCCGCCCTATGACGCTATCAGTTGCAGCGCCGGTCACGAGCAGGGCCCGCCTATGGGCTGCTACATTATTATATATATTTTTTAATTGCGACATGGACTTGACACGCCGGATTATGCGCACAGCCGCAAGAAAAAGGAAAATACCCCCAAATGTGCACATACACGCACACACCGCAGTTCCGTTAGCGGCACGATGCTGCGGCCCGCCCGCAGCTAACGACGACACAGCACGAGGACGGGATGGGGCCCTCGATTAACCCGAGCGCACAAAACAGACGCGCGCCTCTCTCGGGCGATCGCTTCTTGTCGGCGCAGCCATTTAGCAAACTGCGTTCCTCTCTCGAATCCTCCCCCTCGCACAATCTTAGTGTGCAGCACTCTCCCCCATGCTTCGACATGTTTTGTCATTAGGCACTGTCTTTTGCTTTACCACGTTTAGGCGTGCGCTTAGACCGCATACCTCTCTATATATGTACGTTGCCTTGCCTGATGTTCTCGTCGCGTTCATTTCTTTTTTTAGTTCGTGTACATCGTGTAACCGCGCGTGCGTCGGAACGAAAATGAAGCGAGTGCTCGGACGGCCGGTCACGTTCTGCCGACGACAAGCTCTTTGTCGCCCAGGCCGTGGCGAGGATTGAGCGGCTTCACCGCTGCCGCGAACCGATATTATTTATGTACACAGGACAGGCTGCCGAGCACAGCGGCAGTGCTCGATCACAACGCCCTCACTGGCTCTGGGCAAATGAAAGTAGCAGACGCGGTCACCAAGGCGCAGAAACGATCACACAGGCATAGTATACTTGTGCCCTGGAAGCGATTTCCCCATGCACTGCTAACATACACGAATTTCAAGAATCAGGTGAACTGTTCCTAACGCTTTGTTGGCGGAAGCTCTGTGGGGCTGCCCCCCAACGCATCCTATAACTCTATGCCTGAACCGTAAGCCGCGAACGCGCTGCCCTTCTCTCGCCTGTTCTCTCATCCTTTTTCGTACCGTGGTCAGTGCCTATCACGGCGTTTCCTTGCAAACACACACAGCTCTCGCGGTTGACTCCGAGCGGCAGGTAACTTCATGTCACTTAACTAAGCGGTACGGTGGTGAGCGCTACCCCTGTGGCGCCTGGTCGCAACACGCTACAGGAGGCGTATACCCTCAGCGATCGGCTCTGGCAGGAAGCTCTATACATGGAAAAGAGAACGACGTTCCAGGTTAGAGAAGCCGCTGTTGCCCGCAAGCTGCTCGACCCAAAAAAGTGCAAGACTGATGCAAGTCCAGACAACCACGCCATATATCCCAACATTCATAAAGTATGTCGCCTACCATGCGCACCCCCCGCGTGCCTTAGACGTTTGTGTAACTTTTGGAAGGTAACAGTTTGCTTGGTTATGACGAGAGATCGTCTCGAAAAGCACAGAACTTGTCCTACGCACAAGGTGCGTTCGTCCACCAAAAGGCGTTCCGACACCCGCCATTCGTGCTAGACAACTCCTTGGCAGGACAACCTCTCCGACGCCGGCAATAGTGTTGCCCAACAGCGGTAACAGCCGACGGTAAGAAAATCACGCTCTTCGGGCGAACTATATATTTTGACGCGAAGACTTCCCTACCCCCTTCCTATTGCCATGAAAGCATATAACACGCCACTCGTACGATACGAACACCGAGGCACACAAACACAGCCGCACGCGCTGGCTCTTTTTAGTACTACTTCGAAGCTATCGCCAAAGCACCGCAGACACAAACTAACGAAGCTAGAAGCAACCGCGCGCATCCTAAGCGAGTCTCAATATAAGGGAAGTCCGAAGGCTTCAATTCAAACGAAACGTCGCCGGAAGTGCACGTTCTGGGGGCATCAATTACCAAGATGCGATGGGTAATCTGCCCAGGGATCTACGCAACGACGAATTCAGATACGTGTGTGTGCAAAGTGTGTGTGTGCAAAGTGTGTGCAGACAAAGAGAAGCCCGGACCACGATGATGCCACACTGTAAACAGCGGAGCCGACGCGAATCCATTTCCCCTTCAATTTCGTCCGAGGCGAAGCGAAACGCTCAATCAGACACGTATTTTTGTCTCGATACGAGCGCGCTCTGTGTGTATAAAAGATGCACGGAGGTCGCCCCCGGCGCTAATCTGGGCGATGAACCGCTGCCCCGCATGGCAGACCAAATAACTTTTCAATAATCAACAGAAACGCATACCCTGGTACCACAGAACGGGGAGAAAACGATGTCCCGTTTCATTTTCTCCTCCCCGCCCGTCTCTTCCCTTCTCAATGACAGTCAGCGGCCGCAAAGCTGGCTTCGCCGCTTAGTTCCGTGCACTGGAACGTATAAAGAAGGCTAAGCTGGTCTGATTTATTGGAGGAAGTCTCGACACTGCCTGCCCTTGTTGATGATGAAACCTTCTATGTTAGCGCAGAGAAATATACTGAGTTCAGAAAGATCTTAAGTCAGAACGACAGTCCTAAAGTAAAATAATATACATTTGCATTAACTAGGTTGCAACGCCGATTCCTCAATATTTCGAGAAAAAAAAATGACTATTATCAACTTGAATCATCCTCCACAGTCTCAAAGGTTGTCTGTGTACACGTGTGTGACGAAGGTGGCGAGTGCGCCAGTGCTTACTGGCTCGCTCGGTAAACCCTGTCCAAATACCGCCCCGAAATGTTATACAATATTTTCATTTCGATGAAACGTCACGCAACTTTCCCGTTCGGGCGCATACCCGTAATTCTCGTCCTTGTGCCGTTCGCGACATAACTATATACGGCGGCTGTAACAATGACTCTCCCGTCCACTGATATACCGTTAAATGAACACTTACCGGCAGGATACAAGTATCGACAACTATATATAGGCGCGTGTTTCGTGAGCTTACCGGCCTCCGTCATTGCACAAACCACGGATGGGTAACGGTATACGTGCGCACCATGAGCCGTCAGCCAGTAAACAAACAGCCGGAGCCATCGGCGTGCTGTAAAACAGGCTACGAAAGCGAACTTCGCGGAATATACGCAAATCCCTGCTCTTGCAGTGCATGCGATCGTTCGCCAATAACGCCCGTGCATATACCTCGAGACGGCAGTAGCAGCGTCGGTGCACTCGTATACACCGAAACACTCCCCGACACGATCGCAACTCCTGCAGAGCGAGCAGCGCATAAACTAAATGTTACGAAGCATCGCGATAACTTAAAGCACTCATTTTTAGATAGTAATATATATTATAGCTTATATTCTCGTTACACTGTAGCCAGCCGGTCTGAGAACTGGCTAACCTCCCTTTCCTTCATCCTCCTCCTCCTCCTATATTCTCGTTGAAGGCACGTAACAGAGGGGCTACGTCCACACAAGTTTCTGTTCGAGAATGTACCACGCTCGTGATGTAAAGCATCGCTGCACGAAACTTCCCGAAGCGGTATCCGCGTAGCGGTTGTCGTCGGTCCGCTCGTAATGACGTCTATGGCGCTATACAGCTAGCTAACCGCGCTCGGCGGCGATCGCTTTCTTCCCAATCCCCGCGCCCGCGATGGACGTACCGCCCCACTCATTTACTGACGGGCATGGCGGGCGCTCCCCCCTCTGAATCATCATCTGCCGTCGCCGCCGCGTACGCGAGACGAACACGACGCTGACATCGCTGGGCGGAGGGTGGATGAGCTGATCCTGCTCTTGCCTCTCTACGTGCTTGCGTGCGTTTGTGCGTGCGTACGCGCGTGTGTTCGGGAATATCGAGTGCGGCAGCGATCGCAAATGAGCACTGCGGTGTGCTACATGCAAGCTGGCAAACGAACAGAGGGGCTACAAACAAAATGGGACAACGACGGAATACATGCGATGACAAGACGTATATATTGTAAGGACGAAAAGCGAAACCGGCACTCGGGCGCACACGCGCTTAATCGGGGAAGACGAAAAAGACGAGGAGTCAGAGAATAGAACAGCCGGCCCGCAGTCAGGGCGTTGTCTCTTCTTCTCTACAATGGCGCAGTCGACGAAGACGAAGTGCTACGTCTACGAATCTTCGTCCATGGCAGTCAGCAACGTGAACCAGCAGTAAGTGCTGCTTGAGGACGGCGTCCAGGCCTCCTCGGCACCTGCTCGCCTGCCGCCACTGCCACCACCGTTCGGGGACGGCGTCTAGGCCTCCTCGACGGCTCCACACCACTGCAGTGACGCGGTGTTCACGACAAGGGACGCCGTCCACGCGTCCTAGACCATGGATCCAGCCGCCGTGAGTACCGGGACCGCCGCGCACTCCGCGAACCCCGCCCAGGGTTCGTCGGGCGTCTCGGCCGGCAACGGTGCGGAACACGAGCGTATACTCACGGAACTGTCTCGTCTACTCCACCGCGTGTCGTCGCTGAACTCCGGGTTCTCGCCTGCCGCTTCACCATCGTCGGCTGTTTGGGCAGTGCCGGTGTTCCGCGGCTTCCAAGACGACGTTTTCCTGTGGGTCGAGACCATTAATTCTCTCGGCAGCCTCCTTGCCTGGCCGGAATATCGCAAGTGGCTAATTGCCATCGACCACCTTCGCGATGCCGCCAAGGCATGGCATGCCTACGAGGGCGTCAGGCAGGGGTCCTGGTCTGAATGGTGTGCGAAGTTAACCAGTCTATTTCGTCCCCTTTCGCATGCCTGTGACCCCCTGACCACCGATCGAGCCTCTACCACGCACCTCGACAGTGCAGCTCAGGTGACCACGAGTCTGCCCTCCATTGGCGATCGAGCTCACGTGGGGCACCCCCTTGATGGCCCATCGGTGCCGTGGAGCCCCACGACAGAGACCTTATCTGGCTTCTCTACAAAAGACGCCGGAAGCATGTCCTGCACTCCATTGCTGGTGACCGCCTCTGCGCCGGTACACGGCGCCGCAACAGCACTGAGAGAGGCCGAGATCAGTCCTTGTCCAACGCAGTTGGAGGAGCCGGCCTCAGATTCACCTTCGCTAGGGCCCACACAGACACCAGCTCCTCTCGTGCTTGACGCGCCGACAGTGAAGGCGCGAGGAGAGTCCAAGGCAGCCATCGCTGAGCTCGATGAATTTCATGAAGGAGACAACCTCGGCGCTGCACATACCCGCAGCAGCCACCACAACGAGAGCAACGCAGAAGGCCGCGGAGCAGACAACACCAGCCGCGAGCAGGGTTTTCCGCCAAGGATCCCGAATTCTGCGACGTTGCCAGAGACCACGACCACCTTCGCGCAGGTGCCAGCACCTCTCGTGCCCGGCCCGCCTTTCGCGAAGGTACCGGAAGAGCCCATTGCACACACCACTGTGCTCGCCGACCCACCGGAGCCGCTTCCGCTGCTTCGAGGGCATTCCTTGACCGGATGTGCACCCGATCACCTCGGGTCGAGCGACAAGGTTTTCCGGAACAAGTATAAGAATGTTGCCCTGTCCCTCATCCCAGAGACTTTTGACATGCCATCTTCTATACCAAAGAAGCCAGCGCTAGAACGGCCAGCCATGGCACCCGGTGTGCCTTCTCGGATGCTTTTACGGCAACCTTCAGGCGTGCAACGTCCGCTGCTGAATCCGCGACACCGCCACAAAAAGTTCCTGTGCCGCCGACACCGACCACAGCGATGGAGCCAGCCTCGACCTCCAGATCTTCTGACAGATTCCCGACCACAGCGATGCAGCCAGTGTCGCCCCCCAGAATGTTCGGCAGCTCAGCAAGACAAGTCGCGGCTTACAGAAGACCCACCACCGCGCCACAGTCAATGCCGACCGCCAGAGACAATTTTGCTGACGATGGCACTTCAGGGTCTAGGGCCTGTGGGCCTGCAACGGCCAACGCTAAACAGCCAGTGTCGTCCACCCGAGAACATTTCGGCAGCTCCCCATGCAACGTCGCAGCGTGGCCGAGTGTAAGGACGAAAAGCGAAACCGGCACTCGGGCGCACACGCGCGCTTAATCGGGGAAGACGAAAAAGACGAGGAGTCAGAGAATAGAACAGCCGGCCCGCAGTCAGGGCGTTGTCTCTTCTTCTCTACAATATATATAAAGCAGGCGACATTTTTAGCGTAGATGAACGAGACATCAGGGGAACGGCTAGACAGATAGGTTAAGAAGGGCTGGGCCACTATAGTCGCGTAAAACGCGAGCGCTGCAGGTTACACGAAATTCACCTGACGTCATACGACAATAAACGGAGGGGGAGGGAGGGGGGGGGGCAGTACAAAGGGGGGAGAAACGAGGTGGGGCCCGCATTACGTGTGCGGCTATAAACAAGGCCTTGCCAATACCAGCTGTCGTGAATGGGATGAACGCGACGGGGTGCACGCGCTGACCTACGGAGAACGCGTTACGCGTCCTCTTCAGAAGTTTTAAGAATGGGGGGACATGGGGGGATATGCGAGGTCGTCGGCCAGTGATGTCGCCCCACTCGAAAGCGAACAATCCGAAAAAGATAAAGCCATCATGTCAACAAAAAAACTCCAATTAGGGGACTCCGGAGAGGGGCTCGGCTTGAATTATCCGAGCATCAGAAAGAATTGAGACGCACGTGCTTTCTTATTTCACCTCATTTTCAACAAGGCACCAATTGGATGGTATACTCTCCTTTTCATTTAGTAAGCCGAATAAGTATTCCATTGAAGAATATGCAGATCAGCGAAAAAGAAAGAAAATCTGATAGAAAGGAAACAGAGAGCTTTGCCATAAGAGCCGAAAAAAAATTCGCCAGCTTAAGTGATAATCGTTATATTTCCTTATTCAAGTGAAATAACGCGACCGTAATGCACCCAACCCACTTACGCGTTCTCGCAAACGCGGGAAGTTGGTACGGACGGACACAGAGCGAAACTTGCATCTTGTATACGGATACATACGGGAGAGCGCGTGCCGAAGCCTTGCTCACGCATGCATGCGTGACCACGTGCGGCGGCCCGCCATATGCCGAGACCCCTCCACCAATCCGACTATACCCGACCCCAGCGCCAACTTACGTGTTTAGCCTAGGGGGAGAGTCACGATGCGCGCAGCGATGCGGCTGGCGCCACGCAGACTCCTGAATCACACACAGGGGCCGTTCAACGAACGCCGCCTTCCTTTCGGCCTCTGACCAAACAGCTAGGCCTCACGGGAAGGCACGAAACAATACGAATAAAACGACACGGACGCAGTGAGGCGGAATGGGCAACCGGTCGGCAATGAACCGCGTGCCCCTCCGTGATGAGAAACGAGCTGGCAACCTGGAACGAGAGACCTGGTCGAGCTTATCCCAAACGAATTCGGACGGCTTAGCGAGATGAGGGGGCCCCCCACGGAAGCGGGACTGCGCATGCGCGTTCGATGACCGTAAACAGCTTGAAGTCGATTCCGGAACGTGCGACGCCTGATTTCGAAGCCCGTGTTTATTTGGAACTGCGTGTGCGCGCGAAAGTTGCGCACGCCGGGAGCATAGTAATGACCGCGACGCGGAGTCGCAATCAACGTGTGACCCTTGCCATCGCAATCGAGTATCGCAGCACTCGCACCGCTTCACGATTCACACGCGTAAGCGAGAGCCGTCTCGTAAAATAGCCCTCCCCGGAATAAGTTTTATGCACAGGCACACGGTTGAGGGTGTGCAGGAAAAACAGGAACCAGGGTTAAGTAATATCTTTGAGCGCAAATAAACGACGCAGGACCAAGAAAGAGAAACACACCACAACTTGGTCCTGCGTCGTTCATTTACTCAAATTTTACTTAATCATGAGATACCAACTAGCCCACCTAGCTATATTGTTAGGAACCAGGGTCCGTATTCACAGGAACGTCTCGCACTAAAAATTTTCTTAAGGGAATATTTTAGCCAACAACGATGCGGGACATATCATTACCGAAGCCGGCTGACCAATGGGAAAACGCTTTTACGAAAGCGAAGTTTTGTAAATTCGGCCCCAGGCGGCCACATTGGACGGATAGGTGCAGTCGTTCCTCTCGAAAAAAAATCGAAAACGTTCGATACACAGCAATGCTAAAACAAATATATATAAACAAGCAAAACAAACAGTTTTGTAGCAGCCGCTCAATTCAGGGGGGGTAATGCCTCTCTGCAGTTGGTTAATAAAAATATAATAATATCTGGGGCTGTAAGTCCCAAAACCACGATATGATTATGAGAGACGCCGTAGTGGAGGGCCCCGGAAATTTCGACCATCTGGTCGCATGGTTCCTTTAACGTGCACTGAGATCGCACAGTACAAGGGCCTCTAGAATATCGCCTACATCAAAGTGTGACCGCCGCGGCCGAGATCGAACCCAGGACCTTCGGGTCAGCAGCCGAGCACCATAACCACTGCTCCACCACGGCGGACATTTTGTAGTTGGTTAGATGACCGAGCTGTATGAATATAAGTTTGGCGGAGAGCTACACTGCCACCAAACAATATTTCGTACGAGGAACTTATTTTTAATAGTACAGATACGTGTAATAGGCGTTAATAATCAGGGGCCAAATTAACAAACATTTCATGAGTGCTATTTGCTACTGCTTGGCTGTCTTCGATAATAAGAGGTCACGCATAGGAATTATCTAAAGTTATCTCTTACGAACAATACCTAGCGTGTAAGAGTTTCGTTATGAAAACGGTTCCTATTACTTTTTCTTGCAGTGACCGGGCTGCGCGCGACTCCTTCGCTTCCCACAGAGAGCGCGATTCGCATCTCGTCCCGTTAAAAGGCGTCATTCGCGCACGATCAAGGAAGCAGGCCGCAAACACGCGAGGATCACTATGCTGCAGCCAGTAAGGAGCCACAGGAGTCATCCCACTCACAGCAAGGGTGCTACCGCGCAACGATTCCTTTTAGATGTGAAGCATCTTATGGCGAAGCTCAATCCGGTGGTGGTGGTGGTGGTGGTGGTGTGCCGCGTGGCCCTCCCTTACTGCGCATGCGCAAACCCTTTCAAAAATAAAAATAAAAAAACCTCCTCTTTTCCTCTCTCTCCTCTAGGCATCCCTCCCCGCGGCAACCACACCCTCACTGCGCATGCGCCTCCCCTCCTCTCTCTCCTCTCCTACGTTCCCCCCCTCTCGCCTCGCGACGCCGACGCAGGCAGCGTCTGCTAGCGAGTTTCTTGGTTGAAAAAACCGACTGCTCGCGCTGCCCAACCGTTCACTGGCCACTCCCCGTATATATGGCAATGGATCTTGACCTGCAAGGTGGTGCCGGTGGGAGGATTTCTCCTGTGCGTTGTTGAACAATAAAAATTCGCAGCGTGCACGTTAACTAAAAGCGGACTGCGGGTCTCTGTGTCCAGTCGGTAGTCGTCTGTCTCTCATTGCCCATTAGCAGCGATTGGCATGTTCCAGTAGGAAACACCACTCCATCACTGCGTGCTTTGCGTTTCCCCAGTTTTCTCTCCTGCGCAACGCTGCGATTGAGCACCAGCGTCAACGCCGCCGCCAGTGTAAGCATTAGCGCCCGCTGCTTCACATCTACACATGGTTCCCTTTGGCGGGAGATGGTGTAATTTTTTTCTATTCCAATTCTTTTCCGCGTGACGTCGAAGCTTACGTCAGCAGTGGGCGGGAACACGTGACGCCGGCTCCCGTTGTGTGTAAACGTCATTCTGACATCATGCTTTTTTACGGCTGCTTGATGGACAGACGCTTCGACCAATCACAGACGGCTAATGGCGGCGAAAAGAATAGAAAAAGGAATAGAATCGTTCCGCGATAGCACCCCAGGAGCAGCTGCCCGCGCATGTAACGCTAGACATATACACCTCCGCGGTATATAGAAAGATGCCCGCAACGACCGTCACGACCGCGGCACCTTACAGGGACTGTGGGAAACTCGACGCGGAACGCTGTCTACTGACTATATATAGGCGAATAAGCCGTGAGCAAAGCACTAAGTATATAGAGAGCTGCTGTACAAAGATTCGCACCATCACTCGCACTGCCACAGCGGCGCGGCTGCGAGGCGCACTAATGGAGCCAACGTGACCGGAGTACAGAAACGGCACGCATCTGCTGCCCCGTTCACGCACCTTCCAAACCTCTTGACACTGGATTTTCGTTGCCATGATGGACGACGCTCGGATGTGCCATAATTGCGGGGCAGCTGGCGGGAGTAGGTTACAGTTGGTATATGTCTATACTTCAAGGAAGCAAGCCCGGCATTGATACAGTCTATATTGAGAATCACGTTAACGCGATAAACGAACAGTGCGGCCAGCTCCGTAGCAAGCAACCGGTATGAAGCCCAAGGGTTTGTATATCTGCTCATTTGATTTGGTCTAAAAGCGACCGCTTTGGCTCATACGCTCACGGCTCGATTTTTCAGTCACGCGTGCGACTGCAGTCGCAAACCTGTGAACCAGTCAGATGCGCAGGAACCGGGCGTCAGCTTATTTAAATGTCTCGCATAACGAAATTGTCAGGTAAGCGGACCAATTTTAAGCGACCTGATAAGGCAGGAAACGCTACTTCTGGGCAATCCCCATATAGAACAGCCGCATATACGTGGGACGCATACTTTAGGGCCTTATATGCATAGGCCGCATATATACAAAAGCCGCATGAGATAGCTAGGCCGTTTAATATTGGGCTGCATACGGTTTAGGCCGCTTACAGCGGGTCATTTATAAGCGTCGGAAACCTGACCAATTATCTCGCTTATATGCGTTGTTTTCAAGCCGGACCTGACAAATAGTGTACGAGACCAATGGCAGTGCAAGCCGACGCGATATCAGAGTGGCGGTGAGTAGCCCGCACTAAGGCCCCGAATCACTCCTCCGCCAGTCGCACGAGTCGGCAAACGGTCGCGCGACCGTTCGCAAGTGTGAATGAGGCCTTAGAGATCTCCGTTCGTAAGTGCATGCGCTTTACCATTGACCGGCGGCCTTCGATGTTAGTATATCGAGCATAGGAATTGGATGAACTCTTTTCTTACGGACAATACTGGCGTGGGATTCTTGTTAAACCCACCGGCTTTTCTAGTATCCCATAAATATTGCCAGCTGTAGGTAATACATTTCAGGCATTAAAGAAAAAAAAATGGTCACAGAGTGTGCCGAGTTTTTGTCTACGATAGAAGTACGCTCCCTCCCCCACATAACCACGGCGAAGCGTACTTCACGCAGATGTGTCCTATGCCTTTTCTTTCTTAAGTACATATCCGTGTTCATTTGCATGTCATTTACATAACGCAGCAGTGCGGATAGAGTTCCCAAAAACCCTGCCAAGCCGATAAATCGATGTAACCGCGTGCCAGACAAGAAATGGCGTTCCTGTTCGACAGCGCGCCGTGTGGTACATGCGACAACCACGTAAAAACGCGCGCGCGCGCGCGCACGCACGCACACGACCACCACCACGACCGGCTTCTGGGCGGAAAGCAAGAGAAAGAGAGGCGGCAAGCAACAAAACGAATCTGGTTCGTCGGTAAAGAGCGCACTTCATTATGAATCGGTTACTCCGAGTCCGTCCAGCCGCCAGTCGATGCGGGTCGAATGTCGGGCCGAAAAAGAGACCCGTAGTCGGGGAACTTTGCACTGTGCGCTATTTGTACGCCGCCGCCGCTGCCGCCCTCCGCCGGGACACGCAGGACGTGGAAAACGCATTTGCGCGCCTGTTCCAAAAACCGCACCGAAACATCTTTCCTCTCTGGCAGCAGGCTGTATATATAGATCTGCGCTATTCGTATCCTTCGGTGCAGAAACCGCGGCGCACACGCCTTCGAAGCGAACGAAGTTTTGCGGAAAAGGTTATTCGATTGCCAATAACGACTTCGCCTGTATTCGGAATAGTGCTTCTCGCGCAGACATCGCGGACACACCTACTGATGTACCCCTCTATGTCTCTTTCTCACTGTCTCTCTCTCTCTCTTTGGCTGTGTGAGTTCACTGCAGACAACATTATGTTACATAAAATGTTGTTGTCGCGATGCCGCTGACAAACGTAACTTGCCGCTTAGAGGTTAGTCTTGACCAAATAGAAAAGCGTACCCTGAAGTTACTTCTTTCAAAAGCTTTTCTAGAATGCCGATTAAGTGAAATAAATATAACGGCCTTGAAAGTCCTATTACTGCCAACGTGGCTCATTTGCTATCGCATACAAAATCCTTGAAAATGTGGCACCTTGACCGCTCATTTGTAACGCTATACAGTGTTCAATGACGAAACGCAAGAAAAAGTACGAGCGAGGTTCCATCAAAGACGCCAGAAAAGAATAAAATTGTGAATTACATACGCAACATGGATTTGAAGGTAGTCTGATAACCATGAAGAGACGAAAAGGGAACGCTGAAGAAAAAAATTACACCATCTCCCGCTAAAGGGAACCATGTGTAGATGTGAAGCAGCGGGCGCTAACGCTTACACTGGCGGTGGCGTTGACGCTGGCGCTCATCGCAGCGTTGCGCAGGAGAGAAAACTGGGGAGGCGCAAAGCACGCAGTGATGGAGTGGTGTTTGCTACTGGAACATGCCAATCGCTGCTAATGGGCAATGAGAGACAGAAGACTCCGACTGGACACAGAGACCCGCAGTGCACTTTTAGTTAACGCGCACGCTGCGAATTTTTATTGTTCAACAACGCACAGGAGAAATCTCCCACCGGCACCACATTGGAGGTCAAGATCCATTGCCATATATACGGGATGGACAGTGAACGGTTGTGCAGCGCGAGCAGTCGGTTTTTTCAACCAAGAAACTCGCTAGCAGACGCTGCCTGCGTTTGCGTCGTGTGGCGAGAGAGGGGGGGAGCGTAGGAGAGGAGAGAGAGGGGGGGACGCGCATGCGCAGTGGGGTGTGGACGCTGTGGGCAGGGATGCCTAGAGGAGAGAGGGGGGAGCGTAGGAGAGGTGAGAGAGGGGGGGGACGCGCATGCGCAGTGGGAGCGTGGGCAGGGATGCCTAGAGGAGACAGGGGGGGAGCATAGGAGGGGAGAGAGGAGGGGCGGCGCATGCGCAGTGAGGGTGTGGATGCCGCGGGGAGGGATGCCTAGAGGAGAGAGAGGGGGAGAGGAGGTTTTTTATTTTTATTTTTTTTTAAAGGGTTTGCGCATGCGCAGTAAGGGAGGTCACGCCGCACACCACCACCGGATTAAGCTTCGCCATAAGATGCTTCACATCTAAAATAGTGGGGAAAATAGACGTAATGAAAACAAGAATATAAATTGAGCTCACGATCGTGGACGCGGAACGTATTAGATCACTAATCACGTATCGGCAGCAGCTTTTTGTCCCTACATGATGCGAACTACATATAGGGCGGAAGACAGTTACACTGTTCCTTTCCTACTAGCAATATATCACAAAACTAAATCTGACTTGCACTCGCGTAAACGCGGTATAGCTTCGAGCCACAGCGGTACAACGAGCTAATTACAATAAAGGAAAGTGATGTCCACCGCGACAACAGGTGCGCGTGCACGCGAACGTTCGTTCCCAAACTCGTGTCCGGACGATCCACACACACGGGGGAGCGTCGCACAGCACGCGCTCGACATAATCACGCGCACGAGCGTGCATGCATTCGTGCAAAGCACGGAGCACGTTAACAGCATCGCGCGGCACACGACTTACGGCCCACACGCACCGCAGGACGCTCACGCACGCGCGACGCTTCGGTGCGGCAACAGCTAGTCAGCGCGATAAGCTGCATCGACCGGTGTTAAATTATATACACGAACTATGTCCTCGCCACATTAAATCGACGGCGCGGCCGCAGGAAGGGTCAACACCGCGTAGTGCGAATGCGGCAGGGGCTATCTGTAGTACTTAAACACGCGATGTGGCTGGCGTGTATGACGGGCTTCATTACGAGCTCGTCGTCGTGCTGTTGTCGCGGAAGCTTCGCTGTCCGTCACGCACCTTTTCTGGTCGGGCTGCGAATAACCGATGGCGGACAACGACCGGCACGCTATACCCGCAAAGCAGCTTTTTAAATGAGGAAGCTAGACATCCTTTTTGAGTATCAATACACTGTCGCCTGAAACATCCACGCGTAAAGGTCCTCTGTATACTACTATCTTTCTGGAAAAAAAAAATCGCTATTACTTCAGTATATAGAGCACATAAACGTCGGAAGCAAAAATAAAAACGGACGACTTTACCAGTCGGCGCTCAGTGATTGCTTTCGTGTCTCTGATACCCTCCCATAGCAACACTGGCGTAGCCAGTGGAGGGGGGGGGGATGTCGGACTGTCCCCCCTCCCCCCCCCCCTTCCTCCAAAAAAATTTTGGCTACGCACCTGCGCAGCGATGGTACTGATATGTGTTCAGATGATTGAAGAGGCCGAAATAGATTCCTCCCGACAAAGGCGACGTCGAACGATTTATCATGCAACCTAACAACTAGAGTGATCAGTGCTGTAATCAGTATTGTAACCATTTTTGCAATCAGTTTTGGAAACAGCCACTGTACTATATAGCCATCAATGCAATCATGCAGTGCTTCGTTCGCGCACAAATAATTTGCTAAAGGAGAGTTTCATTTTGTGAGCCAAATAATTATTTCTGCGTGCATGTGAGCGGAGGCAGACTCCTACATTGAGAGCGACGTCTCTTTTAGAGTGTTAAGTATTTGTTATTGACAAATAAAACACTTGATTTTCAACAGGTAAAGAAATAAGCACATAATAATATATTAAGCGGCACAGTACCGTTCAGCCTAAGTTCCATCGAAAGGATTCATGGTACCAGTTAAGCGGTGAGCAATGGAAAGTCCTGCGGCACAGCCAATGCTTACCTGCAAAAACAAGAAAACATACGTTAAAAAGGATCAAGAACAAAGGTTTTCACCGCACTTGTGTACAAAGACATGGAAACAAGAAACCAACTTTATGGTCTCATATAGAAACTACATGTTGCGAAAAGCGCCTGCGTCGTGTTAGCGAAGTTATTCATGCGTTCTTCACTTCAGGGTCTTGAACAAAGGGGACGTGGGACAGGCTTGCATTTCGCTCACGGGGTTGAGCCGCTAATGGCCAATACCAAACCCGAGCGGACTTTCAATTTCCGGGTGCGCAATGCCGCTACTACTCCCGGACAAAAAACTCAATAGTAACAAGCCTTCAAAATCCGCACAGGAGGTTAAACATCTTTACCAGGGAGCAGGTTACAGCAGTCTACTACTCAATTTTAGGTCACGCTGAAAGCTTTGTTAGTTGAACGTGAGGCTTTGTTGCAATGCATCGCTTATAATGATCAGTAATGATTTACAACGACAGGTGCTCGTGTGGTTCACGCATGGAAATAGGCGCTGCCGTTTTTGCGCAGTCGAGGCACGTTTGTTTGTTTTCCTTTTGCTAATAGGACACTCGTATTTAGGATATAGAGCGGCGCGCTTTGCGGATGTCACGTTATCTTCACTTTCGTCCCCCTCTGTGACCAAAGAGCAAAAAAATAATAAAACAAAAACAAAAGTGATAATCGTGATGATCTCCAGTCCCCCCTCAGACAGCATTCGCACATCGAGGCTCACGCCTTCTGCAGCTGCCCCGAATTATCCGTGCCACAAAAAGACCGACGGGCAACAACAACACAGACGCGGAATCGCGGGGCCCGGAACCCCAGGGTACATCACTTTCGCGTTCCACGCGGACTAGAGTCCAAAAATAAGGCTTTCCTGCCAAAACAAACCGATTTTCCCTCAACCCCCCAAAGCCTCGTCTCGTCTCAAAAGAGGAGGACCGCACTGTTTTGCGAACACACCCGACGCCACACAGACGCCTCTTCGCACTTCCGCCGTCGCCGCCCCTGTGTGTAGACGTGTGGAGGTTGGCGCTCGTTCGTGATTTCTCAGGGGTGCAAACGCACCCTCTGCGCATCAGTCGAGGCTTATCAAGCGTGTCGCTCTCTGCGGCTGCGCGAAAAAGCCAGAGCTGGGATCAACGAACCATCCGCAACCCCGCAGCAAGGATTCTCTCTGTATATAAGCGACCACAGACTCTCTCTCTAGAGGTATACAGTTCAGCTGGAAAGCAAGAAAGACTAAAAGGGAGGTGGGAAATCCGGGAGTAAACAACACTCAAGAAGGGAGGCGACAGCCAGCGGGGTTTAGACTCCTGTCAGTTTCCGGACAGGGAACGCGACGGTATATATAAATGCGCGCCGCTAAACACCGCCTCCCCCCTCCTCCTTGCGCGCCTCCTGCACGCATCACATGCGAGAGAAGGGGGCAGGCTCCGAAGCGTGGCTTCCATCTCAAACTGGAACGAAAAACTCGACGCGCGCGAGATCACGCCAAAGCGTCAGAAAACGTGCCAGTGTAAAGGTGACGCGCCAAGAAGAGGGATTTCTGTCTCGAGAAATCTCGTCGGCACCGATCCTTTTCTTTCTTACTTCAATTCCCCCCTTCACTCCTGGGAGAAGTGCTCATTCGACTGCGTGGATTAGGAAACGTCACGACCATATATAGGTAGAGGACAGCAAAAACGTGCCCGCAGGGCAGCATCGG
Source organism: Rhipicephalus appendiculatus (assembly GCA_030522465.1). NCBI lineage: Eukaryota > Metazoa > Arthropoda > Arachnida > Ixodida > Ixodidae > Rhipicephalus > Rhipicephalus appendiculatus. The sequence goes on along the minus strand of JALIZH010029584.1, from coordinate 137,774 downwards.
CGCTTCTCTCGCGAAATTCCGCGCGACGCGGGCGCTTTGGCGGCTGTGCGAATCCGTCTTTCTGTCGCCCGTGCGTCGGGCTTAATGAAAAGAAAGACGCGGCTGGCGCACAGAGGAGAGAACTACAGCGCTTCGGGCTCGGAGCCCCAATGAAGAGGATGGGCCTGTGCGCGTACAGACAGACGCACGTGCGCACGCATCACTTCACGGCTGTTATGCGAGGGGGGAACAAAGGAAGACCGGAGAGACACGGAGAGCCAATTAGACCATCCCCTCTGGGAGAGAAACCAGCACATGGAAAAAAAAGAAAAGAGAGAAAAAGTTCCTCTTGTTCTCTGAACCTCGGCGAAACTATCGGGCCAGCCGCGTAAATAAAGAATCTACGAACATCGTGAAAGGCCGAGAGAGTCCATACGCGGCAGGCTGACAAAGGACAAAAAAAAAAAAGCTAACGTTAAATATAGCGAGAGGAGACACTGGTGGGTGCTTATTAAGAGCCTTAGGGACGGCGCCGGCTAAAGGTGACGACGAAAAAGCTAAGTTGGAAGTGAGAAGAGGAGGCAGGTGCCGACTGAGAAGGCGAAGGACGACAAAGCAAAGGAGCGCCGGTCACGTGTGCGCTAAGACATCGAAACACACACACTGAACAAGAGTGAAATAGAGAGAGAAGGTGGGACGCGCACGAAATGAGAATAAGAACTCGCTCAAATGATGAAGACGACGGAAGGAAGGATGAAAGAGTGACGGAAAGTTCAGTCAGGGAGAGCCTCGGCGAACTCTCGCGGAACGAGGGACACTATTAGGGACAGGCCGCCAGGGGCTTCGCTTAGATTGATCACCGGGCGTGACGATGAAGTCAACGTTCGTTCGTAGCAGCGAGCCATGGACGGTGGTGTGAAGGGCCAGGCTAAAAGAACAAAGCCAGGCTGGCAAAAGGGCGGTGAGAAGAAGTCAGTGGCAATGAGTGCTTGTCACCCGAGCTCACTGTAGAACTTGGACGGAAATTAGTTCAAGAGATCGAACGAAAGTGGTCGCCTCCTCAGCAAGAGCACGCCTGCAGGGCAGCGGCAGAGCAGGAAGGAAAGAAAAGAGGGGGGGTGGGTATAGGTCACGTGAGGCAGGTTTTCGTCAATTTTCTCAATCGAAACTAATCTCGAAGTCTCCTCAGTTCCCTCGACGCTTCGTGAGAGGAGGTTACAGCCGCAGGAAAGGAAGCGATTTTTCTCCCGAATTAAGCGGCCTACTTTCTGGCACTTTTCAACTTAAAATAGGAAAAAAAAAGCAAAGTGGACGGAAGGGGCTAAAGCAAGCAACGAGCCAAATTCGTGATTGAAGGATACACATCAAATAGTTGGATAACAAACTGTAGGAACGATATAAATGGGCGACGAGTCGCCTAAAGGGTAACGGGGAGTTGTTCGATCCTGTTCCAATTCGCAGAAGCCTAAGTGGCCTGGAGTTCGAGTTCATTGCCTCGTAGGAAGTTAACGCGGGCGTTTATTTGATTCGCGCAGCAGATGATGTGGCATCGGATTCAATGCAGCGCCCAGCTACTGGGCAGAAGCTAATTATTTACTAGGAAAGACTGCCCCAGTAAATAAATTGCTAAGCATAGTGAACTATCGAAATTAAGCAACAATGTAAAATAAAACTTTACACCCTAGATTATGTACACGTATACAAACAGACATCTATGTTTGTAAAGCGAGCTTTTCCGCAATAAGCCTTTTGCCGAGGTGAAGCACGCTTTGGCGGAGATGCCACTGGGGAAATGCAGGGGGGTAATGTGTAAATACAATATACTGTAAGTTCTTTCGGGCAATGAAATCATGGTTCTTAACCATGTCTTCTCAGCGAGACAAATAATAAGTTCGCGGGGACCTCCACAGAAAAGTTCTCGCAAATTGTACGCCAGGATTTTCGGTTTCAGGATACACAGGGATGTAAGGAGGATGAATAATACAAGTACAGGAAGACACTAGATGATCAATGCTGGCCACTATGAAGCACCAGCGTGGTCACATAGAATCTTTTATGCATAAACAAAAAACGATCTGTGTCAATTCGGCTATGTATCCATCCGAGAACACTCATGTCCTGAGCGCTTAGTCTATTGATGAGCTCTGTTGTCTGGAATGTGAAAACTGCATCGATTTCTTGTATGAAACGGCTTATCACCTACACTGCTTTATCGATCCAGCCTGTCAGTCTTCGCGCACCGATCGGTAAAGACAACTAAATGGGTAATAATATGCTGCAGCACCTAATAAGTTACTGCATTATCCCATTCTGCGTGCGTGCGTGCGCGCGCGCGCGCGTGTGTGTGTGTGTGTGTGTGTTTGTGTGTGCGTGCGTGCGTGTGCGCGCGCGCGCGTGTGTGTGTGTGTGTGTGTGTGTGTGTGTGTGTGTGTGTGTGTGTGTGTGTGTGTGTGTGTGTGTGTGTGTGTGTGTGTGTGTGTGTGTGTGTGTGTGTGTGTGTGTGTGTGTGTGTGTGTGTGTGTGTGTGTGTGCGCGTGCGTGCGCGTGTGTGTACGCGTGCGTGCGTGCGTGCGTGCGTGCGCGCGCGCCATGCAGAATGCTGCCTGTAGCTGGCAAAGGCGCAGCGTCGGAATGACCGTAGCTTATCAATCACGCCACCGCCCAAGCTGCTGCCAACTGTGAATGGATCAGCATGTAATGCAGTTCATACGACAAACCAGTGTCCGCCTCGTTTATCAGGACATTAAGACTGCGACGAGTGAAAACGGTACACAAGCTCATAAAGCTAAGCATACTGCAGACGTCGAAAGAGGTGCTGCCTAATGCGAGGGAATATACACTGACACGCCGGCAGACGCCACCGCACTGGCAATGAAGCTGACGAAAGAGCCAACAAGCGTGAGGACCCGTTCGGGCGAGGTTCCGCAACGTCAGCGATCCGCAAAGGCGATCCATCGAGTGCAGCAGAACTCCACGTGCCACTGCGCCTACGGCTGCCCTCTCCTCTCTCCCATTGGCGCTAGAGCGAGGACTAAGTGGAGCGCAGCGCAGCCAATGTTTGCGACACAGCCTTTATCCGACCCCGGGTGACGTACTCCGGGCAACACTCGCATGCACGTACTGCGTGGCTGGTGTGAGACTGAAGCAGTCCTGCGGGTTCGTGTCACGTAAACTGACAGTATTAATTTTGCGTCAGCTACTAGATCGATCGAGGGCATTAAATTATCAATTCGCTGAATAGGACGCAAGTAAGCCAACGAGGCGAAAGGCAACAGTTCTCGAACAGACCTTTTTTCTTTCTCTCTCTTTTTTTTTCTTTTTTGACATCAAGATGTGCAGTACTGGGAAAGCAGAAATAAAAGAAAAAATACGCCACAGACCAGAACTCTGAGCACTCACACCATCTGACGGATCGGGTCGTTTTGTACACCACGGCAGAAAGCGCCGCAATCAGCGCAGTTTGGCAAAAATTGCGATCGTTTTCTGCGCGAGATGTGGTGGTGCTGACGGATTCAAAGTCGGCGCTACAACGACTGCATCGCCGCCTACCTCTAGAAAAGTTCACAAGGCAATCTCTGGCGCTCATTAAACACCTGATCGGCAAGAGCTTTAATGTAAGGTTTCAGTGGATCGCGTTCCACGTTGGAATTGAAGGCAATGAAAAGACTGATGCCCTTGCACGCGAAGCGTGAACCTGTGTTCTAAAAGTAAGAGCTCTTAAGACTTACCAGTACAACGAAAATGTAACATGCAATTACTTCAGGGCGATCCACAAGATTCCGCATTATGCGTGCGTAATCAACAGAGAGAGAGATAAAGAGAAGAGGAAGGCAGGGAGGTTAACCAGAAGGTAGTATCTGGTATGCTACCCTGCACTGGGGTTGGGAAACAGGGGGTTGAAAGAGAGAGAGAGAGAAAAAAAAAGAAAAAAAAACCGCAGCCGCACACACAAACACGAGAACGTTCCGCTTAGAGTCGTTCTGATAGGCCAGTAGATCGCAGGAAGCCTATTAGTGCTTGTAAGGCCTTCGTCTGCGATGTTAGGTCTGAACGATGACGTAATAGTCTTTCTTCAGATAGGGGCTGGTCGTCGATCTTGTTGAAGGCCTGACAAAGAGCTTGTCTCTGTGTGGCATATTCCGGACAGTCACACAGAACATGTCGAATTGTTTCTTCGTCGCCGCAATGTTCACAGGCGGCGGTGTCGGCCATGCCTATACGGAACGCATACGCCTGGGTAAACGCAACGCCGAGCCATAATCTACACAGGACGGTAGCGTCACCTCGACGAAGCTTTGGTGGAATTCTAAGGCTTAACGTGGGATCGAGGGAGTGCAATCGTGCATGCATGAAATGTGGCTCATTCCAATTTGATGTGGTGCAATGGCGAGCGAGCATGCGGAGCTTCCGAGCAGCGTCTGTCCTCGAAAGAGGTATCGACAGGTCGCGGTCCTCTGTATGGGCTGAACGGGCAGCTTGATCGGCCCGTTCATTACCGATGATGCCACAGTGACTAGGTAGCCATTGAAATGCAATGTGGTGTCCCTTCTCGGCTAGATGGTGTAACATCTCTGCAGTCTCAAATGTCAACTGTTCGTGTGGACCGCGGCGTAAAGGCGACAGTAGAGATTGCAGTGCCGCCTTGGAGTCGCAGAAAATCGTCCACCTTTTTCTCATATGGTCATTAATGAAAAGCAGCGCGGCGCGAAGCGCTGTGAGCTCTGCTGCCGTCGAAGTTGTCGGGTGAGCCGTCCTGAACTTGATTGTCGTGGTTCCAACGATCGTAATCAACAGACTTTCTCAAGAACAAGCGACATCGTTGTACCGTATAAGAACCAACTCCGCATACACCCCGGCTAGGTCACTCAAGACTGGGCAACGCGCTTCCCTGCTCTGTTCTTTCTGCGGTGACATCGGCGACATTGAACATTTTATTTGGCTTTTCTCACAGATTGAGAGGGAAAGAGCAGCGATGGTGCGCAGCTTGCAAAGGGGTTGTCACAGGCACCGGACATTTGAAGATGTCATTTCTCCTGAAGGGCCCGTGGCAACGAGGAGGATAGTGCAACAAATTTCGATGGCCTTCCTTGCGAGACACTGGCCTGTTCAGCGCGTGGTGACAGACCCCAACAGTTCAGGAGATGTTCAGGCGGAGCAATTGCCGGTCATGTAGGCAAGGCTAACCCGGCCTGTTGCAACGTCACAACCACCCCCCACCAAATGAAAAGTGAAGGGGAGGTGGTCGGGATAAGCTAAGTCTTCTGCGCCGATGCTACGAATTTCCGTGCTTCATTAATGGACTGAAGACCACGCTGTCAACGTCATAATCCTGATTTACTGGCCGTAAACTCGGGATCACAAGGAATAGCCCATAGAGGAATAGTCACAACATACCGCTGATCCACTGTAATTTATGAAACAGTTCGCATGCCCGAGTGGTTCGACGAAAAAGGTCACAGGCTCGCGAAAAGGCCAAATCGCTAAGCTGTTCTAGCACGAAATTGGTTTACTGGGCAAGTAGAAATTGCCAAATTGAAGCATGCGGATACGAGCACGCACGGGGCAGACAGAAAAGGCGAGGCAGAGCGTCGTTTCTGGAGAAAGGAGACTCCCCAAGTACGATTCCCACGACCTCAGGTCGATATAATGCTGAACACTTCCAGCGGGGAGATCATTCCTGACCGATTGGTCACGTACAGGTGATGACACCAGGCGCGGCGCAAAGATGCGTGCACACGGGCGCCCAGGAAAGACGTATAGCGAAATCATCGGTTGCGCGCGCGCTGCCCCCCACGCGGCCATTACGCGCACTTATCGACACCGTCTCACGATGCGGGCGGTGGGCACGCGGCGGCCGAACGTGTATGTATCCACACGTACGCGAAGAAGTCGTGCCACATACCTTATACACCATACGGGTGCTCGCCGAAAGGCTGCGATCGACACCAGCGATATCCAATGGCTCTGGCACTGTAATAAGTGCGCGCGTGATACAGGAAATACGCCCCACGGGCATATATATAAGGGAGGTCGACTTCCATTAAGAGCTGCAATGGGCACCCACGGCTGCACCCATGGCACGCTCTCTTCCTTACACAGACCCGGAGGATCTCACGCGGCACCGGAGTTGCACAAGGAAGCGCGTTCTGCCAGGGCTAATAGTTCGAACGGCCCCGTTCGATGCCGCTTCTAATCAGGTTCGGCGCCGCGGACCCCACAACGCGCTATACAGCGTCGGGCCAGCCAGTCGATATTCTGTCCCGGTCGGCGCATTTGCGTATGTATAAAAAGGACATTTTCCTCATTACGCTGAGCGACACGCGTTACGGGGCACTCAGGGTGAGGTAAATGCGAGAATCGCGTAATTTATTCCCGTCATAAACGCCTCGCGCGACTTAGGCCACTGCGTTGAAAATAAAAGGCGAGACGCGAGAAGGCGATCGGGAGTGCGCGTGATGGAAAAGAAATGAAAAGGAAAGGCATTGGGAGAGTCACTCACGGTTACTGCATATAACCAGGCGCGCTGGTATACGTTATGCAGGTATGGGCACGATATAAATATTTAGCGATGCAAGATGCGGACACAGGTACTCTACTACGCGGAAATCACGGCTGTGCCATGATTTTCACACGTACCACACAAGGTCGCTCTTCTAGATTTCGTGTATCGCACATCACAAGTGCAATTATGCAAGTTCTGCAGCAGCAGAACTTCCTCTCGTAGGGTGTAATATACGCGTGTCATGCAAGGTGAGCTCGAACAAAGTATTGATGTGTAGTACTAAGAATCTAAATACGTTCGCGCTCAGTAATGTTGACGAATAACAACACCACTTTCACAAGTAAATGCGGCAGCGGACAAACTGGTTTTTTTCTCAAACAGCGCAGCATGAATAAACAAGGTACACATGTTATTCACGTATGTTTTTCAACTCTGTCAACCGATTTCTAAGTTGAATACCGGAGGTACAATGCTGCCAATGGAACACGGCGCATGCCTAAAAAAGAACCTAATAATTTTACATGGCGCTCTTAAATCGGCGGAAATTATAACGCAAGAAATTATAACGCAAGAAGAAAACAAACAATGCAGACCGTCGACTAGCCGTTTGGGCGCGTGAATTGAAACCTGATCCGAACAGCAGCTGCAATCCACTATGTACGTATACGTCTACTTGCATTCCTCTAAATAAGAGGGTAACTAAAGAAAACAAGAAAAGAAGCGTCCCACTACGACGAACAGAACGCAGCATTCTATATAAGCCTCTCCAAATGAGCAGGAAACGCTCAGTAGCTGCAGCAGTGGCCTGCTGGGATAATATGTGAACGGTGTTCACAGTAAAAGGGAGCACAGGGCGCGCAAGCGGTTCAGTTCAAACGGCACGAACCACCCGCATGCAAGTGGACGACAAATGAAAGCCGGTGCGAATGTGCAAAGAAAGCGCGAAAAAAACAAAGAATAAAAAGAACCTACACTAGTGCGGCCTGTCGCGTAAATAACAAAGCGAGAGCAACGAAATATATGATACGGCTCGCGCCGCAGGGCTTGCGCAGGAGCCGAAGCACTGCGCGGCGGCCCCACTTTGCACCTCCGAGGCGCTCCCGTAATCATCGGTTGTCCGGCGAGGCGGACCGGTGTAACGAATGACCCTCGTCCGGTGCGCACACGGGGCTGAGAGACGCAACGAAGCGGTCGGAGCCAGGGGCCATTAGGCACGTACGGAGCGAGGGTAGCGCGACGCCGATTCACTGCGAGCTAACACGAATCGTTTCCTACTGCCACACTGTGCAATAGCACCCGTCTGTGCGTGCAACGTTCGAACGGGACGAACTTCGAGAATGCCGCACTGCGAACGGTGTCGTGGAGACTGAGCAGGTAAGTGTCCTCAGCGGGGCCTCCTTCGGAAAGACACACAAATCGTCCCCCGATGTGGGCCGGTATACAAAACGCGCCTTTCAGCGTGCCTGAGTTCATCATCGTTGCTTTGCCGGCGGCGGTCGATTCGAAAGGGAAGCGTCGCTCACAAATCACGCCATCACGCCCATTTCCTTCGAGCGTGGTTCGACCTTCGACTTCTGCGAATGCGGCCTTGGAAGAGTGCAGTCGGCTAACGCACGGTTCGTGCAATTCAAAACGTCTATCACGGGCCTGGCAGAATGCAAACAAATTTACTGTACGATTTCGCGAAAGGCGGCTGGAGACCATTCATTCTGAACGAACTTTCTTCGATCCGCTTTCAACAGTAGAATTCTTGCTGATGAATATGTGGGGAAGCAGGCTCACCACAGTATTTAGTCCACGGGATCCATGTATTTAGATTGTTCGTAACTTCGTCTTTATGTAAGTGTAGTTAAAGAACGCTCGAAATGCACAAGTGTAAATATACAAGGCCCTGTCTTCAGTTTCCTGCGACATATGTCCTGACACAGCCACACGTACCGACGGCGCACGAGCCGTTTGAGTGTTAGTAAGTACCATTTGCTGTAAACGTGAGACCCATACATCTATTAACCATATCGCTCTTTACAAGAAGTATTCGTGCCCACTGCATACACGATTTCGTCCATGCAAGTTTCGTATAAACGCAGATGGGCTTGGTTCACCACAAGATAACATTTAAAGGTTTTCTTTTCACGCCCTCATAATACCCATTTACCGCTTTTTTTTTTTCGCCTTGTCACCTGCATTGTGGAGTCATGCGGAAAGCCTCACGCCATAAATAGTATGTCACCCGAATGTCGCTTACATCGAGTTATTCATACAAAGCTAAGACTAAAGGACTTTTGCGAAGGGCTACGTATTCGCTAATTCGGCTGCGCATGCAGAGAAGGAAAAAAATGTGGATGTCACAGAAGACGGCAATAAGCGTAAAAGAACCAACCTACATTTTCTCCCTCTCCTTTCCTCCTCTCTTTCCTTCCGTTTTATGTTACGCAGCAGAGCAGAGCGCACGTTTTAATCTCTGCATAAACACTTAATGGCTGTCTGAGCGCTGCCAGTCACCGTAAGAGGAGCGCGGAATGTGCGGGGAACTCGGAACTCCGTCCAAGCTCGGCGGGCGGGAGGGCGCGCCCTGCCGAGGTGGCAGCGTCCGGCAGGCGCTGCGGGAGTCCTCCAGAGCACTTCGCCGTTGCGTGCAGCCTTCTTCGCGTCCCGTCTCCGAAGGCACACACCGCCGGGCCGTCCACTCTAACCTGTCGCCGCTAATCCAAACGGACGGCCAAGCGTGGGCGAGACGGCGCAGGCCGCGTGGATGAGACGATCGCCGGCTGAGCTTTCGGGGTCTCCGATTCCCGCGAACGCGTCTCGGACACAGCGGGGAGCCGGCCTGATTTTTCCACTCTCGAGCTCGTCTCGCCGGTGGGTCTTCACCTGGGCGTGAAAACTAAATCGCCGTCTTCGTTCCGGCACCGGCAACTACGGAGGGCTCTGCGCGGAATGTCCGCGGGAAACGTCAGTGGCAGATGTTGTATCGCCTTGCGAACGCTTACGCTGAGCTCCTTCAGACTCTTCCGACTGTGAGAATGAAGTTAAAACGTAGTCTGACATTACGCGCCGAGGCTGCGCGATGGCTGCCGCACAGGCGTTGGATTTCCGGCGGCGGTTGGCTGTGTTCCGATGAAGACAGTATGCAAAACAGGCAGCTCCGCAACAGCTTGACTGATGAAACAGTGAAGCTGTTGGTTTACAAAAAGCCTTCGCTTCGCTAATTATTTTAGCTGGTTGAATGAAGTGGCATTTGAATGAAGTGGGGGTTGAATGAAGTGGGAATGAAGTGGCATGAAGTGTTTGAATGACGTGGGAGGAGTGGCGGGAGCAGTGGGCGTAGTGGTGAGTTGTGGGAGTAGTGAGTAGCGGGCGTAGTGGGAGTAGTGGCACATATTTGTAGTGCCAATTACCCACTTTCTGTAGCACATACCCGTTTGCAATTTACGACGACACCGGACATGAAAGGCTCGACTAAGAACAGCTTCGCTGTTCAGTCATGTACTGTACCTCGGGTGCATGTATAAACAAACCCAACCAAAAGGTCAAAGTGGCAGTGTTCCCATTTCTCGAAAAACCAGTTTTGAGTAAGCGTTGACAGCCCTCAATGAAAAGTGAAGTGTTCGGGACAAATCTGGTTTAGAAATGGACGAGTAAGAAAAAAAAGTTTTTATTTCGGCGTGCCACAAACAATACGCCAGCACTGTCTGCCCTAGCTTTCAGTCTGATCCATGGCACCGACAAAGAGCACGCGCCGAACGATGTCACAACCACTTCTGCAATTCATTCCTTAAATTCATAACGCTTCAAAACGCTCGTGCGAAAAATACTACATCTATTAAGCATTAATAAATGCATTCTATAGAAGCCTTAAAACTGCATAAATTCCATGTAGACAGCCAGTTGGGGACGTATTGCGTTCTTTAGCGAGAACGGCGAAGATTTTTACAGAAAAGTGGCGACTGACCTTAACTGAAACAAGCGTGGTCGTTATTACAGCCATAATTTTACCCCACAACAGTGGCGCAGCCAGAGGGGGTGGCACACCGGGCCGTTACCCCCTCCCCTTCCCCCCCAAATTTTATTTTCTCCCATTGGACAGAGAGCCCAATATGGCACTACACTCTCAGTACGGTCCTGGATAATAGCCTCGATATAGGCGGCATCCTTCGACGTACTGTTTATTATCACGGCTATGGACAGCCCAGCGAAGAGAAGTATACGTTACTCTCTTCAGGCGGCCTCGAACTTGAGGAGTGCCGCCTATAAACTATCGCAGTAAGCGGCCGAAGTCCGCATACGGCCCCGCAGGCCGATCCGCGTGCGAGTTGAGCCGTTGAGCGTCAGGGCGGCGGGGAACAAGCGTCGGAAACAACTGCACCACGCATGCGCTTGAACGAAAAAAAAAAAAAAGAAAGAAGAATTGAGACGCGCGCTCCGCGCTCGCCCGGCGCGCGTGCGTGAAGGAAAAAAAAAAAACCGACAGACGAGCACCGCGGAAGCTGATAACTTTCGTGTTCGCCGCGCGGCCGCTCCATCACGAGACGTGCAGGCGACAGAGCTTTGAGGCCGGTAACCGTCACCTGTTTGTCAACGTACTTGGAAATCGCTAAACTGCGTCGGCTGCGCGCTTTGCGCCTGCCGCTGGGTGATATGTTTTCATCAATGGATATGAAAGGTGTGTATCGAGGGCAATGTAACGCGCCGCAATGTGAGTGCGATGGATTTTGCCGCGCCGGGAACAATGAGCCTGCCGCACCATACCAGGCTGTTTGGTGCGCGTACTGCGGGCACAGTCCAGTACAACATGCTCGAATTGGTAAGTAGCCTTTTTGTTTTCTTTGATGGTGTCGTGATATCTGCTGATGCATGTGCAGGATCCAATTTTGCTGAGTGAACGAAAAAAAAAAAATAGGAGGAGGGTGGGCACACTTAGCCCGATATATATATACATTTATCGTGTTATACTTGCGAGAGAACATTAAGCGCAGCAGTGACTACTCCCGAATTTACATGCTTTGTGTGTAATCTTCGTTACATCCCATTGTAGATGCGCTTTTTCGCGGAATACAATGCTTCTTATGTTATCATGTGTATACATTACGTTGTGACAAATTTGTTTTCAATTTACTCAGTTCATGGCTCGCATTTGTTTCGTGACTTAATTGTGGCATGCCAGCTTGCGTAACTTTTCAACATCTGGAACCGCGTACGTTTTTCAGGGTCGAGATCTACGCAGGACGTGTTCTTCATGCCGCCCGATGTGCCACCCAGTCAACCACAGGAAGCGATTGAAACACTTTCCAGTGCTTACGGCACACTTTATTTAAGATATCATACATCTCCCTGCATTTGGGCAAGCCCCAGTGTTACTGTTTTGATTCCAATAAAAGACGACAAACAACATTTGTTTTATCAGTTATCGAGTTATGACATTTGTCACGCATTAAAAAGAAAGTACTTGTGCATGCAAAACAGATTCCTGAAACACTGGCCTATCAATATCAATGCCCGTGTTCTACAAAACAAGTTGAACAGATGATTTTTGGAAAACAATGCACAAAAGGAATAAACGGAAGGCAGTGAGACAGAGAGTGATCCACATTGATTGAAAATTGGTGGGTTGAACTTTTATTAATGGTTCTGTAATTGCATGGTGAACTCGAAAATCGAGTGCAGGTGCACCAGGCAGCAGGAGATCATATGCCACCGACTTTTTTTCAGTTTTGAATATCTGCTACAGTTCTCGTATTCTAGCATGGCATTTGTAACGTTGAACCACGATCAAGCCAACCTGTGTACTGCTGTGGCAATGTACCAGTTATAATATATCCTCATTTTCTGAAAATCAGCTGTTTTATTGAGGCATGCAGCAACAATCTTTCAAGTTCGTTCTGCACCCCAACTACACGCGGACGTTCGCGAAAGAGACGTGCAAAAGCATCGACTATTTATTTGGAGGGAAATTGTCCGTGGCAAATTTGTGTACGTCATACTTGATCTTGGCGCACGTTTCGACATTCACTTGAACAGCGGTGTGATGCTGAGTAAAGGTAAGAGTAGCTAGTTCCCATATATAAGATAAGTTAAAGACTGAAGATGAGTAAAAACCACTGTGTCGCGCGAAATAGCGCGCATAAGTGGTAATTGCTGAAACAGATGATCGTCGAACTGCTAAAAAGGTGCTGCTGACCCAACGTGCGGCTAGCGACGGTTCACGCGCACTAAGTGCAAATGTTAGTTTAGGCACTTTAAAATACCCATTCAAGCATTAACGTGCCAAAGCAGATTAACGTTACACGAACAGC